>JARHVA010005155.1:0-112500 GCA_037957365.1 Torreya grandis | reverse complement strand
ATAAGGAAATATTGTATCAAATTTATAATAGTGTTGATGATGAATTAGATCAGAAACACTTGGCCTATTACTTTAAAACTCCTTTAATCATTGAACAACTATAATATGTGATTAGGTCACATTTCATCCAAGCTAGTCAGGATAGGATCTAATACAATTTGAAGGTGGAAACATTCATGGAGTAGGATCACATGAACAATATATGGTCATACCTCTAATACATTAAGGAGAATAAAAAGGTGAATATCTCATAAGGCCATTAAGAATATGATCATGATGTTGTCTTTTTAAATGCATTAGATGACATGGATGTATGGACTAAGATGAAGAATAAGTCAATGTCTATGATTTGAATTCAATCCCTTCAATATGATCTTGAGGTGACAAAATAAAATGCACAAAGTTCATTAATCCATCAATGGCCTCTAGCCTAGTCACATGATTCATAAGTGTAGGATCAAACCCCATCTCTTACAAAGAAGAAAATAAATGGGCAAGAAGCAAAATCAAGTAGCCAAAGGGAGTTAAGCCTTGAAATCAAGAGGGGAATTATAATAGGTATCATAGGTCCTAAATTACCCTCTAAATATGTATTTGATACCACTCAATCTTTGAAAATGACCACAACAAATAAGAAATCTACACCTCATTCAATGGAATAGAGGAAGAACACTTTTTTAATGATAAAACTACCACATCTTACAATAGTTACTTAGTCTCCATGAGTTTATTAAAGTTTATTTTCTATCTATTCTAAATCCTCATGATTCTCCTAAGTCTCCTTTGGAGATTTCACCACCCTACACAACCATCAATGAGGAAACCTTTCCTCATTCTCCCCCTACCATACCAAATCCAATCACCTTTTCTCCCACCACTATTTTCACACTAACTATTCCTTCACCACCACCTCTATTGATGCCTTATTACACTTCTATTCCTTTATTTATTTCACTGTCTCATCTACCTTTCATTACCCCTATCTTCACTTATTAGAGGAAACCCAATAATGTCTTTACTTCTTCTAAGGACAAGAAACTAGGAAAAATGCCATCACTTGGTATTCCCACTATATACAAGTCCCTTGAGGAAGAGAAAGCATAAGAAGAGAACAAAGAGGAAGTAGAATAAATATAATAAGAACATATTGAGAAAGTAATATATTTATTCAAGTACATAAATGATGATGAGGAAGAGGATGTGGAAGTAGTAAAGGGATCATAACTAAGAATTAGTGAAATGGGACCTCTAAACAATGAAGAGACTAAATTGGAAAAAGTAAAATCCATGATTCTTAGTGGCCAATAAGTGTAAGAAATCCCAATTGATACCTTAGATCAGTAAGTACTCACATGTGAACAAAGCCAAAGCATTCAAGAGGAATTTTATTCTATTGTTTCATTTATTTTTAGTATAGAAATTCTAGATAGAAATTTACATTCAACTATTCTTGGAAGTTTTGTTTCTAGTTATTTTATTGATTGATCTATTCTTTCCTTTCTTAACAAAATAAAGATACCAAGGAAATGGGTTCATTTTAAAATCAAGATTAATGTCTCCGCCTATAAATCTAAAAGTCCATCAGTCCCCAGGACATAGTCAATCAAATTAGAGCTCCCAATGCCCCAATAATCACCTATACCATCAGATACCATGAATATGGAAAGGACCCCTAGATTAACTAATTTTTTGGATAAATTAACCCCAATAAAAGAACCATCACCATGGGAGATAGTTTTTTACCCACTTCTTCAATTCCTAATTCAAATAAGTGCATCATTAGTGATGAGGCTCATCAATCCTCTTCATTTAATGATGTCAATCCAAGGTTGGTATTCAAAGGTAATATAAAATAAGAGAAAGAGATATCTAATAAATATTCCCTTCTAATACACTCCAAACTTTGTTAAATTGAAAATCACTCTTACATAAATTAAATCACACATGCATGAAATTAAATTACACTTTAAAAAAATTAAATTATTGTATTCAAAAGAAATGCTAAACAAATAAAACACTTGTAGGTTGAAAATAAACTATAAAGAAGAATAGTTACAAACACAAATAAATAAAATGATAATTTACAACAAAATAATAATTATAGAATAAAGAAATAAAAATGCATTGATCCATCTTTCTTGGAATGAGTGGCCAACTCATTCCTTGGAAGAGGATTTATTTAAAACACAAGATTTAGAATAGATTACTCATAATGATGAAAGAAAAGTATATTCATTTATTACATTTAGATGTGGGAGGTCGCATTTATAATTTCATGCTTCCAACCAATACCTAGTTTATGAGTAACAATGTAGATATGCTATCATATCTCAATATCCATAAAATATGGAAAGAGATATTTATTCTAAGAATACAACATAATCTCAATCTCCATAAAATATGGAAGAAATATTTATTCTAAGAATAAAACTTAGTCTCAATATCCATAAAATATGGAAAGAGATATTTATTCTAAGAATACAACATAATCTCAATGTCCAAAAAATATGGAGAGAGATATTTATTGGAATGAAATTATACAAATATATAGTTAGATACAATATATGAATGGAAAGTTTATATATATATATATATATATATATATATATATATATATATATATATATATATATATATAACATTCTTATGATAGTTGGAAATAATCTTGGTCATCTTATAATATACCAAAAATAATTAGAATGTTTTACAATGCTTTTTTAAATGAGTCTATGGTGGTTGTGTCATAGTCTATAGCAAGTTTATGGAAGTCTTTAGTTCACCTATAGAAGTCCATAGATATAAAATGGGTGAGTCTGAAGCTGAGTCCAAATTGAGTTTAAAGATGAGTCCAAAGAGAGTCCATATCTAAGTCTAAAGTGAGTCCATAGCTGAATCCAAAGCTATTTGGCAAGTCTAAAGTTGAGTTCAAAGTTGAGTCTAAAGTTACTGGGTGAGTTTGAACCTGAGTCCAAAGCTATGTCTGAAGCTGCTAACTTAGTCTAAAGCTTGGAAAAAATGTTATATATTATTTAGGAGCTATTGTAGAATAATCTAAAACTACTCCAACATTGTTCTTGAAATGGTTACTCTTCATATTTCATATTTTATAACTTAGTATGGACTGCATATGCACATATTAACTTATTTTTTCCATAATTTTTATAAATATCTAAGAAAGAGATAATAATGAATTCTAAATAAATAACCATGATATATAATTTCAATTTTATTCTAAATATTCTAGAATTTTAGAAACTACATTTAGAGCCACTTCTTATGCAAGGCAAAAGGATGTTTCATAGATATAATGAGCCATTTTTAAGGCTCGTCATCTCCCCCACACCTAATCTCATGCATGTCTTCATGTATGCTATTATTTTTATCTAAAAAATATTATCGATATAAATATGCATGAGTTAGATTCATTTCCTCACATTTATTATGGACTTCATTCTTCAAGGATAGGTTCTTGTATAGAGATTTTCTTACTATCCTTAGTTTCTCTTTGACACAAGTTCTTATGTGGAATTCTCATTTTGCTCTCTCTCTCTCTCTCTCTCTCTCTCTAAAATAATACCAAGTTCTTATGTTGATAATTCTCATGCTGCTCTTTAAAAAAAAATGAGAGCAGGTTCTTGTGTTGAGAATCCCCTGCTATAACCACATAAATTTATTTTGACCATAAAATAAATTTTGACATAATGACATAAAATATGAAGTAAATCTTGTTACTTGAAATTTTTATAAAATAGTTTTAAAAACTATAGGTCATTGTCAAGGTTAATATATATTTTAATAAACCTAATTATTTATTTCTTGAGTCTATTCTCCCCCATACCTGATGTCATGCATGTCCTCATGCATACTAAAGTAATTAAGTGTGAGATGATTGCATAGATAAGATGGTAGGTTATTTTCCTTTTTCACTCACACTAAAACTTTTATAAGGAATAAAAAATGGATCTTAATGTAATAAAAAAACTTTCAAGTAAATTTAAATGTAAAGTAGTAAAGGAAGATACCTTGGCATAACTTTAGTCTTTGTAACCTCTTTTATGGCAGCCAAAGTGGAAAATATTGAGAAAAGTGTTCATATAATTATAGTTCTATTATACTAAGAAATGAAAGCACACAATTAAGAAACCATAGAGTGTAAAAAATGCACTAGTTTTTTAATCAAGGCTCTTTTCACAGTACTTAATTTGCCAAACTAGTTTTCAAATCAAGACTGCCAATAACACCCAATGGGTTATTTTTTTAGAAAGAAAAATATATTAATTAATTATATTCAGATATAAGAGGTTGTATTTATAATTTCATGCTTCCAACCAACACCTAATTCAAGAGTAACAATGTAGATATTCTATCATATCTCAATATCTATAAAATATGGAAAGAGATATTTATTCTACGAATATAATATAATCTCATTCTCCATAAAATATGGAAAGAGATATTTATTTTAAGCATACAACATAATCCCAATAACCATAAAATATGGAAAGAGATATGTATTCTAAGAATACATCATAATATCAATCTCCATAAAACATGGAGAGAGCTATTTATTGGAATTAAAATATACAAATCTATATTTAGATGCAATCTATGAATGAAAAGTTTGTATATTAAAATCTATAGATAGAAAGAATCTAAATGGAAACCATTAATATGATAGTTATAAATGATCTTGGTCATATTAGAATAGACCAACAATAATTAGAATGCTTTTTTAATGAGTCTATGGTGGTTCTATCATAGTCTGTAGCAAGTCTATAGAAGTCTATAGTTCACCTATAGAAGTATGTATTTATAAAATAGGTGAGTTCAAAGTTGGGTCTGAAGCGATTCTGAAGCTGAGTCTGAAGCGAGTCCAAAACTGAGTCCAAAGTGAGTTTGTATCTAAGTCTGAAGCTGAGTCCAAAGCTACTAGGTGAGTCCAAAGCTGAGTTTGAAGCTAATTCTGAAGTTGGGTCCAAAGATAATGGGTGAGTCCAAAGCTGAGTCTAAAGATAAGTTCAAATATGAATTTTAATCTATTGGGCAAGTTTGAATCTTGGAAAAAATGCTAGATCTTCTTTAGGAGCTACTATATAAGACTCTAAAACTACTCCAACATTGTTTTTGAAATGGTTACTATTCACACTTCATCTTTTCTATCTTAGTATGGATTACACATACACATATTGACTTTTTTACCATAATTATTATAAATAGATAATAATTAATTCTAAAGAAATAACCATGATATATTATTTATATTTTATTCTAAATAAACTATAAGTTTAGAAACCACATTTAGATCCACTTTTTATACAAGGAAAGAGGATGTTATTTCATGCATATAATAATCCATTTTTTAGGCTCATCAATTATCAGCCCCAATAATAAAACCCCCTCCAATGACTCCTCTACCTTATGCATCCCAAGATCAAGGTCTAAATTAATAAAAAGGGGAACCCATGGTTCCCCAATTGGTAAAGGAGATGTAGAGTGAAATGGATGTGAGATATAATTTGTTTCTCATAGAGTTACTTAAAATCTCTACCTAATTCGATAAGAAGAGTGGCACCATTCAATGGGTGAGGAAGAGGAAATCCTTGAATCTGAATACTAGGGAGGAAGTAGAATTTGAGTAAAGGGAGAACTTGTTTCCATTATCATAAAAGCCCAAGAAGAATCCAAATAATCCCACTAAGTATAATGCATATTTATCTATTTTTTTGGATTTTTTAGGCACTTCCATGAAGGAATTGTATGAGAGTAAAGATGAAGAATTAAAAAGTGTACAACATAGACAAACCATACAAGCTCCTCAAGAAATAATTGATGATGTGTAGAGTGCAGCCACCAAGCTATATAATATTATGAATAATATTAAGACTTATATAGTAGGAATACAAACCAATAGAGAATATTTCACTAAATTTTGGCATTATATGAAGGAATTAGGAAAGAGGTTGAATTTTATAGTTCAATGTTTCAAAACTAGTGCATTCAACTAGTTGAACCTAATGACCAACATGGATGCATCCTGATGCCTATATTATGTAATTGTGAGAAGGGATGCTTCAATCGATTAGTATAATCAAATGAAGACATTACTAAAACATTTTATAAGCATGAAAGTGAGGCCTTGGAAATTTTGGGAGATATGAGGGTCATTGATGTGATCACTCCTATAGGTGAGCTCATCAACAGGGTGAATTTTGAGAACATCTTCAATGTAGCTAAAAAAGTTCAAGGAGGAAGTTGAAGGAACCATATATAGAAATGATGAAGAGGTTTTGAAATTGGTTAATTTTTCCAAAGACATGATCATAAGATTTGAAGCTTTGGGGAAAAAATTCAAGATCTTAAAGGCTAAACAAATAAGGTTGATGGATAAGGCTATCAAACTATTCAAACCTTCTGTACTCAATTTCTATGTCATAATTCAATAATTTTATGTAACACATGAATTTTTTGAAGAGATAAATTCTAAATAATTAAATTTGGGGCCAATTATAAACACATAACCATCTATTAGTGTTGTCATGTCAACACAAGGGCCTAAATTTTCAAGATTTATAGTCTTTAAAACTCCAATAGGACCAATTTTGATCCCTCAAGGGCCTTTAGTAGTTAATTTGGTTACAAATACAATTAATTCATTAAATTCTTCAAATATTGGTGCCACATTAGCACCCTTGTAGGTATAGCTATGTATTTGCATGTTCCAATTAAGTTGTAAATTTAGTTCATAACTTATTTAATTTGCATGTACATTGTATTATTGGTTGAATAGTATGTTCCAAATCTTATCATTGTACATTCATATTTTTCATGATTCAAAACATACTATTCTATTTTTGGACTTGTAAAATTATATGGAACTTGAGAGATGAGCCGTCCCCATTCCAAGCGTATACTATAACCTCCTAGTCCTAAAGGGATAATTTTTTTTGCTATTGAAATTAATAATAAATTCTAAGTTTTGTTAATTTGATTTTGATGTTTAAATATTGATTCTTCTCCAATTCTATGGAATATTTAGGATGTGATATCATGTTGGTATCTTATTTATTTGATTATGCATGAGTAAATTTTATAATACAATTATTTACTTTAACCTATAATTGATTTTAATGCCTTTTTCATGCTAATTATAATCCCCCCTTATAGATGTGTAATATCAGTTTAAAAAATGTTATAACCTTTATTTTTGCATGTTTAAGTTTACTATGTTTTATTTTCCTTTAACTCATAACTATGTTTGACAGTTGGTGTGCTACAACATCTTGGAGCAGACATTGGTCATCTAATTTATTATCCAAACTTAGGTCATGTACTGGTCTTGAATATTTTTCATCTTGTGTGGTTCATAGGCCTATTTTATGCCTTTAATTTTCCTCTTTTTGAGTTTCTTTGAGAATCCTACCCACCTTAGATAAAACCATCATTCTTCCACCCACTCCAAATAGATTTAGGTTCATCCATAGCTAACCCATATATGATAAATAATTTGTATCACTCATTTTTATTCCACCAACATGTTATAAAATTAAATACCCTATAACTCATGCCTTGGAGTGAAATCCTTTTATTGATCTTAAAACATTATAGGATAGATCATAAATCTCTATGTAGTGTACATAATATTCACTTTAATAGGTACCTAAATCTATAACTAGAAAGAGGGATACACATTTACCTCTATTCCTTTTGAAAATAATCACTTGGAATACACTTGAAGCACCTAGGATATTAACAAGGTATACCTCAGACAATAAATTTCTACTACCACCTTTGTAAACCCATAGGAAAGTTAAGTCTAATTAGGCAATTAAGAGATAACCTTGATCATAATCATTCTCTCCAAGAAGATAGTCTCATCTTCTATTACTCTTGATGTCTCAACCATAAGGTCCCACTTAGGGTCCTACCTAGATCAAGTTTATACTATCAAAATAGTTGGATTTGCCCATGATTTACCTATAAACCCTAAGAAATATCTACATTCATTTTATCCCTTGGGAGGAAGGATTGTATAAGAACATATCAAGGCATTCAAAACCAATTTGGGAATCTTAAATGTAACCAAGAAGATACATATTAAATTTTATTTCCCTTCACCTTGTAAGATACACCTATGATGGTTTTTGAATATCCTATAAGGTTCCATTACATCTTGGACCTATTACCAAGATACCTTCTTTGCATAGTTTCAACAAGTCACTAGTGCATGTTTTGTTGATCAACATTTTTACAATATGTAATGAGAGCCCAATGAGCCAATCTATTCCTTTAATGATATATTTAAAAATATGTATAGCAAGATTGAGACTACTTACCAACCTAAGAAAGCATTGGCTCTAGAGATGTAAAAAATGCCTTAAACCCCATGACTATGGTTTTCCTTCATAGAGAAACCAATGTTGGTTAATTGCCTTTGGATTATGTTGAATATATCGATATATATAGATATATATATATATATATATATATATATATATATATATATATATATATATATATATATATATATATATATATATAATTGAATTATTAGTTGTAGTCCTTGGCCCCACTCAATCTTAGTCCATTTTATAGGATTTTAATCCAATTCTAAATGTAAAACATAATACTATATCCCAAAACTAGACACAAGAATACACCTTGGTTCCATTAATCCAAGTTCCACAAAATCAACACCTAGATTTCTTAAATAATTATGACCCTAACAAAAAAAACTTGAGTCAGTCATTAATATCAATTAATACCACCACAACATAGGGTACCAATTTTGATTCTATGAAAATAGAATTGGAAGCATTCTAGAGAATAGTGGAAAAGTTGAGTAATAAATTTCTAAGCATGTAGAAACATATAGGTAACACTAGAGGCCAGAACACTAATCACAACTTCATATTCTAGAGATACAAAAGACATTTCAATAGGTCTAGAAACAATTGAGAACAACAACTTCCATCTAATAGGGGATTATAGATTAACATTATGGAAGTATCTGTTCCTAAATAGTGTTGTGTACATAACACTACATATAATGGTGAGATAAATTACATCAAGTTCTATAAATCCTTAGAAATATTTTAGATGGATATGGAAAGATAAAAAATATTTAAAAATTAGACAAAACCATCCTCCTCTATAACTTTAAGGCATCCAAATATTACCAATGTCTTTGAGACATATGATTTTCCATTTACAAATGAATATGATAATGAAGTAAAGGACAAAATAAATGAGATCCATGATTATTGTAAATATCATCAAGAAATGAATAATTTCAATCTAAGAATTAAATAGCCTATGACTACTTCAACACCTCCAAATAATAGTACTACTACCCTTCCATATCTAAAGGCTAAAAATAATCCACCTCCTCCCAAGAGAGATGAAAAATTATAGACTATAAAACTACCTAATAAAGGAGGGTAGAACATTTTTGAAGATATTATTAAAATAAAGGATAATATCATCTTGCATGAGCTAAACTATATCACTGAGCAAACATAACTATTGCTTAAACCTCTAATTAGGAGAACATTCAAGAAATCAAATATTATAAATGTAAATGAAATGGTGTATAAATATAAGCTAGAAGTACCTCTATTTTTACTAACCATTTTAATTTTCAAAAAGAATATACATAACTATTTGGTTAACTCTAAGGCCTCAACCAATGTGATGGTGATAGTTATCTACTAGAAGTTGGGTTTGACTCCAGACAAGTCAAAAAGATTCATACTTCAATTGGACAAATCTTCCATCTCATGTGTTAGTGAATTAATGAATATGCATATCAGGTTGGAATCTTAACCACATGTGAAATATACCATCTATATTTTGGTCATGGAAATTCTACAAACATATGATCTATTATTGAGTTGATATTGATCAAAGACATTAAATGGGTACATGTCCACTAATTTCTCATAAATGTGGCTACCCTAGAAGGGAATACTAACCAAATATAAGTGGAACATAATATGAATTGAAACATTTTAATATAGAGTATAACACCATAAATGATAAATTAGACTTCATGTATTGCCATGCATGTGTGTATACATTTACTACTAAATAAGAACATGTGTTGCATGAATAGGAATTTGAAGGTCTTTCTCAGATATGGACCCTTCACTTTGATGAAGCTAGATCAAAGAAAGGTTTTGGGGTTGGTTTGACCTTCATAGATCGAAAAAGTTAATAATACCTAGATGTTTATAGGTTTTAGTTCCCATACATAAACAACCATGATGAGTATGAATATCTAATCATAGGCTTGCAGTTTTCATTAATCACAATGTCAAATAACTATAAATATTTAGTGACTTTGAGATGGTTGTTAATCATATTAAAAACAAATAACAATAAAAAATTAATTATATAAATAAGCACAAGAACAAAACTTGGGACCTAATTGATTCCTTTGAAGTGTTCATCATCAAAGCCATCCTAAGAGAGATCCAGATAATAGATTCATTAGTGACCTCAATGGCTAATATAGAACCACTTTAGGAGTAAAAAATTTAGAATTTCTCAATTGATATGGTTCTATTCCCTTCTATCTTAGATAATATGTACCAACTCTAAGTGTTTGAAGATGATCAATGGATCATGTAGTTATTGAGATTTTAAATCCTAGATAATAGATGCAAGAGATATCCAATCGATCTAGATTGAGGACATGAGATAAAATGGTGATATATAACTAAAATATAACCATTTCCCTTTAGGCATGGTCTACTTAGAGTGGAATTTTAATCTAGATTCTTAGGATCAAAATTAGAAAACTAAATATGATTTCATTAGAGAGAACCTAAGAACTAACCAACATCCCCAATTGGTGAATGTAGGTCTGGGTTGTATATAAAGTGAAAAATAAAGGCTGACATGATTTCTTTTAGAGTATAAATATTTCATTTCATGGACATATGATGACCTAAATATATTTACCCTAGGGTGATCACTCATACCATTACCCTAAAGCTAGAGCATAAGCCTTTCGGGAAAAGACAAAAGGCTAATGAATCCAATCTTGAGACCTCTTATACAAATTAAAGTACATAATCTATTAGATTCCAAAATTATTTTCCCAATTAGGCTCTTGACTTAAGTATCCAGTCTCATACTAGTAAAAAAATAATGGATAAATCATACTTTGTGTTGATCTCAATAACTTAAATAAATCCTTGAAGAAAGACAATTACCATCTACCCTCTTTGGATGAGATAATTCAAATGGTGATTGGCTCTTAGATGATGTCCTTCTTGGATGGATTCTCAAGATATAATCAAATACTAGTTGAAGTAGAAGATAACGTGAATACTACTTTCACCACTAAGTGGGGAACTTTCACATATAAAAGGATGTTGTTCAACCTAATTAAAATAATAGTTACCTTATAAATTTCAATGGATTTTGAAATTCAAGGATTAATGGGGAGGTGTATCATCATCTACATGGATGACATTACTATATTTTTAAAGGAAATAACTAATCACATCGACCATTTATAAAAAGTATTTGATATAGGCAAAAGATATATAGTCTCTCTAAATCCAAAGAAAAACATCTTTAGAGTTACTAAAGGAAATCTCATGGGTCATATTATCACCAAATAAGGGATCTCCATTGATCTAGAATGGGTCTAGGCTTTCTCTAAGTTATTTCCACATAACAACAGGAAAGAGTTGAAGTCTTTCTTTAGGAAGGTTAACTTTGTAGGGAAATTTATTTCTGATTTTGTAGAGATTATCAAGCCATTGAATGCTATGTTATAATAAGATGCCAAGATCGAATGGATAATTAAGGCTAAGAAATATTTTTAGGACATCAAGGTTGTAATTACCCAATATCTAATTTTGATTAGTCCTAAATCTAATAAATATTTTTATCTTTATTCATTCACCTTAGAACATACTATTACTGCAATACTTACATAAAAGTTTAAAGATAATGAACATCCTATTGAATTCATGAGCACCAATATGAAGGATGTGGAGTTGAAATACTCCATGATTGACAAGTAGATATATGCCTTGATCAAAGCTATAAAAAATTCAAGCATTATGTCCTAAGTAATAAGACTTTTTCCATCATCCCATATAAAACTATCAATCTCATGTTTTTCCAGAATGAGTAGGGAAAAAGGATAGGAAATTTGATGGCCAAACTTTAGGATTTTAACCTTGAGATCAAACCATCTAAAATGGTGAGAGGCTAGGTAATCATCAAAATTATGGATAAAAATAATCCACACATTATTATTAAAAAAATTAATGAATATTGAGTAGTTAGGGTGAATATTACTCATAGATCATCCATTACCTACTCATAGGTACATGTACCCCTAAAATAAAGAGATAGAAAATACAAGCATCTAGGCTCAAACTGACTCATTACATGATAAAAAATGGAGTCTTCTATAAAAATAACTATAAAGGCATCTATTTAAGATGTGTTTCAAAATAAGAGGATAAAGATAGATTAGATAACCTAAAACAAAATATTGGTAGTGGTCATCCCACTATAA
The DNA here is from genome assembly GCA_037957365.1 of Torreya grandis. NCBI lineage: Eukaryota > Viridiplantae > Streptophyta > Pinopsida > Cupressales > Taxaceae > Torreya > Torreya grandis. Next base: position 99,959 of record JARHVA010005155.1, on the reverse strand, counting down.
ATGTTATAGCCCATAATATTTTGAGGATGGGATAATACTATCCCATAATATTCAAGGATGCACATAATCATGCCAAGACCTACCATGATTTCTAGGTATTTGGAAAGAGAGAAGTGAATGTTGTCATGCCTTTACAACTAGTCATTGATGGATACCCTTTTTCCCAGTGAGACCTCAATTTCATTGGGGTGATAAACCTAAATTCATCAATAGGACATAAGTTTCTCCTCACAGCTATTGACTACTACACTAGGTGGATAGAAGCTATAGTAATGAAAAAAATTAGGGTAATTAATGTCATCAAATTTTTAGAATAAAATATATTTACTAGGTTTATCATTCTTATTTCATTAGTTTTTATAATGGTATAAATTTTAAATATTTTGAATTTATAGAATTGATCTATAAAAATCAAATCATAATTAAGTTATCTTTGAATCATTATCCCCAAGGAAATGGAGTAGTTGAGTCTACTAACAAACATATGATGGATGTCATTATTAATTTAGCATAAGAAAAAATAATAGAATGACATCTCTTATTCAAATATAAATTATGGGTAGACATAACTAAGCACAAGTATGATCTCAAGGCTTCATCTTTTCTATTGGTGTATAGACAACAACCAGCCTTCTCCATTAATTTGAAGACACCAATGTACCAATTCATAAAAGACTATATGGGTGAATAAGAAAAAGTTCAATATAGACTACTTGAGATAGTATATTGAAAAGACAAAATAATTAAATCACTACATAACTTCAATAAACATCTAGATATTGTCAAATGGTGGTTTAACAAAAGATCCAAGAACAAGGCCTTTAAAATATCATATATGGTGATTTTATGGGATAAAGAACATGAAAATAAATGATAAAATGTTAAGTTCACTATTTTTTTATTGGATAATATTAAATATCATAAATCCTATGTAATAATGCCTTCTAATTGCAAGACCTTCAAGGTCATGACCTCACTTTTCTAGTCAATGGATAGTTTTTAAAGCACTACTTCATGGCTGCTCTAATTGGAGATGCATCTAAGTAAATATAACCTTCTCATTACTAAGTTTTTATTTAAATTATACAATATGTTATCTCTTCTACATATTTCATTTTTCACATTACATAGATTCATGTATTCATGCTTAGCTCGTTCCCGATCCTTGATTGTGGTCCACTATAATAGATATTTTTCATATTTATCACTTTACTATCAATTTATATTATTAGACTCATTGGTACATCAATATCCCTAAGTGAACATTATAAGTATTGCACTAAGAAAGGGGTGGGTTAAGATAATGGTACTTTTTGAGATATGTTTGAATATTATTCTATCATACCTTGATTAATATTAGTTTTACCCATTCTAAGTCTCTTTCATTTACCCTTATATATATCCATTTGTATAACTATGTTATTCACCCTATTTCCTACTATATCAATTCTAATTATACAATATATTTATTACATATTTATCCCTATATTGTATTAGCCTAGTTGATACATTTTGAGTATGCCTATATTTTGTATAATATATTTGGAATGATAATACATTGTTGGGTTGACCAATACCATTTTACTATATCTTCTTGGATAATACATAAGTTTAAATTTTTAGTATACTTTTGGGTTCGGAGGTGTATATATAGGGGTCATTATTATCATTTAAAACACACAAAATAATAAACTACCTTTATTTTTATCTCATTTATACCCTTAAATAGTGAAAGGAGGAGCTAGAGGTTAAAGTATTATTCTTTTAGATGTCACGTATTTATCAAGTTATTTGAAGCTCAATTGGAGGATTTGAATTGATGAGGTTCCCCATAGTATTTAGAGTCCAAAAATAATGATATATAGGTCTTCATCCTTTCCACTTTAGGTTTTCACCTAAAACATATCTTTCAAAGTGATAATACATCTAAGTTGAATATTAATGCATTAAAAAGTGATTCCAAGGTAAGTATCTTTATCCCTATTTTCTTTCCTTGTATTTACTTAGTAGATATATATGTTCTAATTATTATTAGAGTAACATGTATATTGTTTTACTTGCCTATTTTATCCATATATTAAATAAACTAGTATATTATAGGGATCATTAGATTACCATTACAATTAACCCTTTTGACATCAATTTATTGGTTAGATTAGTCTTATTTTGTATCTCAAATCTAGTTATCCATGTTATTCAACTTCTTACATGTGGTTTCCTTATTATATACTTGATTTCTCCTTTATTTTATCCATTTATATATGATTGATTTTATCTATAAACATAGTTATATCTCATATCATATATCCTAGGCATGGGATACAAAACCCTATAACATTAATATTGAGTTTAAATTACTATATACTATATCTAAATCCACCCCATGTAATATTTGTTGTAGCCAACAAACCCCATTTTCAAAATTTCAAATGATGACCTAATTAAATCCAAATAATTCATGTTGATGTCCATTTTTAAAGTAATTCAATCTAATCTAGGAGTTATTATCTTAAGTCTAAAGTTAATATTAAGATTGATGTTGTTTTCATGAATACTTGGACTCTAAATTTGAACTTTTCTTATAGAAATGTGGTTTTTATTTGATTATATATTAACTAAGCTAACTTAGTGTTTCCCAAGTTTATATATCAATTTTATTGACATCTTAATTTAAGAAATTGAATGGGTGTTATTTACTTGTGCATCTATTTATATTTTCATTATATGACATTCATCGAATTCAAATTTTAGCTTCATGGACTAACCTAGATAATTGAGTATTTTTCCAAGGTTGTTTTCTCTTTTCTATATCTTATTTTATTCATAAGGAAATTTTAATAAAGCCTAATTGATCTCACTCAATTATTGTCATACTTAGTAATTTATATATAAATTTCATTGCATCAACTTCTACTTCACATCTCTTTTATAATTAGAACAACCATAAAATTTAAAGAGTGGTTGTGCATTTTGATTTCCAATAGATAAGTTTAGGTAGTTTGATTTATAACAAGTAATTATCAAGAATCTGAGATTATGCCTCATGTTCCAATCTATATTCTTCATAATTAATTGGTAAAACATATGTCTTCTTCTATCAATGATCATTTGATTTCACAATATTTAGACACATATCTTTGCCTTGATTTTTTATGGCTTGTTTAAATAAGGTTATAATTCAAATTTTCATCCAAACTCTCGATCATATGAATTAATGATATTACACCACATGTATGCATCCTATTCATCTATAGTAAATTGGTGAAATAGATAATCCTAGGAGTCCCCCAAGATTTAGGATGAGCGATGACCATCCATATGTCATAATTCCACTCATCTGTGACATACACATAGAGTATCAATTATCAAAGTTCTTAGAGCACTTGGATAAGTGAGGATTATCCATGTGTCATGATCTTACTTACCTAAATCTTAATAAATGAGCATAGTTTATGAAGTCATTTAGGCAAGTAGAAAAGTGATAGTTATCCACATGTCTTCATGTAGTTTACTCTATTTTATTAATTATAATGATTACATCCTACACATCCTAAAACATATGGATAATTAATGATCATCAATGTGGTAGCATCTCACTCATCTATGACTGACAAGAACAAGAACATATTATGAATTCCATATATCCTTTATATAAGTGATATCATGTCATGTGGAATTATCTCTCTCATCCATATCTTGTCAAATAAACATCTACATTCAAATACTGAAGACCATCTAGACAAGTGAGGATAATCCAAAAGTCACAATACCACTCATCCAAATCCTCAGATAGAGATACACATTCTGAGGATAGGTGATCACCCAATAAAGTGAGGTTCATCCATGTAGTATCATCCCTCTTACTCAAAACCAAAATCCCAAGGTACACAATCAGATCCTGGTGAATATCTATATTAATAAAATTGAGCTACATGTTTGCATCTTTTTTACTATCACTTACAAGCTTAAGGTATGAAATAAAAATATTAACTTCAAATGAAGAAATAAGAATAGGAAAAATATGAATATCTATATCAGTTGTAGTGTAAAGGCACACAGCAAGGTCCACACATGTCCTAATCTAGTAGTAAACTAAGAAGTATTGTAATCTAAGAATTCTGAATTGAATACATCTTTTAAATTCAAGACTTAAGAAAAATATATGTAGACAAGGGGCAAGCCAATGATAAAAGGGTTAATAAATAGCCATAAAAATTGACTAGTGTCACATGTCTCTCTCCAAATAAATTATACTTAAGACATGAAAAATGGGCCCATAAATAATTATGAAGATACATATATCATTTTTTTAAATGACCAAATAATTAAGAGTAATGATAAAGCACCACATGGCCAATCCCAAAACATTTTGTAGTGCCATAAAGGATAAATAGGTGTGTATTCCCCACACTTTCTACTCCTAATAGATCTAGCATATTTAATCTTAAAAGGTCCATATATCAACTTGTATAGGTTAGATGGAGGGGCAATCCTCATTGAAAGGTTATCAAGGCCTACCAAAATAGTTAGGAAGTGGTCCACATCAGACCTTTTCTCAATGCTCATTTATTGGTCCATGAGATTCCATTCTATTTAGTCTTGGGCATGAGGAATATTTTGACATAATTATAATCAACCATTTAAGGCCATCATGAACTAGAGTGGGGTCTCATGCCTCTTGGAGCTAGGACCCATCTCTCTATTTTTATATAAGTACTAATATGTAATATGTTATAAGGTTTGATTGTATTGTAATCAAACACTATCATATTAATGATAATTTGGTTTTTCTATATAAATATGTCTAGTTTTCATGGATTTATTCCACTTTATTTGTGATTTAAATAGATTAATATTAATTATAGAGAACTATTAGCTATGCTTTTCTACAAGGTTTATGAATTAATTAGGATGAACTTTAGTTATTTTAGTTAAGTTTTTTTATTCTTTTCATTTAATTTGAAATTTTTGAGATGGGTGTAGTTATCTATAGTATTTTTTGTAGTTTATTCATTAAAGGAATCCTAGAATTAATCATTTACCCTTTCCTCTTAGACTATTTACCTATGTCATGGGATATTGAGCCATCATGAAACTTAACATAAAATGGTATAATTATAGATAAGCACATTCTCAATTCTTGACGAATTGGCATTCTCATTTATTTATAAATCTCCATTTCTACCCTACCCTCTCTCCCTTTTTATGTATTTTGTTGTTAAGTAATATTTTTCCCAATTTTTAAATTATGAAGTAAATCAAAGCAAAGCTACTAGGAATATTTTATGCTTATTATTAATTTAAAAATTTCTAGCCATCCTTTATGATTTCATAGCCTGATGCATCTCTAAAACCCATGACAATATCTAGTTAGCTAGAATTATATAAGCTTTGTGTAGTGAAGCAAGTAGATCTCATAATTTTAATGTATTGAAATTGGCTTAGCTAGAAGTGTATAAGTTTTATGTCCATGATAAAACTAGTATTGAGCATCTCATAGTAGTGTTTCATCTCTTGGATATATATTACAATTAGGATATTTAATGGATATCAATAACTTCAGCTCATTCCATAGATTTTCTTAGTATCAATCCTAAAATGAGAGGATACAAGTCCCCCAATTGTTCCCTGAGATCACTTAATGCATTTAACCCAATATATGCACTTAGGATAACAATAAATTGGATTGAAAAATAATTAACACTAGAAGAATGACACCTATTCTCACTTACTAAAAAAACTTTAATCTATTATCCTACCATAGATTAACCTAGAGCCTATTGTGTAGATCACTATATCTCGATCTAGTCCTAGGCTCCTGATAATATACCATTTAAAAATCTATAAGAGAACCATAACTACTACAAGGAGACTAATACCTTTGCTTACACATACTTTATTATCCTCTAAGTCTACCCATAATAGACCTCTACCTATGGATACACCTATGACATGGTTTCCTGGGGCTTCCATTGAAATTCTTAGAGGTGTCCATGTTCTACCCAAGAATTTAGAAAGGCATCTCCCAATATTTACACCAGGTATGGGATGTACCACTGAGGAACATGTGACCTCATAAAAACTAATCTCAAATTTTTAAAAGTAGAACATGATTATGTTGTTTTTAAATTATTCTCACTCACTTTCATAGATGTATCATATGATTGGTTCATAAATTTTATTTAAAGTTCCATTACTAGTTGGGACCAATTTAGTAGTATATTCGTCACCTAATTTGGGAAAGTCATTTAACCAAGTGTGTTTTACCAATAATTCACTTGCATCAAAATATATCTTGACCATTATAAATTTTAATTATAGGTTTTATAATTTTTATATCTAAGTCACTATGATGTATAGACCAAATTCTCAATTAGCCCTTAAAATGCATAATAATGTTCTAGACCTTTGGATTGTTATGTTCCTATGTATAGACTCTTTAGTTGTATATTTTCCCCTAGATTATGTTTTATCCATAAAAGTAGATAGGTATTTGAATCATCAAGGTCAATTAGTACTAATAATTTAAAATATATAGCCTAATATGCCTACCATGAATCAACTCTTTTCCACTAGCCAAAATGTACCCATGCCACAACCCATGATAGTGGAAAATCAACTTCCTTTTGTGACATTATGCTTAATTATCCCCTAGGATTACTTATCCTAGTCAATAATAAAGTATCACCTTAATCCCATAGTTAAATAATAGTTCTTATTATAAATAATATCTAAATCCTACCCCAAGTCTCTACCAAGACTAAGATAGATAATATATAACACATGGTATAGAAAATCAATAATGACTTCTTGGGCCTCCAAATATAAGTTGGAAACAATGGTGGTGATATTTAAAATATGAACTTCACATATCATATATACAATCATATCCATAATTATTATAATAACCAACTAGATCCCTCACCTATGAAATACCTCTGAGAAATATATACAAGTTAGAATTTCAAAATTAGTTCCACATGCACAACACAACCCAACATGGGGAGTTAGACTATATTGAATTCTACAATGAATTATACATCTTCTAAAAATAAATGCAAGAATAAAAGGTGGTCTTGACTCACCCTAATGCCAATAATAATGATGATAACCCTAAAAATTCAAGGTTTTTGAGAACTTCCATGGTGTTAGAGACATTATAATTCCCTATCCAAAAGGATAAAAAACTAGAAGAGGCCACCAATGAGGTGCATGCTTTCCAACATTTCTAATGGAGAAATTATTCTATTAAAAATTGAATCTAGTATTTGTTTTCACTTGGACTTTCACCCCTTGATGAGATGAAAAGTCTCTCCTCATTCAAGTGGCACAATAGAAACACCTCAGGGCTGTGGGTGACCCAAATTTGAGGTGAGTCTCTAGATTAGGGCTAGTTCCCTTGATGTACCACTTCCAAACACCACAACCACACTTTAATTTATGAGGAAAAGGGTTAAGAATCCTAAAATAAACCTATCTAAGGAGGTGATACACTAAATATATGGTCTACTCACACCACTTGCAAGGCACTTGGAACCAAAATGAAAACTACACATACACTTCATCCATCAAACTAAAATCTCTTCTTCTACATCAATGTTTCAAGCATGGGGTATTGAAGAGTGTCTAGGTTATGAGGAATTAGAAAATATGTCTTCTATAATAAATAATGAATAAGATACTCACTATACCTACAATCCATATTAGACACTTCTTGTTGACATGCAAAAGAGAGATTTTTAACTATACATGGCACTAGGAAGGATACCATGTCAAGGTAAGAAAAATACACTTGTACAAGAAAAACAACCATAACATACACTTAATGAGTTAAAAATCATCTTATTTATTATTTTAAGGAAAAAATTGAGTAGGGATTCACCATACTTAGGTGAAGAGATCCGTACAATAGCTAAAAAAGCTAGTATATATAGGAATTATGAGAGAAGAGAGAGAAGGTGAAGTTCAAGAGTCACTAATAAACTTGTTAAGAAAGAAAAATGAGTTACAATAACATGGAATAAAGAATGAGATAGGTATTTTAAGGAAAATTAGGATAAATGTCTCTCAAACTTATCTAACTCCTCCATATGTGGCATAAATACTCTCTCATGCATATGAAACTACCCTCGTAATTTAGTTTCATTAAATTTACTCACCACTAAATAGGCTCAAGTCTAATAATTGATTTGATGGGGAAGGGTTACTTAAAAACCTTCACATGTATTAGAGTGGTCTCAAATCATTCATATTTTTTTGGCCATGAGAAATCACTTGTAGAAGTTAAAAATAACTCCCTCTCATGTACCTCTCACACTTGGCACACAAAATGATTCTAATTATTCAATATAGTCCATAAAAAAGGAGGAATGACACATTTTAAGAGTGTCCATGTCATCAGGTTCATCAATAAATCCTTAAAAATCTTCCTAATTAGATCTTTAATGTTTTTCACTAAGTGATCACTGCTTACTCACTATGACTAGCTGAGATGAGGAAGATAGCAGACATGATTAGGATAATATATATCTTTATAAATGATCATGAAGACTTATAAAAATTTCAAATCTCTCTCCTAAATGTGATTACATATTTTGAAACTTCTCCATACCTAAAAAACACATAAATATATCAAATAAAGCTATGTTGTACACCATCCATACAAGTGTAGTATATATTAGTTAGATGGGGAGGATACTTGAAGATTTATATATCACCTCTAATATTTTTCATGGCCAAATTGTGCTATTTGGATGTTCCACTTGAAATATGTTCCAAATTGGGTCCTTAGAGGGTTTTGTGAGGGTTTAGAGTCATTTCAAGTCTTAACCTTTGTTCATAAAGCCTAAACATTGGAGTTATAAATAAATGACACTAAAGGCTTATTATAAAAATTATATAAAATCTCAAAACACCTTTAGTATTCATTAAAAGTATCATGATAGATACAAGCATCTTAAGTTGGCCACTCGGGTCTCTCATATACATTTTATAGGGTCTAAGTGCCTTTAAGCCAAGAAATGGCCTCTTGATGGAATTATATACATAATAATGGTTTAAATATATTTTTTATCTCCCAAGAAACATGTTACACATGATCTTAGTGTCTATTTTATCCCAAAAATTGATAGGACTACTTTTAGGCACTAGGTCTAGATTAGGCCTACTAGGCCTTGCTTATAGGTTTGGGGGTATGGAGGACCTTGTTTAATTTCCTACATTTTTAAAGTGTCATTAATGTTTTTAAAAGTATTTTTAAGATTTAAAAACCTTCTCCAATTAATCATATATCTTTTGGATCACCACTTCATACCCTTTGGTATCATGATTGTATCTCTTCCCCTTATGACTAAGACACTACTTGTTGACCTCTGTTGTAGGTTATTATTTTTCAAATGAGGTTGATAATGGATTTAATGAGTCTTAATTTAAGACTATAATATCATAATCCAATTTTTATAACAATTGTCTCCTTTGTTTAGTTTAATAACCTTATTCATGCATATGACCTCTATTGAATGTCTACCTATAGTCACTGTATCTTTTGTAAAATAGTGGTCTTCCATAGTTTGTTTTGCATGTTTTAAGCTCAAAAACAATATTTTTAACCTCATATAAGTTTCTTAGGATCATGTTACACCTATTTCATCCCTTTATTTATCTTTTAATTCCCTTAAAACATCACCCAAACATCCAAACTAACTCACTAGTTTGTCTAGCTGTAAGTGTCAAATTTATGCTTGAAGGAGGCCTATAAGTGCATTTTGAAATTTATATACCTATAATATGAATATTAGGATATAAATTATGTCATTTAGTTCATAAATGATGTGTGGGAGTCTTATTTTAAGTCTCCATGTTGTAGGTTTCTTGTAACTTGTAAGTGTTTTCCAAACAAACATGTAGATGGCCATTTTCTAGGCCTGAAAGCACCTGTAGGTGTACTTAGGAGTGGATACATAATCGTGGAGTCAACTTAAAAAATTACTTGAGAAATTTTCATTCTCTTAAAACATATAATTACCTATTGTATATTTAAATCTTACATTATGATCTTTGGGTATAAAAACCACCTAGAAAACTAAGAAATGTAGAGAGCACTGAGCAACTTTAGTGTGTGAGAAACATGTTTTGGGAACCTCAAACACTAGGTTCCTTTATTTTTTCAATATCATTATATTTAAATTGAATATCCCCATTATATTACTATCAAATTCTTACAACTATCTTTCTTCAAACCTCCTCTTGAATTTATAAATCAAATCACAAAAAGGGAGGAGCTCTCTATTTTCTCAATTCAGGGAAAAGGTCCCAAACTATGGCTCTTTTATTTACAAATTTTTATAAAAACCAATTAGGATACCAATGGTATTAAAAATTATTATATGTGAACATACAACCTCATACTCTTCATTAGGACCAAAATGTTTAACCATCCCTCTGTACAACACCTCTAAAACTCTGTAAATGACACCTGTAGGTGTATACTTCTGAGTGTAAGGTAGTGATGATGATATGTAGCCAAAACAAGATTAGGATATGATATATTAGGAATTTTAATTAATATTAGACAATTTTAAGAAATTAGATTATAAGTAAATCTCTCCAAACATTAGCATGACATCATCAAGGCCTATAGGTGAGTGTCTTGAGCTATGTTATGTAGATAGAGACATGGAAGGAGAAATAATATGTAAGGGGAAAAACCTCCAAACCACTAAAATTAATTTTACATACTAAAACATATGAAATTTATCAATAAACATCTTTAAATATCATCAAAGCATCTTATCCCAATCCTGAAGACACATGTAAGTGTAAAAAGAACTAGTTTGCAAGCACAAATAAGCCTAAAAGAGGATCTCCTAGATATTTGATAACACTCATGTTAATATTATGATGGATAAACCTATGGGTATGACATGGAAAACACATGAAATAACCCAAACTATCAAACCAAAAAAAATATATTTAGAAACAATCTCAAATAGGGACCCCTTATGGATGTAAGAGCATAAAAGATGCCTAGCTTCTTAACAATGACTCATAAAGGAGGATCAATTAAAATAAAACTTATTACCATGTATTTTAATATTACTAATATCCATTTCAACTCCCAATATCACTCCTTATTCCATCTATATAGACTATACCAAGCATTCAAAGTTAGATCTTCTTGGCTTGTGAAGGCAAGAAAGATGGAGTAGAAGAAAAATTTGATCTTTATAAGTTAATATCTACAAAATAGTAAAATATAAGACTTTAGGGAATTAAAAATACACTTAAATCACGTTTCCACCCAATGATAGACTTTTCAAGTCTAGACAAGTATCATTAAGATCCTATTTTTGGGAGATTCTCCTATTTTTGTGTATGAAACTACTTATTTTCTAACTCTATCCAATTATCGATAGTTTTTGACCTCATCCACATTATAATCATACTTGGTGACAAATTTATTCCTTGTAAAATTCTATACATGTCATTTAATGAGCCAAAAATGTGACCAAAATACACTTTTAGCATATGAAACATGACAAAGGACTAATTTATGACTTAGAAACACCTTAAAACATTTCAATGACCCTATTAGGACATTTATAAAATAATTTTAATCTTTTCCCATCTTTAACTAGAGTTTATTAGAGTTTGATTTGGTTGACTAGACAAATACAAGTGAGATTGGCTTACACCAAGGTTAAAGCAAGGATAGGTGAGATGTTTAGACACACATGAGACCATATTAGACACATGGGAACCTTTGAAAAGTTTCAATATGTAGGGGTTGACCTAATTTTACCAAAATTTAAATTTGGTCAACACTTTTGGTAGTTCCTAGGGGTAACATGCTTGCCTATGTGTAGCCTTATCCTATCCATTAGGAAAAGAGAGTCAAATTCACTCTAAAAATAGTAGGATCAAACCTTGAATTGACTAACCAGATAATTGATTGACCTCAAAACACACAAAGGAAAGAAAACACACACCAAGACCAAGCAAACACACAAAGCAAAGGCACACTTGTGCTACTAAGCACTTAGGGAACACAAGACACAATAGAAAACAAACTAATTATGTACATCTAAGAAAACATACCTCCCTTCACATATCACACAAGAAAAAATATAAAACAAACTAATTATGTACATCTAACCAAACATACCTCACTTCCTAGATCAAAAAGAAAGTATCTTTAATATCCTTCTTCATGAGATTAATGAGGGTGCCAATCATGCTTCCTTTTGGATTTAGTACTAGATGACTAATGTTTCTACTTTGATCCTTGGATTGGAATGTTTTTTTGATGGAGTCATCTCAAATAATTCTCCAAGGTATATGAAATATTATTGACCTTGGAAACACACCTCATAATTTTGTTCCTTTGTCTCATCATGGCAGATTTGCATTTCCATGAATGGAACAACTTCTTGAATGTATTTGTCCTCTTGAAAGGTTTCATTGATCTTATGCTTTGTTACAAACTCTTCAATACCTTTAAGAAGTATTTTATCATGGAATTCTAGGAGTATTTCTTGTTCAAACTCCTTCTTGATGTTTGTGGGAACAACATCACATGTGGTTCTAGAATGAATCTTCAAATAATTTTTAAAATACTCATAATAATCATATATTAATCCATCATGATTTATACTCTCTTTATAGTGATACCTCTCAACACCTACTTACTCCTAAACATCTTGGGATTATTTTATTAGAAGTATTGCCTTCTCACTATCTTCATATTCTTTGAACATTGGCATATAATTATGCCACATGCCTTCCTTTTGAAACATGTCATCTTTCTTACCATTTCTTGTAGTCAAATCCAAAGGAATTATAGGCCATTTGAGGCTTTAAACTTCATTAAAAATGCCTTAAAATATCTACCACAATTCATCATCCTATTTTTGATCAACATCATGAAGGGGAACACCAATGGAAACTTCTTCCTCTTCTTATTTAGAATCCAAAATAACCTCTTCCAAGGCTTCTTTTTCAACATAAGAAATGTCATATTCATTATCATCACAATCTAAAGTTTCCTCATAATAATTCATATCCTCTTTATCCTTGACTCAATCTAAAATTTTTATCTCCTCTCCCTTATAGTGGTGCCAATAATAGGCATCTCAAACTAGGAACTTTAGCCCAAGAAGGCTTCCAAGGAGAAATGTATTCATCACCATTAGAAGTGTAGAATGGATCATTTTGAGGAGGTGGAAAAATGGGTTTAATGGCCTCATTGGATTCTATCTTCTCTTATATATATTATAGCTCCCAAATTTTGAGTTCTAACTCCTCAATTCATTTGGTAAAATTCTCTTTAAATATCTTCTCTGGGGGGAAATAGGATATTCAATAGGAAAGGAATTAAAAGAGAGTTGAGATGAAGGGTAAAAGGTTTCTTGAGGAGGGGTTCAAGGGATTTGACTAGGTTTATCTTTCTTTCCACTTCTAACTTCTCCACTTAGACATTCCTTTTTATTCTTTCCACAAGCTGCCACTACTTCTTCCCATGTTGGGAAAGTAGGCTTAGAGAGTTATTCATGGGGATGAAATAAAAATGGAGGAATGCCACATGTAGAAACATCATTTTTTGATTCCATTATGGATTGTTTAAAATTTTTGTTTTCCAACTCAATCTCCTTGTCAATATGGGCCTTCAAAATCAACCTTCTTCTCTCAAAATATTCTCCAACCAGGTTGTGAGATGGATCAACTTTATCAATAATGGTGTCCCTCTTCCTTTTGCTACTCTCTTGGATAGACTCCAAAGAATGGAGACTTTGGGGAATTCATGAAGGACTTGGGAAATTTTGAAGCATGTTTGGATTATCATTTTGAATGGGTGTATTTGACACACATGAAGGTTGATGTGGGGTGTATTAAAGCTGACAAGACTAATTTGGTTCAAGATATTTTAACCTCTCCTCTATGTGTAAAATTATACCAAAAACATCAAGAATTTAATTATTAAGGCCTTTCCAATTAGCTCTCTCAATGAGTATTTATTCTCTCTTGAATTTATCTAAAGAATCTTTTACACTCTTGATATAAATACTAGGGATGACTTGACCATAACCATTTCTCGTATCAAGGTCTAGCATATAGTCTTTATAGCCAATAAGAGTCTTATTTAAACTTACAATGAACTGAATAGGAGAGGAACTAGGTCAGCTAGGTGAAGCATAAGCTTCATAGGGCTAATTATAGGTAACATAAGATTGTTAGGGATCATGACAAGATTGACCAAGGATTTGTTCACATTGGTAGGGAATGGGAAAAGATGGATATGTTTCACCAACTTATGTAATACAAAAATAAAACTCAATATTAGCCATGAATCATTCATAAAAAGTGTAAATAACAAGAAACAACCTCAATAGAGTACCTGGACTACTTAACCAATAGATTTATGTTTAGAGTCACCATTGGTGTTTAGTGGAAATGACTCCAAAGGCTGATATCTTGAGGAGAACACCAAAACACCTCAAACTCTTTGAATAAGAGTCACACTAGGCATGCCAAAAATTATTGTCACTTGAAATTTTACCCCTTGAGGAGATGACAAGTCTCTCCTCATTCAAGTGTCACAATGGAAACACTTCAAGGCTATGGATGACCCAAATTTGAGGTGAGTCTCTAGATTAGGGCTAGTTCCCTTGATGTACCACTTCTACACACCACAAACACACTTTAATTAATGAGGAAAAGGGTTAAGAAGCCTAAACTAAACTTATATAAGGATGTGATTCACCAAATAGATGGTCTACTCACACCACTTGCAATGAATTTGGTACCAAAAGGAAAACTACACATATACTTCATCCATCAAACTGAAATCTCTTCTTCTATATCAATGTTTCAAGCATGGGGTATTGAAGAGAGTATAGGTTAGGATTAATTAGATAATAGGTATTATATAAAAACTAATTAATAATCTACTCACTATACTTTCAATCCATATTAGACACTTCTTGCTGACTTACAAAAGAGAGATTTCAAACTACATAAGGCACTAGGAAGGATAACATGTTAAGGTAAGAAAAATACACTTATACAAGACCAAAAAATATAAAATTCACTTAATGACATCATGACTAAGGTGAAAATAAGCTTCTTTATTATTTCAAGGCAACAATTGATCATGGCTTCACCATACTTAGGTTGAGAGATCTATACAACAACCAAAAAAGCTAGTATATATAGGAATTATGAGAGAAGAGAGAGAATGTAAAGTTTAAGAGTCACTAAGACTCTTTTAAATAAAGGATAATGAGTTAAAATATCATGGAATAATGAGATATATCTTGAAATTAAAAATAGGAAAAATGTCTCTCAAACTCATCTAACTCTTCCATATGTGGCATAGATGCTTTCTCATGCATATGAAACTACCCTCATGATTTGCCTTCATTAGAATCACTCACCACTAAATAGGTTTATGTATAATGATTTATCTAAGGGGGATATGTTAGTGACAATACTTCACATGCATTGGAGTGGTCTCAAATTATTCATATTTTTCTGGCCATGAGTAATCACTCCTAAAATTTATAAATAACTCCCTATCATGCACCTCTCATACTTGGCACACAAAATTCTTTGAATTATTCAATATAACTCATGCATAATGAGGAATGACACATTTAAAATTTTTCCATGTCATTAGGTTCATAAATAATTCATTAAAAGGCTTCCCAATTAGAACATTCATATTTTTCACTAAGTTATCATTGCTTGCTCATTGTGACTAGCTAAGATGAGGAAGATAACATACACACTTAGGAGACTAGATAGATAAATAAATGATCATGGAGACTTATAAAAAGTTCCAATCTCTCTTATAATGGTGATTTCATCTTTTGAAACCTCTTCATACCTCAAAACACATAAATCTATCAAATAAATCTTTGTTGTACACCATCTGTACAAGTGTATTACATCTTATTTAGATGAGGAGGAGCCCTAAAGAGTTATCTATATCCTCCAATTAGTTTCATGGCCAAATTTTGTCATTATGATGCTCCATTTTCAATATCTTCCTAGTAGGGTCCTTAGAGAGGATTTTGTGAGGGTTTAGAGTCATTTCAAGTCTTAGCCTTTGTTCATAAAGAATACACATTGGATTTATAAACCAATGTAATTTAAGGATTTTTAGGGACCTTATCTAACATCCTTAAAAATATTTAATATCCATTCCAAGTATCATGGGAGATACAAGCATCTTAAGTTGGCCACTTGGGTCTCTTCTATACATTCTATAGGTCTAGGTGCCTTCGAGACAATAAATGGCCTATTGATGGACTTATATACATACTTATGGTTCAAAATCCTCCATTATCTCATAATAAATATGTTCCACATGGTCTCAATGTCTATTTTATCTTGAAAAGTGATAGGACTACTTTTAGGTACTAGGTCTAGATTAGGCCCACTAGGCCTTACTTGCAAGTTTGGGGGTATGGAGGACCCTATTTGATTTCATACCTTTTTGAAGTGTCATTCATGTTTTTAAAAGTATTTTTAAGATTTTAAATACTTCTCCCATGATTTTTATATCTTTTGCTTCACCACTTCATACTCTTTGGTCGCATGACTGTATCTCTTCCCCTTATGATTGAGACAATGCATGTTGACCTTTGTTGTAGGTTATTTTTTTTCAATTAAGGTTGATAATGAATTTATTTAGGATTTATTGAAGAGTATAATATCATAAGGAAATTTTTATAAAAAATTTATCCTTTTTTTGGGTCTAGAATGTTATTCATGCATATGACCTATGTTGACTATCTACCTATAGTCATTATATCCTTTGCAAAACAAGGGCCCTCCATAATTTATTTTACCTATTTTAAGATAAAATACAATATTTTTAACCTCCTATAAGTTTATTAGGATCATGGTAAACCTATTTCATCCATTTACTCATATTTTAATGCCCTTAAAACACCACCCAAACATCCAAACTAACTCACTAGTTTGTCTGGCTATAAGTGCCAAATTTATATTTGAAGGAGGCCTATTGGTGAATTTTGTCCTTATAAGACCTATACCATGCATATTATGGTATATATTAGGTAATTTAATTCATCCATGATGTGTGAGAGTATTAGTGGAAGTCTCCATGTTATAGGTCTCTTGTAACCTGCAATTATTTTCCAAACAAACCTATAGATGGCCATTTTCTAGGCCCGAGTGCACCTATAGGTGTATTTGGGAGTGGTTACCTAACCATGGAGTCATCTCAAACAAGTCATTAATAAATTTGTGTGATCTTAAAAAATATAATTACCTAGTGTATATTTCAAGCTCACATTGTGATCTTTGGGTATAAAAACCACTTGGAAAATTGAGAATTGTAGAGAGCACTGAGCAACTTTAGTGTGTGAGAAACATGTTTTGGGTACCTCAAAAAATAGGTTCCTTAAGTTTTCCATTATCCTTATCTTGAAAGTGAATATACCCATGGTAATAATATCAAAGGCTAAAAACTAGATTTCTTCAAACCTCCTCCTGAATTTCTAAATAAAATCACAAAAAGGGAGGAGCTATCTATTTCCTCAATTTAGGGAAAAGTTCCCAAACTTAGGCTCTTTTATTTGGCAAGGTTTATCAACACCTATTAGGATACCAAGGGTATTAAACATGATTATATGATAACATACAACCTCAAACTCTTCATTTAGACCAATACTTATCAACCATCCCTCTGTAAAACACCTCTAAAACTTTGTAAATGACAATTGTAGGCATATACTTCTGAGTGTAAGATAGTGAGGGTGATATGCAACCAAAAAAAGACTAGGATAATCTCTCTTAGGAATGTTAATGCATCTTATATAATTTTAAGAAATTTGAGTACAAGTACATCTATCCAAACATAAACATGATGTCATTAGGGCTTATAGGTGAGTGTCTTGAGTTGTGTTATGCAGGTAGAGACATGGAAGGAGTAAGAATATGTTATGGAAAATGCCTCCAAACCACTCAAATTAATTTTCCATACTCAAACATATGACCTTTATCAATAAAAATATTGAAACAATATCAAAACATCTTCTCCCAATCCTAAAGAAACATGTAGGTGTAAAAGGAACTAGTTTGTAAGCACAAACAAGCCTAGAAGAGGCTCTCTTAGGAATTTAAGAATAGTCATGTTATTATTATGATGGATAAAACCATGGAGAGGTCCTTAAAAACACATGAAATAACCCAAACTATCAAACCAAAACAAAAGATTTAGATATAAGCTCAAATAGGGACCCCTCATGGATGTAAGAGCATAAAAAGATACCTAGATTCTTAAAAATGATTCATAAAGGAGGTGCCATGAAACTCAAAATTATTTCCATGGATTTGAATCTGACTAAGATCCCTTTTAACTCCCAAGAGAACTCCTCCCAAATCAATTTGTACACACTGTACCAAGCATTCAAAGTTAGCTCTTCTTAACCTATGAAGGCAAGAAAGAAGGAGTAGAAGTAAAACTTGATATTTATAACTTAATATATACACACCATTCATACATAATACTTTAGGGATCTCAAAATACACTTAACTCATGTTTTCACCTAAATATAGACTTTCCAAGTTCATACAAGTGCCATTAAGAGCCAATTTTTGGGAGTTTCTCCTATTTTTGTATCTGAAACTAGTTATTTCTACCTATGAATAGTTCTGGACATGTTATAACCTCATACAAATTGTAATCATACTTGGTGACAAATTTATTCCTTGGAAAATTTTGTGCAAGTCATTTAATGAGCCAAAAATGTGACCAAAAGACACTTTTGGCATATGAAGCATGACAAATGACTAATTTATGACTTAAGAACACCTTTAAAATTTTCATTAACCCTACTATGAAATTTATAAAATAATTTGAGTTTTTGACCATGTTTGACTAGAGTTGACTTTAGTTAACTAGACAAGTACAAGGAAGATAGGCTTACACCAAGGTTAAAACAAGGATAGGTGAGATGTTTAAACACACATGAGACCCTATTAGACATATGGGAACCTTTGAAAAGTTTCAATATGTAGGGGTTGACCCACTTTGACTAAAAGTAAAATTTGGTCAATATTAGTATCCACTTACCATATCCACTCCACCCAATAATGGTGTGACCTCTCATGATCCAAGAGATTAAAATAATCCTCCCCATCCAAAGGTAAATAATTCAAATCTATGTGAATATATCTACCCTACCACTAGTAAGACTAGGTATACCATAGTAGAGGACATTAAGAATATCAAGGAAAACATCACATTGAATGAGCTTTCCTAAATCCATAAGTAAAGAGATATACTCCTAAATCCCCTCATAGATATACCAATTCATCCCAAACCCAAGCTAATGTCCTCATACATAAAAAAAAGGCTAAGGTTACACTTTTCCTCTTAACTATTAGGTTGTTTAGAAAGAACCTTCATAATTATCTATCTAACTTAGAATCCTCAAAAAATGCCATGCCTACTAGAGTTTATAATAAATTAAGATTAACATCTATTAAGATATAAAAAATAGTTATCTAATTGAACAAGTGTGAGGTTAAGGTGGTAGGTGATCTCTTGAATGTTCATATGTAGCTAGAATCTAAGCCTGAGGTCTAATAGTTCATAGACATCCAAGTGGTAGATATCTTAAAATCCTATGAGATGTTTTTGAGTAGGTACTAGTCCAAGGCATTGAATGGGTACATGGATATAGACTTATCCCATATATGGTTACCTTGGATAAGTGTGGCCAACTAAATTTGTGTTAAATAAAGATCCTAGGATTAATCACATGATTATTGAGGACAATGTAATAAATAAAAGGGTGAACATACCTCTAACATAGGCATCTATGCTTCATCTATAAAATTCACTAAAAACCAAGCTAATAAATATCCTTAATTACTAGGCCTATGGTTTTTGTACTTTGATCATGCTCATTCTATGTAAAGTTTTGGAGTAGTAATTATCATGATTAACCCATTAAGGAAAATCACGTAATTGATTATAGACTATAGTTCCCTTCAACTAATAACCTTATAGAATATTAAGCCTTTATCCTAGGATTATGCAATATAGGGTCAAATAATTGAAATTAGTTGGGTATTATTAACTAGTAGTAAACAAGGTTAGGAGAAAGTTATAACACAAGATGTCCTATTTGAAGAAATACAAGTATAAGATGTGGGATTTAATAGAAATTTATGATGATTTCAATGTCATCCCTTTTCCTAGAGAATAATACCAAGTTATTTATTCATTGGCAACATTTTATGTAAATATAACACTCATATATGACATAGGAATTCAAAACTTTTCATTAGATCTCATTTTGTGTCCTTTAGTCGTTGACCATGTGAAGAACTTCCATGTTTTTTTGGGCAAACACCATATTCTAGAGTTCCTTACTAACCAGGGAGTATTTGAGGCCTAGGTTATGGATGAGGGAAAAATATTTGATTGTAGAGATGAATAATATGGCTAGGATGGCATTATGAACCTAAAATTGAATTGAGTTCCAAAGGGAATGATATCACTTGAGAAGATATTTTATATTGATAGGTATACACACAAACCTAATAAACCATCTCACCTAAATCAATGGTCTAAAATTATCAATATGGGATCATCATACCATCCCCAATAATTTCACATTGGCCCAAATTACACTCCTAAGATAAAATGACTCAAAAAATTATTGTTATAGTACTTAAATGTCATTGCTTAGGCCTATGGAGACCTTAAGGTGTTCAACCCAAATGTGATCACACACACTATACCACTTAAGAAAAACCAAAAACCTTTTAGATAGAATAAAAAACATGTGAAACCAATCCTAGATCCACTTATCCACAAGGAGGTTTATAATCTAGTTTTTAGTTGGGATTGCCTTTTGAATCAGTAATTCTACATGGGTATATAAATTAGTTTCAATCCATAAAACTAATGGGTAAATTTGACTATGTGTGGATTTAGAAATTTTAAAATAAGCCTCTAAAAAAGATAACTAACCTTTACATTCCTTAGATGAGGTAACTAAAATAGTAAGTGAATCTTGAATGATGTGATTTTTAGACAAATTCTCAAGATACGATCAAGTTCTGGTAAGTCATGAGGATAAAATGAAGATTATATTCATAACTAAGTGGGGGAAATTTGCTTAAAAATGAATGGAAATTAGCCTTTTCAACATAGGATCCACATTTTAGAGGGCCATATAATTTAATTTTGATTGTATGATAGGCAAATGCATAATTATTTACATGGATGACTTGACTATTTTTTTAAAATGTAGGTTTGATCATATTTACCATCTCCAAAAGGTGTTTAAAAGGTGCAGAAGGTATGGTATCTCTCTCATCCCAAAGAATAGGGTCTTTGATGTCATTAAAGGTAAGCTTAAAAGTCATGTGATCAATAAGGAAGGTATTTATATTAACCCTAAACATGTCAATGTAATTTCTAAAATACCCCTTCTTAATAGTAAAAATTAATTAAAAACTTTCTTTGGTATGATTAGTTTTGTATGCAAATTCATATTTGGTTTTGCCAATATTGTTAAACCTTTGAATTTAAAGGAATAAAAGGTGAAGTGGACACTTACAACTAGGAAATACTTATAATAAATTAAATAATCCATCATGTAGGCAC
Source organism: Torreya grandis (assembly GCA_037957365.1). Taxonomy (NCBI): domain Eukaryota; kingdom Viridiplantae; phylum Streptophyta; class Pinopsida; order Cupressales; family Taxaceae; genus Torreya; species Torreya grandis. Next base: position 78,307 of record JARHVA010005155.1, on the reverse strand, counting down.
TAGTCTTAGTTAATCCAAACTATATGCATGATTTATACATCTATCCCTTTGTGTTAGAGCACACCATAGCTACAGTTCTCACCTAAAAGCTAGATGAAGATGAACACATAGTATATTTCATGAGAAAAAACATTAAGGATGCATATCCAAAATTATCAACCTTGGATAATCATTCATATGCCCTAGTAAAGGCTATGAATAGGTCCTTGTATGCTCTCATGACCCTTCTAGACACCTTTTTACTTATAATTGACCATCCGTAGACTTCCAAGACCTCACTCCAGCTTACCCAAGCTATATTTCCTATGATAATTCCATCTGCTTAGGTCTTATACCTATAGGATAATAGTTCCCAACTTAGACTATAGCTTCAGACCCTAGGGTGTTCATTTTTTATTCTCCTATCCAATTGCATTTTTAGATCTAATGGTCACTTCCTTTTAGTTCCTATCCTTCTTCTTGTCAGCCTAATGTGAGTACATTCAACCCATTACCAATAGATCTCTATAAAATCCCATTCAAATTTCATTTATAAGGGGTTGGCAAATATCACAAAGAAAGCAAGAATACAAGCAAGACTACTTAGGCATATTTCCTTATTCTCTACATACAACCATCCAATATAGCCATAAGCTTATTCAAACCCTCACGCCAACCCTGAACAACCTAAATCACACCTAGTTTAGCATTTTACATCTTCATATACATTGTTTCACAAAGCACATCAAGTGGGATAATTACATATGGCTTGATCCCTCTTCAGAGTATTGGTATGTAGGTAGTGTGCCCACATAAGCGGTGTGGATACACATTCAATGAATATTACACACACTAAACCCCCCCTCTTTCTCAAAGTTTGTCAAATAATTTTGTATTCTAGGGTTTTAAGACTAAATCAACTCTATAAGGAGTTTCACAAACATATAACATCAAAAATTTCATAGGCAAACTCATGTAGAGTCATCGAACAAAACCCAAAAATCTTAGAACTCCAGGCCAACAATGGTAAAAGAGGACTATATTGTTGGAACCTAGGGTTTCATATTTTTATAATCCTATATTTTCATGAAATGAAGGCTAGATCCTAATTCATGACACTACCACAATCCTACATAATAAATTCTAGACCTTATCTCAGTCATCTCAGTCCAGTTTAAGCTAAGTTACATTTCTCCTCAATTATTACTATTTTTAGAAAGGTTTAAATTATAATTAAATTATAAAAACTAGTATCTTAACTATCTAAATATTATTTAATAATTTAAATAACGTATACCCTTAACTAAATTAGGAATATGACTCCAATATTCCCAATATGGTTAAATAATTTAGTGAACCTGATTTACTTTGTTTGCACATAAAACCCTAGGGTAAATTCCTTGCTAATTTTTACAATAATTTTTTTATTTTTCATCCATATTTTAAAATTATAAATTCACATTTAATTTATAAGTTTACCTAATTAATTTTAAAAATCATTTAGTCCAAGCCCTAGTTGAATTTACTAGGTCCTTTTGTGCACAAAAACCCTAAAAACCCTAGGGAACATTCCTTCCTACTTTTTCCAATTATTTTTTAATATTTATTTCATATTTTAAAATAAAAAATTCACATTTAATTTTTCAATTTACCTTAGTAATTTTAAAAATCATTTATTCCAAACCTTAGTTGAATTTATTAGGTCCTTTTGTTCATAAAAACCCTAAAAACCCTAGGGCAAATGCCATCCTAATTTTTCCAATATTTTTATAATTTTTTACCTGCATATTTAAATTATAAAATCAAATTAATTTTTAAAATTCCATATTAATTTTAAAAATAATTTTCTTCAAACCCAATATTTTTTTTATTTTTTTCCTAAATATTTAAATCAAAATTGCACATTTAATTTTTCAAAATTTCCACAATAATTTTTAAAATATTTTTGTTTCAAACCTTATTTGCATATACTAGGTCCCTTTGCTTACTTGAGGTATCACCTTACATCTAAATCAAATTTCACATAAAATCATAAAAATGGATCTCACTTCTTTCAAAACATTTCTTAGAAATAATGAGTCCATACTTAGTCCTATCATATATATGAATGATGAAGTTTACCATATGTTAATACAAATCTTAATTATTTCCCTTTCATACTTACTTTTCATAATATGGGAAGATATTAATAAAGTTATTGTTAAACATGTTAAGATCCATTTCCTTCAAAGAAATGTTTAACTTTTATTAATACAAGGTTTCATTACTTCTTTAACATACTATCTCCCTATTATGTTCAATTAAATTAAGAATAAAATACTTAAATACTTATAGGATCCATTGCATATGCTAAAAACCACATGTCAAGTTTCAATGTCATATCTTATGCACAAGAAAAAAAATTATTTTCCTCTTCTCCCCCAAGAGGGTGATATTTACTTTCCCTCTAACTAGGTCCATCCTATCACCCCTATAAAAGGTGAGGCCACTTATACTATTGTTCCTAATGCATACATATAGCCTACATCTTCTTCAAAACCTATTCAACATGTATGCTTATATGTTCAATTGAAAGCAACTAGTGTTTGTACTTGTGAGACTCTAAGGGATCAAATCACTAGTATGAGCAAATCTTAGATTTACAAATGTAGAATAAGATATTACATTAAAATATCATAATATTTAAAAATAATATTATACAAAATCCTCAAAATCACCCTACTACCAATCATGTATATGTACCTTTACCTAGCCAATTGGTTGCAAGCAATGTTACATATCAAAACAAGAAATCACAACAAAGTAACTCTACAACTAGTGATTCAAAAATTATTAAAAGATAAAATAAGAGTTCAAGTGAGGTAGGGAAATGATTAAATTTAATTTTATTAAACTACCTCTTCTACATCCAGTGACAAGATCCATATATTATTGTGGATATCATAGAATGCAGGGGAATCACATAGATTCATGTTTGGCATGAAAAAAAATTTACAATAGATAATTGCTAATGATAAACCTATACAAGGTGAATCATTCAAGAAATTCATAGTGATATAAGAACACATTTATAAAGGGTCAAATTTAGAAATAGTACCAAAGTGGTTACCAAAGCATAACTCAGAACAATAAAAGGATCAAAAAGAAAAATTAGAGAAACAAATAGTACCAAAAGAATAGGTAAAGCATGAAAAAGATGTAAATATACCTCTCCAAAATGAGGCTTAGCTTTCAAATTAGTATGGGTTTGGTCAAAAATATCTACAATAGTTTGATTATCAAGGTTAAGGATTGGGAAAACATGTTTAAGGCATCACTACTCCTATTCTAGTAGTTGATAATATTTTTCACCAATGTTTAGGATTTATTGAAAATCTTAAGGAAAATCATTCATAAACATAATTTAACAAAGGAAAAGATCCAAATACAACAAAAGTCAACACTAGCATTCCATTGGTTCAAAATTAAGATGATAATGATGAGTGGAATAATACATGTTATTATGATTTCCAAGATACCAACAATGAATCCAAATATTCAAAGTCATATGTGTAGTTATTCCCTCATGCTTCATAATAACACATGATTCATTTGTTAAATAAAAGACACCATAATAGGGAGTCTCCCATGAGACTCATCAGTTAGTATCATCTCTCTTCAACCTTACTTGTACATAATTTTTTCATGATTGATTATACATAGCTTATACCAAAAATAATATAAAATATAAAAATCCAAAAAAATTCAAATAATTCAAAAACATAAAAACATTTCAATTATATGCACTCTCCATGCTTTACATTTATAATACCATGCTATACTTACAATTGTTATTTTATTCTATTGTTTGTCAATTTATCTACATTACTATGCTTCACTTGATCTTATTTGAGTATGTGTAGTGATATCTAGATCCTTGATTGATTCACTCTACCCATTGAGGGGGAATCATACTTGTAAATTTGAGATATACACTGATATATCTACCCCTTAGGGTCATTTTTTACATGACTACACCATCTAAGTTATGTCATTCCTACACCACACACTTTAGTTATCATGTTGATGTACATTACTTACTAGCTTACATAGATTACTATATTAACACTCACTAGTATATAGAACTCGTGTATTTCTTACCATATGCCAAATCTTATACTACATGTCTTGTATACTCTCACTTTTTGATTTGATTAGTTAGATGTGATTGTATTTCTAACATTTACATGCTTTCCATTCTTTATTTGCATAGCTAGATATGATTGCATTTATTAGTTCATGTTCTATGTCTTGTATGTGATTTAAGATATTTGTAAATGTCCCTTGATTCCTTTTTTTATATGTGCCTTATGACATTTTCCAATGTCCTTTGCTTGTACTCTTCTATGTGATTGTGGCCCTGATTCCAACCTTACTTGTTTATAATTGTATGTATATGTGGTATTTGAACATTCTTTATATGCTTGCTTTTCAAATTTTTTTACATGTGCCATATCCCTTGTTTGCTTGACCCCTTGGCCACTCTTATATGCTTGTTGCCTTGTGTGCTTATTGATTAATTACTTCTCAGATACTTGTAATGCCATGATCCACATCATGCATTATCTTGATTTCTTAGATTCCATGATGGACAGCATGCTCCATCCCTCCTTGACAACAAATAAATAACTTGACTTCCAGTTCTAGTTTATTATGTTACACACACTATTATATTGTTATATCTATCTAGCCATACCCTTATTGATCTAACAATCTCTCATACAAATCATGTTATATCTTATCAATTATCATTACTATATCATGTATTTCACAACATAACACACTTATAGGGATATTTCTTCTAAGGGTAGTCATTATAGGGTCTTCATTCCTACCCTCAAAAGAGGGGGCAATAAACAAGGGTTTTATCACAAGGATTAAAGCTCCTACCAGTCAAAAAATTAGTTTTTAGAACACTCATAATAGAAATCAGAGGTCAAACTAGGTAGAATAGACTAGAAAAAGAATGATTATTATAAAATAGTCATTAGTTTTAGGAAGGACAATAGTGACAAGATTGGACTACAATACCAAACAACAAAGTGTCCAATTTTAGTGTTCCTATCCACATAGAAAAAAAAATAGATTTTCCAAAAATAGATAGAAAAGTAAGTACATCTACAATTTTGTTAGCAATCATTCAATTTAGAATCAATAGTTTTAGTATAGTTTGTATTAGAGAATATAGATATAGGGGGCATCATGCATGGCATGATGCTTCTCACTTCCAGTTTTATATTATGTAGTTGATATAACTTTTAGATCAAAATCCATGTTTTAGACACTAGTGATTGGGGGCAATGTGCATGGCATATTTGATTTATTTTGTTTCTAAGTTTAGTATATTACCTAATTATTCTTAGTAGTTACATGTATTATTCCATATATAGGTGGCTGGAATAATTTTTGAGTGGCCAAGAGTGGCCTAGTTTTTAGCACACATTCAACTATCCACACCACATTGTTAGATTACAGAGCATCCATGGGATTTAGGATCCATATCATATGACACACATTCATACTAGTATTAGTTCATATCTTTAGTTCATAGGGAAATAATGGAGCCAAAGGATTATCTAGCCTTTATATTCTTGAGCCACCCATATAGAGGGATTGGACACATGGTCTAAACATCAATTAGCACATGCATAATAACATAACTTCACTTAGTGGGCAACTATGGAGTAAAAGGTCAAACATTTTCATTCTTGATCCACTCTTATGGAATTGAGCACTCAGCTCCATTCATGATATTAATCTTGGTAAAACATCATTTAACACATACTCAACATCACTCAACATCACAATAAGTTTTGTATTGATCCATGTACCCAATGAGGTGTATTTATTCCTTTCTCTTCCTCTCTCTCTTACCTATCATTGTACATTCTTATTTTAGATATATCACATCTAGTAAGAATTTATCTATTCTTTGTTTTTTCCTGCATATTTACACTTCATAATGTGCTCTCTCTATGCACACCCATCATCACATAGCTTCATGGGCTTCACCCTTATAGGTAATTTCAAGTACACTTTCTATTCTTCATCCTATAATTTCACTTTGCTACATCACTAAAATAAATGGGGGGAAATTTAGTCATATAAAATGTGAAAATTGGTAGCTTGAGTGTGGCTTGTGACACCCAACCCGTAGGTCCTTCTTACATGATCTCATGACCCTTCTAGACACCTTTTTGCTTATAATTTTCCATCTATAAACTTTTTAGACCTAACTATAGCTTAGCCAAGCTACATTTCCTATGATAATTCCATCCCCCAAGTCTTGTACCTATAGGAAAATAGATCCTAACTTGGACTACAGTGTCAAACCCTAAGGTGTCTATTTTTGACACTTCTATCCAATTGCATTTTTAGATCCAATGGTCACTTCCTTCTAGTTAATATCCTTCTTCTTGTCAGCCTAAAATAAATACATTTGACCCATGACCAAAATATCTCTATAAAATCCCATTCAATATTTATTTAGAAGGGGTTGGTAAATATAATAAAGCAAGCAAGACTACTCAGGGATATTTCCCTATTCTTTGCATACAACCATCCAATACAACCACAAGCTTATTAAAACCCTCACACTAGTCCCTAGCCACCTCAATCACACCCATTTTAGCATTTTCATCTTAATATACATTATTTCACAAAGTATATCAAGTGGGAGAACTACATATTCTTGATTCCTCTTTGGAATATTGGTATGTAGGAAGCGTGCCCACACAAGGGGTGTGGATACACATTCAATGAATTTTACGCACACTAACATCCTTTTTTTCTCAAATTTTGTCAAATCATAATGGATTCTAGGGTTTGAAGACTAAATCATCCTTATAGGGAGTTTTGCAGACATCTAGCATCTAAAATTTCATAGGCAAGCTCACACAAAGATAATAGACAAAACCCATAAAGCTCAGGCCTCCAAGATAATAGAAATAGAAGAGGAATATAGATCTAGAACCTAGGGTGTCTTATTTTTGTGCTCTAGTCCTTTCATGAAATCAATGTCGGATCCTAATTCATGACATAGTCACAGTCTTACACAATAGATTCCAAACCTTGTCTTAGTTGTCTCAGTCTAATTTAAGCTAAGCTACATTTCTCTTCACTTATTACTATTTTTAGAAAGGTTTAAATTAAAATTAAATTATAAAAATTAGTAGCTTAATTATCTCAATATTATTTATTGATTTAATTAATTCAGACCTTTAACTAACTTAGGAATAAGACTCTAAGATTTCCAAAATAGTTAAATCACTATCTCATATTTCTATCAAAAGAAGAATCTAAATAATTCATGGCTATCTTCTATGAGAAAATAAGTAGTGGCCACACTTCAATGATTATAATTGATCATAAAATCCTAAGAACTAGATATTATTAGTCTACTATCTTCAAGGATGCCCATGCTAAAGTTTACACATACCATTAGTGCTAGATGTTTACTAACAATAAAGTTCATATAGCAATGCCCCTTCAAAATGTGATAGAAGAGTTTCCATTTATGTAGTGGGGATGTGAATTCATTGGAGTCATTAATTATATATAATATGGACACAAATAATGGAAAAAAATAACAACATATCCAAATAATTCATCAAATTCCTTGAGGAAAACATAACAACATGATTTGGTACCCCAACTTCACCAGTCTGTGATAATGGACTTGCATTCCAGTTAGCCAAGCTCACTTAATGGGATTATGAGAAAAATATTACATTGAATTTCTCATAAAACTAATACCCACAAAGGAATGACTTGGTTGAGTCAACCAAAAAAAATTGATTAATGCAATCAAGAAATACATAGAAAAAAAGCCTAAGGATTAACATTCACTATTAAAATATGCTCTTTGGGCTTACTACACCATGTACAAGAAAGCTCTTAAAAGTTCACATTTTATACTAGTATATGGATTGGAGCCCATTTTACCAATGACCCTCAAACTTCCAATTTACAATTTTATGCAAAGAATACATGGAGGATAATGGGAAGATAAAATCAAGGTTGTTAGACATTGTCCAATTGGAGGATGCATGAAAAGTGTTAGCAAAGGTTATTAGAAACCCTTCATAACATGTTAATTTAGGGATAAATTATGCATGGAGTAATAAAATAAAAAATTAATACCATATTTAGACTAAATATATTCATTAACTAGACAAATAGATAGATGCGTGGATAGACACATGTTTATTATAATTTTAGTAGTTAGTATAAACTCATATAATTAATAAATTAAAGCAAATAAAGTACTCTCTATGAAAAGAAAATTGATAAAAAAAACACATAGGAATAACATTTTTGAACAATATATCAATCTCTCTATCACATTGGAACCATATAAAATATAAGTGAGTGCTATGTAGATTTTTACCCAATGTTGTCTCTTCTTATTTCAAAATTTTGATATGGTAAAAAGGAGTTAATATTCACATTCTATATCTCAGGCTTGCAGAGATCCCCTCTGGTTTAACCGATGATGGGAACATCACAAATAGCAGGTATCTAGTAGAGAAGGTTGCTGGTTCCCCTCTCCCTCCAGTTCAGTGGTCTCAGAAGGAGCTGACTTCTCTGAGAAAAAGATTCAAACCAATATTGGCTAACACCAATGATTGGTTAGCAGCCAAAGGAATCACCCTGAGGGAATTTGTTATAGGTTCAGAGGCTAAATACCAGGCAAAATTAAAGAGGAAAGCAGAGAACAGAACCAAAAACAAAGGTGATGTCCCTTCTCCTTCTAAGCCTCACAAGCCTAGGATCATCTTTGTATCCAAGAAATCAAAGACTGCACAAGGGCCAGAAGTAGCAATAAAAGGAACCAAAGAACAGATCCCTCAGACACAGGCAGCTTAGCCCATGGAGAAAGATGATCAACCATTAGGGTAACTAGGTGTTGGGTCTCTACTCTCACAGGAACAAGCACAGTTGAGCAAGAGCATATCTCCTTCTCCCCTCAGTCTCCTATAGTTCCCTCTTCTCCCATTTCTCCTATCAGTGTTCCCTCCTTCGGAGCCGCTTCTCCTTCTAGAGTTGTATTTGGCAATCCTCAGGGTCCTTCTAGAAGTTCCCCTCACTCTTCTAGATCCATTCCAAGTCTATCATCTCCTTCCTTCAACTTGCTATTAAGTCCTACACCTGAGCTAGAATCAGTAGTTGGTGCAGTTTTGCCAGTTACTCCAACTGTAAGTACTATCACCACTAGCAGTGTGGAAGCTACTACATTAGCACTAGTAGAGACAACCATTGCCAGAATAGGTACTTCTCTCTTGCCTTGGATGTCTGCTTTCATGCCAAAAAGAAAGTAGATGGCCATCTCCCCAGATGAGTTCAACTTTGGCAAGATAGTGCCGGTGAAAGCAAAGGCTCCGAAGAGGCTAAGAATCCTCTCCAAATTAGTCGAAGAAAAGGGACAATTTTTTTTGGAAATTTCTAAGCCTCCATAGGACGCAACCCTTGAGGGTTTCGAAATGAGCAGCTATTCCATCTCTCATGTTGAACTTGGCAAAGTTACTCACGAAGGTGTGAAAAGTGATCTTCAGTCAGTTATGGACATCATGGTCCAGAAATTCAATCGGGAGAAGGAAATGAAGGATTATTACAAGGCCAAAGCAGAGCAACTAACGGTAGTAATAAAAAGGTTCACTTTTCCTTCTGAAGCAACAACTCTAGAGGCCTTCTCTGTGGATGACTCAGTCATTCAAAAAGAAGAAACGACTTATTTGAAAGGGAAAGTCTTGGAGGACTATATCAAAAAGATGCATACTCAGGGAGTTTCTCTGCTTACAGAAATAGCAAAAAAGATAGGAAAAATGAAGAAGGTAAAAACATAGGTAGATGACTTCGTCTCCCTCATTTCTCAAGAGATTGATAGCTTGGAGAAAGATCTCGACAGATAGAAGGAAATGAAAAATCTCAAGAAGAGCACCCTGATATCTATCGGTGTCATCTCCAACAAGAACTCCTATGTTGAGATCAAGGAGTCACTGGTCTTCAGAATCCAGGTACTCAAGGACTTAATTGATGATCTTAAAGCTTTCAAGGAAGCTAGTGAGAAAAGTGACCTAAGCCTACTGAATAAATTAGAAGAGTTACCATGCGAATTAACCTCTAAGGACAATCAGTTCCTTCTGGTAGAAGAGATGATTCAGAGTTTTAAGGAAATGAAATAGAGAGATTTTGAAGAAAAATTCTTCTCAATGTCTTTGGTGGACAGCATTCTAGATGCTCAGTTAACTTTGGAGAATCTAAAATCAAGGTTAATTGGCTATGCTAAAGCCATCACAACATTGAAGGATGCACTGATCAGAGCAAGAACTGTCTCCAAGAATGCAGTTGTGCCAGACATCATAGGAATTTAGGCATCTATCACCATGTACGATGCTCATCTGAAGAAACTTGGTGGCCAGAACTGATTCTCTCTCTCTCTCTTTTCTTTCTTCTTCTCTCCTTATGCACTTCTATTTTGTGCAAAGTGCATGCAATTTTGAAATATGTAATTACATGTAAAAAGTTTAGAAAAATATCTAAAAGTCAAAGATGAGTCATCTTTGACCAAGATATTTTGTATATTTTATTATTTTCTATTTTTGAGGATTTTCTCCCTATATATAGTGGAGACCTCATTTGTAAATGATCTTGGAAAAATTAATATCAAACACTCTGCTGAAATTGAAGCAACTTTTGAGACTTTGTGCTCATTTTTGTAACTCATATTTTATTAAATGAATGAGAAGCAGGTTCATTTCAAACTTTGTGTTGGGATTGTCTGTGTTGTTTAGGAAACAGTTCTTAAGTCCTTTTTCTTGGTAATATCTTATTCATCTAATTTAATAAGCAAAGTGGGTGTGTTTATATTATCTAAGGGCACTTCTAGAGGGTAGAAGATAGACTTTGTACTGCTTTTACCTTTGAGATTCAGTTATCTTTTGTAGTTTCAGGTGAAGACTTTGTGCTTCACTTTACTCTATAGTTATACTTGTTCCGAATTGGTGAAGGAGACTATAGAAGACTTTGGGCTTACGTGAGTGTTCTTGTGAACTTCATCACTTCAGGTGATTTCTTGCTTTCTATTTAATACCATTCTTGAAAGAAGAGGAATGTTGTTGGCTGCGGACTAGGATTTCCCCCTTTTGTTCTTTATACATTACTTTTGAAAAAAGAGAGGTAGTTGTTGTTATACCACCCCCATGTGTTATTTTCTGCTTAATTATATATATTCGGCATGTAAGTATTAATAGGGAACCTCCCCTTGATGAGAGGAGAGATTTACCTCATCCAGATCTGGTAAACCCACACTTTTCATGGTGTAAATCTCCCTATGCTGTGGTTGATATACCCATTTTGTCATCAGTTAGTTGATGACAAAATATTCACCCAACAATTTTTTAGTGTTGGAATACGAACGTGCATTTTGAAGCCCCAAGCTTCAACTTGAAATAGTTTCAGTCCCATTTTCATTTTAAATCTGGCAACTCCACGCTACACAAGAATTTAGAGATCTAAGGGTGTTGTTGACCCTGTGTTTGAGTTGGCACAATAGAGTAATTTTGATCTATTTCTTCCATCAACTTCTTTTCAACGGTCTAGGAGTTTTTCTTCTAGCCTTGTCAAGTCACCAATGCAAGGTAGAACTTCCTTTCCCGCTATTAATCACTGCCTGCCTATAAACACTCCACCAAGGTTTTTTATCCCGCCATTTAATCCTCCTAACATAATGGCTCAAGGCCCATGGGGTAATTCCTTTGGTCCTCTTAACTTGACTCCACCTTTGCATGAACTACCTCATAGTTCTAGGAAAAAAATTTCTAAGTTTTTTGGTGATGGGAAGGTTCATCCCGATGAGCATATTGCTGCTTTCTCCATAGCATGCAGTGTAATTGGGGTAGAATTTGAGGATGTGGTAGTAAGACTTTTTGTAGAGACTTTGCAAGGTGCTACTGTGGATTAGTTCTATCACCTGCAGGCCAGGTCAGTAATGGACTGGGATATGCTCAAGTCCAAATTTGAAGCTAGGTTTAAACCCGCTGAGGATGCACATGCTTTGTTGGCTCAGCTGACACAGTTGAAGAAAGAATCTCAGGAACCCATGAGGGATTTCATAGCTAAATTCAACAAGTTAAGGAACCGAATTCTAACTGTGGCTCAGCCCACGCTGAAAAATCTCAAGTGCTTTTTCATCAATTCGTAGCTTCCCAAAGTAAGTTTCTTGTTAAGGTGAGCTGGCCCTATGGATCTAACTTTGGCTCAAAGTTTGGCTATCGAGATTGAAGATGATCTTATCTTGGAAGGTAAGATCAGAAAAGACTCTAGTAAAAATAAACTCCCTTCATCTGTCAAAAGTTCTTCAAGTACTAGAGATCTTATGGTGCAGAAATTAATGAATAAACTGATAGCTTTGAAGAGGCAAATAGCTCAAGGTACATCTGCTCTTACCTATCAAGATGTGCCAAAGAGAATGTTTCAAAATCAATAATATCAGGGTAATGCTACCCATAACTAAGGGCAATCCAATCATCTACCTCCCCATCTAGGGAGATTAGCCATTGAAGCAGCACCTACCAATTTAGCAATCAGCTACCTGGAAGCTGAGCACAACTCTTTTCAACCATAGTTAGATCAATAAGAAAATGCTAATATCTTTGATGAGCAGGAAGAGGAATTAGCTGGCGACTCCAATATCGATTTCTTAGATTTCCAAGATGAAGTTGGAAGTAAAAGGGAGGATTTGGATGGAGCTTAAGCTATTTTCACCAGATCCCAAAATCAGTCAGCTTCACAGACTGACAAAGGGAAGGCAGAGGAGGAATCTCGGCCAGTGGTTTCCATTGCCAAATGCAGGACTCCATTGCCTCCACAGTCAAAAGATCAGGTAACCCATAAAAAAGTAAGTACTTCTAATCACCTGATATCTTCTACTTTTACTACTCAGACCAGTGCCACACCTGTTAAAGTCCTTAATGATGGACCCCCTCCTCTATTGCAAGTTCTTTTCAATTATTTGATATAATTGATCATGCTAGAAAGACTAAAATTTAAATGAAAGAGGTTGAATATTTAAGAGCTAACCCAAAATAATTTGATAGGTTAGTAGAATATATGAAAAATAAAGCCGTCCCTGTAGGACAAGACTCCTTAAAAGTTGTTCCTGATCCCCCTAAAGACAAATCAGCCCAAAAAAATCTTGTTGTGACTCCCCCCATCGCTCCCAAGAAAATAGAACCTTTCTATGTTTCTCTGCTTATAAATGGCTATAAACTGAGTAATTGTATTATAGACTCTAGAGCCTCAGATAATGTTATGCCCGCAAAAGTGGTAGATTATCTTGGCCTGACTTTGAACAAAACTTTTGGGAGGTGTTTTTCCATGGAAAATAATCAAGTTCCTCTCCTTGGTCAAATAAAAGACGCTCAATATGCCTTCATGGATTTTCCAGAGAAGCGGATAAAAATGATGGTTTTAGTAGCCGATGTTCCAGCATCTTACGGCATCCTACTTGGGCGAAATTTTTGTAAAGATGTTGGAGGTGAGCTAAACATGGACCTATCAGAAGCGAGAATTCCAATTCAAGGTGTCATGAAGAAGTTGCTTCCTAAAAAAGAGGCCAGGTATATAGTTACCCATTCTACAACACTTGAAGCTCAAATTTTATTTGAGTCTTCAGGCATGGGAAACTATTTCTTGTCTACGGATGAGATCCGTGATGCATCTGATGAAACTCCTATGGGTGATGACTTAGATTTGGTTTTAGCTGACGTGAAGGGTAAAGTGCCAAAGTGAAATGAACACATGAAAAAACCCCTTAAAATGAAAAAACTTTTGTAGAAAAAGCAGTATCTAATGAAGTATGGACCTTAGAATTTGACAGTAGCTACTCTGCTACTGGTTCGGGAGTCAGGGTTGTGTTGGTATCCCCTCAGGGAGAGGTTACTCCTTTTTCCTACAAATTACAGTTCAACAATACCAACAACATGGCTGAATATGAATCTTTGTTGCTCAAACTATAGGCTGCCAGAGAAAAGGGCATTAGGAAACTCCATGCTAAAGGAGATGTTGAGTTGATAGTCTGTTAGGTGAGAAACCTCTATCAGACCAAGAATGAGAGGTTGTGCCACTATCGAAACCTAGTCTGGGATCAAATTGAAAATTTTGATGCCTTCAACATCTCTGCCATTTCGAGGGAATTTAATGATCGAGCGGATGCATTGGCTATCTCTGTCACCCTTCTATTTCCTCACCCAGACTTTAGAGGAGATAAGTATACTATCGAGCTGGTTTTTCGACCAAGTGTACTAGATAATGCCAGCCACTGGCAAGTGTTTAACAATGATGATCAAATCATCACCTTTTTGGAGTAAAAGGATAGTTTTGAATAGCTGTGTTTTGAAGGTAGTGAACCCTGAGAGTGTGGGGCAGCCCCTAAGGCCCATGCGAACATAGGAGAAGATTTCCTACAGCTTAGGGGGAATAAGATTCCCAAAGGTCTGGTTTCCTTAGAAAAGTTGTTTGATAACCATGACAGGTTTGTCAAACAACAACGAACTGATTCAAATTCTTCCCAAGACTTTGATCAGATAAAATTAGGAACCAAGCGTGATCTTAAGATGGTAAATATTGGGAAATGCTGCACTCCCAAGGAAAGGTTTGAGCTTGCTAGTCTAATCCACCAATACATGGATGTATTGGCCTATTCCTATGATGATCTGAAATCACTAAGGCCTAATGATGTTCGCCATGGCATTCCTCTAAAGGCAAACTCTGTACCTTACAAGCAGAAATCCAAGTAGTATAATCCAAAAATTTTAGGTATTATTTTAACTGAGATACAAAAGATGTTGGATGCCTGGATAATTTTTCCAATCCATCACTCAACATGGATTGCCAACATAGTACCCGTTAGAAAGAAAAATGGCAAAATTTGAATCTGTGTGGATTTCAGGAACTTAAATCAGTTGTCTTTAAAAGATAATTACCCTCTCCCCATCATGGATCAAGTTCTACAGATGGTAATAGATTCAGAAATGTTATCAATGTTAGACAGTTTTTTGGGGTACAATCAGGTTGAAGTTGGGAAAGTAGATCAGCATAAGACAACGTTCACCACACCTTGGGGCACATTCGCTTATCGAAGGATGCCTTTTGGTCTGATAAATGTAGGTGCCACTTTTCAAAGGGTGATGGATCTTGCTTTCAAAGATGAGATGGAAAAATTCATTGTAATATACCTGGATGATCTGACGGTATTTTCAAAACATCATTCTGAGCATGTTCACCATTTGCAAAAAGTACTGGAATGCTGTCGTCAAAACGGTATCTCTTTAAACCCAAAAAAATCCATCTTCAAAGTAACTAAAGTAAAACTTCTCATACACATCGTGTCCCGAGAAGGTATTAGAATTGATTCAGAAAGAGTCAAGTCCATCCAGGAGCTTACTCTACCTACCAACAAGACCGTAGTTCACTCTTTCTTTGGAAAGGTGAATTTCCTTAGAAGGTTTATTCCTGAGTTTATTGAGAAAACCCATCATATTGCCAACATGATGAAGGGTAATGCTACATTCAGGTGGACTGCTGAGGGTAAGTCAGCATTCAAGGAGACTAAAGAAGCGATCGCCTGTGCACCAGTCTTGGTCTGTCTAGATTATACTAAAGGTTTCAAAATATATAGCTATGCCTCTGAGCATACATTATCGGCTATTTTGGTTTAAAAAAATCTAGAAGGTGCATAATCTCCTATCTCATTCATGAGTTATCCACTCAAAGATCATGAGATAAAATATTCCCTTATGGAGAAGCATGCATACGGCATGGTCAAAGCTATCAAGCATTTCAGGTTTTATATCCTGAATTCTCACACTGAAGTTCTCATACCAGATACAACAGTGAAATCCATTTTGACTCAGCAAGAGTTTGGTACAAAGAGAGGTAACTGGATTGCCAAGACTCAGGAGTTTGATCTAGACATCAAACCAACCAAGCTCATACGAGGAAGGGGTCTCTGCCAGTTGATCGCCAATAACATTCCAGACGAAGTAGAAAGTGAAAAAGTAGAGATTGAAGGCGTGCATATAGTTCTCTTTGTCGCCACTACTGATGAGTGGTATTCTAACATTGCTCATTTTTTGACATATGTCGAGTGTCCCACTCATCTTTATTTTAAAGATAAATGGAATGTTAAATTGAAAGCAGTTGGTTATGTTCTGTGGGATAATGGTCTTTACAAGAGAAACCTAGATGGGGCATTTCTTCGTTATGTTGACAAAGCTCAACAAGAAAGACTCTTAGAATCTTTCCACAATTTGGCCTATGGAGGACATTTCTCTACACCAGTGATGGCACACAAAATTTTAGGAGCAAGGTACTATTGGCCCACACTTTTTTAGGATGCCTATAAATGGGTGCGTAGGTGTGAATTATGTCAGCAATTCATTGGAAAGCCTAAGCTGCCTGCTTTGCCCCTCAAGTCAGTTGTGATCGAGTAACCATTTCAGAAGTGGGGTATTGACTTCATTTGAGTATTCAACCCATATTCAAGTGCTGGACATGATTATGTCCTCACTGCAACAGATTACTTTACCAAGTGGGTGGAGGCCATCCCAACCAAGCATGCTACGTCTGAAGTGGTATGCAGCTTTCTCAAAGAAAATATCATCTCCAAGTTTGGAGTTCTACTCAAAATTGTAATACATAATGCGGCCTATTTTTCCTCATATGAAATTACTCAATTTTGCTTTGGTTATGGGATTACCTTATCTCATACTTTAGATTATTTCCCTCAGGGAAACAAACAAGCAGAATCAAGTAACAAAAACCTGGTCACCATTATCAGGAAGTTGGTGGACAACAATCAGAGAACATGGCACAAAGCATTGTATGGCACCTTATGGGCTGATAGGATAACACCTAAAAGGGATATAGGTATGTCACCTTTCCAACTTCTATATGGATTGAATGCAAAAATTCCCATCACCCTTGAACTACCAGCACTCAGATTAACCAAAGCAATCGAAGACTCAACCTTTGAAAGCTCAGTTGACAAACGAATCATGTGTCTGACCACGCTGAATGAACAACAAGTTATGGTAGTAGACCGAATTATGAAACATCAGAATCAGGTGAAGGCACTTTTTGATAAGAGAGCTAGAGTGCTTGAATTCCAAGTTGGAGATCAAGTCTTGTTATGGGACAAGAGGCAAGAACCAAAAGAGATGCATGGCAAATTTGACTCCCTGTGGAGAGGCCCGTTTACCATTCGATAGCTCTGTGGTGAGGCTAGCTTCTTGCTGTAATACCAAGATAGAACGCCATTTGCACTATCTCATAGTGGATATCATCTCAAGCTATTCAATCTTTGAAGCTCAGATGAGTTCATTTGTATATATGTATAGTTTTTATGTTTTTTCTGTTTCTTTCCTTCATTTTTAGCTTGACTCCGTAGCCCAATGGCTTAGATGAAGGCACTTAGAGACTAGTTTATACTCCCGCTAATCAATTTGATCAGTGAAAGTTCCCCAACAGGAGCCAGCTATTATTTCCAAAATCAGCTTAGCTCATTTTTGGGAACAACCCTCTACGAAACTTGTCCATTTCATCTTTCATTTCTCTAAGTTCATTTTTCAAGATGGATTTTTAATTCATTCTCATCTTGGCCTCAAAACGTGAAAGTGGTTACAATCTCATCCCAGCCATGTTTTCCCTCCCCCAGACTCTCCTTTCAGAGTTAGTCTTTGCATTTCTTTCCATTTTTGTGCAAAAGCAAAAAATTTTTCCACCCCTGCATTTTTTTGTTTTGTGTGCAAGGGCAACAAATTTTGCTTCCCCTGCACCTTTTTCTACAAGGGCAGCAAATTTTTCCGCCCCTACACCTTGACCTGCAAAGATAGAAATTTTTTCCACCCCTACACTTGGATGAACCGAAACACGCAAGGGTGGCAAATTTTGCCACCCTTGCACATCTCAATTTCTGTGCGTGGCATTTATTACCACACGTGGCGGGTGGTTGGGGTCGATTTTCACCCCATTTAAACTAATTTGAGCCTCTCTTCTCCTCATTGCTTCCTCCTCTCCTCCTACCCCTTGCACCTAAGCAACCCAGTTGACAAGTTAAAGTATGTTTTGGTAGATTCAACCTCGTGGCACGCATAATTTCTCAGGAAGGTCTCGTTTTTGGCTTTTATTTCTTTTATTTCTAGTTTTTGCTTAGTGTTAGGTTGTTTATTGTTGTTTTTGCTTTATTTTTCTCTCTCTCTCCTTCCACCCACGTCCCTCCTCTCCTCGCCATAGATGTTTTTTCTTTTTCCCTCCCCCTTTGCCCGTGGGTTTCCATCAGAAACTCACACGGGTGGCATTTTTTGCTACCCGCGTTTCTTCTTCCACCCTACGTGCAAGGGCAGTGAAAATCGTTGCCCATATGTGTAGGGGCAGAAATTTTCACCGCCCCTACACGATTTCCCAAGTGAAAAATATAGGGGCAGAGATTTTTTCCACCCCTACATTTTTTAAGCTTTGGCAAGGGCGGCGATTTTCATCGCCCCTATTTTTTTCCTCCAAATTTTTCTAACCCCAGAGGAATTTTTCCAAGTTGTCCCTTTCCTTCCTTTTCTTCCTCATTTTTCGCTCCTTCTCCTAACTTGGCCTATTTAAGTGACCTCTAGTAACCAATATCACTTAATTTGTGCTTTTTCCCTTCTCATTCTCTCTCCTCTGATCTGTGATCATGACTGCAGCACCTTCAGCGAACTCCTACACTTCTGCTCCCATCTAGTCAAGATCATCCTCCATGACAGAAGTGTCTCCCAAGAAAGTGAAAACCATGAAGTATAAGTACCAGGGCATCTTCCCACTCACATCAGTCTCCTCGAATGTCTATGACATTTGGGACACCGAGATCGGCCATGTGGACATGGCCGAGTTCTTGGCGTGAACAAAGGTAAAAAATCCCAGCACTGGGATAAAGAGGATCGTTGAGAGCAACATCCACCTAGTGGCTACCTTTCCGGTAGTAGTGCATCATGCTAAGTTCATCCTTCAATGTGTGCACTTCTACAAAAAAGAGACCAGAATGGTCTCAGATGCCAGTGGTAACACGGTGATTCAGTTGGACCCTGAATTCATTGACAAAGTTTTTATGTGCCCTCCAGCCACCGAAGTAACCCAAATCGACTTCAAGAATGCACAAAAGGAGTATGATAAAGACCCTAAGAGGGCAAAGAAAGTTATAAACTACAAGTGGCTAAAGACCCCTAGGACCAACCTCTTCAGATGGCCTAAGAACTTTCTGAGGAGCAATTTTTTTGAAGAAGTTGGTGACTTGATCACCCTTCTCAACAGAGTACGGGGTCTCCCATCTTCTTCACAATTCCATGAATGGATGTATCCATTCATCAAGATCATCCTCCAGGCAAGCAAACCATCTTTTGGGGAGAGCAAATCAGCAATGCCCTCCACGAGCAGTTAACCGAAGTATAGACTTCCTTCAAATTCTATATGACTTCGTACCTAGTTTATATAGCTGCCACAATGTGATCTTTCCTAGGATTAACTATAGTAGGAGATAGAAAGACCACCCTGGTCTACTCATATTATCCTCAGCTAATGCTCTAAGGGTCAACACATCATTTCAAAAGAGTAAATGATGCCTTCTTTGCTGTGTTTTTATGTCTCTTCGATCCTTAGCTCGAGCAAAAGAGAATATCAGACGAGGCTTGGGTAGTGGTAAATGATTATGGCTGCATGGTCCTCTAGTTCCCCACATTCTGTTATCTTCAGGTTGGATTTTACCAAGGCTACCCCTACATGCTTCCCAAGTTCCCTTCAGATAAATTAGTTCTAATGGAACTTTGCCGATAACTGGTTGTTATGCATACTAGACAGATGGAATTGAAGAGACCAAGTTTCAAGTTTCCAATTGATATTGGTAGGTATTCTGTTGTAACATCAACCAAAGCCAAGGTCATCAAAACTAAAATGCAGATAGTTACTATCAAGCCATTTAAAAGATGAGAAAAATTTGACTACAGGGGAGTCAAGGAGAAGATTAGAAGGAAAACTCAGTCCCATGAACCAATGATTGAAGATATTTGGGTAGACCTGAGGATGGCTAAGGAAATTAGGAAAATGGACTATTGTAGGCTGACACTAGAGTAGATTGAATATCTCGAGCTTACAGAGATCCCCTCTGGTTTAACCGATGATGAGAACATCATAAATAGTAGGTATCTAGTAGAGAAGGTTGCTAGTTCCCCTCTCCCTCTAGTTCAGTGGTCTTAGAAGGCGCTGACTTCTCTGAGAAAAAGATTCAAACCAATATTGGCTAACACCAATGATTGGTTAGCAGCCAAAGGAGTCACCCTGAGAGAATTTGTTACAAGTTTAGAGGCTGAATACCAGGCATAATTAAAGAGGAAAGCAGAGAATAGAACCAAAAACAAAGGTGATGTCCCTTCTCCTTCTAAGCCTCACAAGCCTAAGATCATCTTTGTATCCAAGAAATCAAAGATTGCACAAGGACAAGAAGCAGCAACAAAAGGAACCAAAGAAAATAGAGCCCTCAGGCATAGGTAGCTCAGCTCATGGAGAAAGATGATCAATTGTTAGGGAAACCAAGTGTTGGGTCTCCACTCTCACAGGAACAAGCACAACTGAGCAAGAGCGTATCTCCTTCTCCCCTCAGTCTCCTATGGTTCCCTCTTCTCCCATTTCTCCTATCAGTGTTCCCTCCTCTAGAGCCGCTTCTCCTTCTAGAGTTGTATTTAGCGATCCTCAGGGTCCTTCTAGAAGTTTCCCTCACTCTTTTGGATCCATTCTAAGTCTATCATCTCCTTCCTTTAATTTGTTAGCAAGCCCTGCACTCGAGCCAGAATCAGTAATTGGTGCAATTTTGCCAGTTACTCCAACTACAACTACTGTCACCACTAGCATTGTGGAAGCTGCTACAGTAGCACCAATAGAGACAACCATTACCATAATAGGTACTTCTCTTCCACCTTGGATGTCTGCTTTCACACCAAAAATAAAGAAGATGGCCATCTCCCCAGATGAGTTCAACTTTGGCAAGATAGTGCCGGTGAAATCAAAGGCTCCGAAGAGGCCAAGAATTCTCTCCAAATTAGTCGAAGAAAAGGGACAAATTTTTTTGGAAATTGCCAAGCCTCCATAGGACGCAACCCTTGAGGGTTTCAAAATGAGCAGCTATTCCATCTCTCATGTTGAACTTGACAAAGTTACTCATGAAGGTGTGAAAAGTGATCTTCAGTCGGCTATGGACATCATGGTCCAGAAATTCGATTGGGAGAAGGAAATGAAGGATTATTACAAGGCCAAAGCAGAGCAGCTAATGGTAGTAATAAAAAGGTTCACTCTTCTTTCTGAATTTGCAACTCCAGAGGCCTTCTCCGTGGATGACTCAGTAATTCAAAAAGTAGAAAAGACTTATTTGAAAGGGAATGTCTTGGAGGACTATATCAAAAAGATGCATAATCAGGGAGTTTCTCTACTTACAGAAGTAATAGAAAAGATAGGAAAAATGAAGAAGGTAAAAACACAGGTAGATGACTTCGTCTCCCTCATTTCTCAAGAGATTGATAGCTTGGAGAAAGATCTTGGCAAATGGAAGGAAATGAAAAATCTCAAGAAGAGCACCCTGATATCTATCAGTGTCATCTCCAACAAGGACTCCTATGTTGAGATCAAGGAGTCACTGGTCTTCAGAATCCAGGTACTCAAGGTCTTAATTGATGATCTTAAAGCTTTCAAGGAAGTTAGTGAGAAAAGTGACCTGAGCCTACTGAATAAATTAGAAGAGATACCATGCGAATCAACCTCTAAGGACAATTAGGTCCTTCTGGTAGAAGAGATGATTCAGAGTTTCAAGGAAATGATTTGGAGAGATTTTGAAGAAAAATATTTCTCAATGTCTTCGGTGGACAGCATTTTAGATGCTCAGTTAACTTTGGAGATTCTGAAATCTAGGTTAACTGGCCATGCTAAAGCTATCACAGCATTGAAAGACACACTGATCAGAGTAAGAACCATCTCCAAGAATGTAGTTGTGCCAGACATCATAGGAATTCAAGCATCTATCGCCATGTATGATGCTCATCTGAAGAACCCTGGCGGCCAAAACTGATTCTCTCTCTCTCTCTCTCTTTTCTTTCTTCTTCTCTCCTTATGCACTTCTATTTTGTGCAAAGTGCATGCAATTTTTAAATATGTAATTACATGTAAAAAGTTTGGAAAAATATCTAAAAGTCAAAGATGAGTCATCTTTGACCAAGATATTTTGTATATTTTATTATTTTCTATTTTTGAGGATTTTCTCCCTATATATAGTGGAGACCTCATTTGTAAATGATCTTGAAAAAATTAATAGCAAACACTCTGCTGAAATTGAAGCAACTTTTGAGACTTTGTGCTCATTTTTGTAACTCATATTTTATTAAATGAATGAGAAGCAGGTTCATTTCAAACTTTGTGTTGGGATTGTCTGTGTTGTTTAGGAAACAGTTCTTAAGTCCTTTTTCCTGGTAATAACTTATTCATTTGATTTAATAAGCAAAGTGGGTGTGTTTATATTATCTAAGGGCACTTTTAGAGGGTATAAGATAGACTTTGTGCTACTTTTACCTTTGAGATTCAGTTATATTTTGTAGTTTCAGGTGAAGACTTTGTGCTTCACTTTACTCTACGGTTGTACTTGTTTCAAATCGATGAAGGAGACTATAGAAGACTTTGTGCTTACGTGAGTGTTGTGAACTTCGTCACTTCAGGTGATTTCTTGCTCTCTATTTAATACCATTCCTGAAAGAAGAGGAATGTTGTTGGTTGCGGACTAGGATTTTCCCCTTTTGTTCTTTATACATTACTTCTGAAAAAAGAGAGGTAGATGCTGTTATACCACCCCAATGTGTTATTTTCTACTTAATTATATATATTCGACATGTAAGTATTAATAGGGAAGCTCCCCTTGATGAGAGGAGAGATTTACCTCATCCAGATCTGGTAAACCCACACTTTTCATGGTGTAAATCTCCCTATGTTGTGGTTGATATACCCATTTTGTCATCAGTTAGTTGACGACAAAATATTCACCCAACAATAATTAATTAAATTTTTAAAAGTTAATTAATTAACATAAACTAATAACTAACTAAAGTTAGTTATAACTAATTTATAACTATGTTTAAAGGTATGAGAAAGGATCAATGATTGATTTGAAGACATAAGAACAATAGATAGATCCAATGGTACTTTATCTGATGGTCGAGTAATTGCTTATGCAACATAATCCTATGTGCAGATTCCAAGTATTCAACATGAATAATGATGAACATTTTGATATTTTGCAACACTTCATTGATCTATTTTTTATTGTAAATTTATCATTCAAGTTTTTGTAAAGGAAAAATGTTGGTTTTCTCAATAAAGTTCTTCTTTATATTAAGATGACTCTCCTTTGAGACACAAACTTTATTATAATCTATTTGACTCTAACTTTAATATAATTCAATCTTTAGTTTTCTTCTAAATATATTTTTATTTTTGTTTGTAATTATCTTCTTAATTTTTAGTTTTAGTTAAGTTTGTTCCAATTTATTTGTTTATTATTTTCTTTGTCTCTTCCTTGTCTTTTATTTTTGTTTCATTAACTATATATCTTTATTTAATCCATCTTGTTTTAGATATTTTCTAGAATTCTAGTCCTTTAGGGTTTTATGTTAAATATCTATTAGTTATTAATTTGTTTAGTTCTCCAATTAATATTATTTTTTGTTTCTTTAAGTTAGGTATTTAGCATTTTATTTCATACTTTAGTTCGCATTTAGTTTATTTATTTAATTATAGACTTATTTATAATTAGTTAATAGATCTGTTTAAGTATTTAGATTAACAGCTTTTATTTAATTTATATTTAGTTTTAATAATTGATTCTTAGTTGTTAGTTTATTTTTATTTAGTTTTAGTTTTAGTTTTTGAACTTGTTTAATCTTTCAATCTTTTGCTTTACCCCTTTTACTTTGTTTTAATTTGAGTGTTTTTCTTAATTAGTTTTTATATATTTAGTAGTTTGTTTTCTTATTAGGCTAGTTTCCTTTAACTTATTTGTTGGTTTTTTCTATCTTCCATTTAAGTGATTGAATGTCTTATCTTTCTTATCCTAAATATGTCTTCTTCTCTTTCTATCATCTTTTGAAATTATCTTGAAGAGTATTATAGCAAGAAGTGGAATATTTCTAAATATATGAATACTTATTTAACTCATAGTTTTTCTCTATCAGATATAATAGATTAAAAATTATCTTATTTGATTCATGATTTAATAAATAGATTTCTAATTGCTATAATGGAATAATTTACATTTGATGACTTATTTATTATTTATCAAAACTTATTAAAGAAACTCTCACATCGTTATGATCATAGTGAACCTTTAGAACCCCATGATTAGACTGGTATAATTCTAACTTGACCTTCATGATAGGTGAAATGGTTGATTCGTTGATGGTATAATTTCTATCGTCAACAAATTTGGCAACTCTACTGGGGAAATCATTTAGAAATCTAATTTGTTTTTAAGTTTTGTTTTCTTCTTGATAATGGTACTTGGAGGTCAATATCCTCCTATTATTCAACGTAGAATAGATATAGAAGATGATCAAGTTGATGCTAATTTTAATTTAACATATTATGAATGGTATAATCATCCTAAAAATCTTCATCAAGTTATTAAATTCATAAATCAAGAAGAAGAGATTGTAGAACTTGAAATTGACTGTTATTTAAATCTTACACATGAGACTCAATGTGATATTCTGAGTTCAAATAGAATAATTCAGGAAGATAGAGCTAGAGTTTTAGCTACTAATCCTAGAACTAGTACTTATTTTCCTTTTGATTGTTTTTTATTTGATGATTTTGTTTTGCCTATTGAAATTACTGTTACAAATCTACATTTAAATCAAGTAGATCAATTTCAAGCTAATCAATTTGTTTAGGTAGAAACTGTTAAAACTTCTAATGATAGATCAACTAGTGGGAGAATAACCAATAGTAGAAAGGAGATTCAAATATCTGATTCATGAGATACAAAATAATAGAGATCTAGATGATCTCACTAAAGGTGAAGATGAATCAAAAGCTTATGAAGATAATTAAATAGCCATATCACCATGGATTTTTACTAATCCAATTGAAGTTGGGAATCATCTTGGTAAGTTACCTTCTCTTAAAGGATTGAATATACCAAAGTTTTTTGGTGCTATTAGAAAATCTTGAGAAGATCACTTAGAATATTTTAGATTAGTTTGTGTTACTCTTGGAATAACTAATAAAAAAATTTGCTTAAGATTTTTTTCCCAAACATTAGAAGAAAAAGCTTATCAAGCATTTGTTAGTCTACCCATTAAGGTTATTGACACTTGGAAAGACATTGAAGATTGGATAGAGTTATCCTTTGGGAAAGATAAATAACATTTTGATCTAATTAATGATCTTATCAATTTTTCTATTGATCTAAGTGAGATAATTTATCATTTCATTTTCAAATTCACTAAAATACATCAAAAGATCTCTTGTGATCTTAGGCCTTCTAAAAATTTATCCATACTTTATTTTTGCTATGCTTTACCTTTAAAGTATGAAATGGATTTAGAAGATAAAGACATTACATAATATAGTGACACTTTGGGTTTTTGTATTGAATATGAAAATAAGCTTTAAATAATTGGTTTTAAAGATAGGTCTTCTACATGTTTAAATGCATAAATATTAAAGGTTGTACAAAGTCTAGGTAATGAGTTGGTCTCTATTGAAAGACAACTTAATGATAAACCTTCTTCCTCAAATAAGAATAATAAAGAAGATAAAAAGATAGACATTTTATATTACTATAACATTTTTGAACTTGATCATAATTTAGACACTTATCTAGTAGTCCTTAAATTCAAGAAGTTTCTTCATGGAAAAGATGAAATAATAAAAGATTTAGCATATAATATAAACACTACTGATGATCCCTCAAAAAATTATAATGTTTATGTTATAAATACTATGAATAAATATTATAATTATGCTCAAAATAATAAAAAAAATCAAATGATAAGTCTTCTTTTGATGATAAAGGGAAATAAGTTTACAATAATGCTAATAATTCTAATGATATTATTGCACAAAATAACCCTTTTTCAACTAGACATAATAACAGTCAATATCAACATTATAAATTAATTTTTTTAGGCAACTTGATGCTAAAAATTATAATATAGTTGATGACTTGTCAATAATTAAGGCTATATTTTCTTTGCTACAAATAACTAGTCTTCTAGGATAGCTTGATAAGATTAATGAAGCAATTTAAAATCCTAGAGTGGATGTAAGTTTGCAAGAGGAAAGGAATTTTGAACATATATATACTTAGAATTTTGACCCTTCTACTGATTATATTCCTCCTTTTTACGTCACAATCAATATTGCTAATAAAATAATTCATAACTTCATTTTAGAAACAGGTTCCTCAAAGAATGTTATGCCTAAATCTTTTGTAAATAAATTAAGCATATCTTATGAAGTAGATAGTAGGAAGCTTACTATTTTTTATTCTAGAAAAACTAAGAGTTTTGGTAATTTTCATGATATCATCATTAAAATTACACAAGATGAATAGATTAGATGTATGACTAATGTGCAAGAGTTGGGTATTCCTAGTAATTATGCAATGTTGTTAGGAAGAGATTGGTCTAAAAAAACTAGGGCTTTCATTGGAAAATATATTAAATGGGTTCTTGTTAATAATTAAATTAATTTTATTAAAAGGAAAGATTTTTCTAGTACCCCTATTGAATCACTTTCTTCATCTAATATTTCTTACATCGAAATTGGAATTGGAACTTATGAATTGTTGAATTTAGATGAATCAAAAAATCAACATGAAGAAATATTTAAAAAGAATATGTTATGGTCACTTTACTTTGATGGAGCTTGTTCTCAATAAGGTAATGGTGTTGGAATTTATCTAAATTCTCTTGTACGTAATTTTTTATGCCTTCAAATTATCTTTAGAAAATACTATTAATATAATAGAATTTGAAGCATTATGTTTGGGATTAGAAAAGGCCATAGAGTTGAAACATTAAACATATAGAAGTTTTTAAAGATACAAAGTTAGTAGCTAGACAAGTTCATAAGATTTATAAGACTAATCAAACTCATTTTCACTGTTATACACAAAAATTTTGGTCATTACTTTAGCATTTCAATATCAAACATATTCTTAGAGAATTTAATGTAAGAGCATATAAGCTTATTTTTTATGCTTCTAACCTAACTCTAACTGAGATTGAACCTACTATAGACTTTCTTTTTGTTAAATTTTTTCATCCTAAGATTCATGATTTAAATGATAGTTGTCTTATGTTTAGTTATGATGAGCATATATATTCATTACTTTAAAATAATTAATTTGATCATGATGATTATGTACTAAATTATGATGATTATTTACAATTAAGTACTAACAGGTTACCTATTGGTTTGGTAAGTTTAGAATCTATGTTTATACCTAATGACCAACCTAAAATATATAGAATAGAAAAACCATCAAAGAGAATCATAGGTGAGACCACTCCCATAAATTTGGGCATTGAAGAGGATCCTAAGTATATTTATTTAAGAATTTAGGTGACTAAAAATGAGAAGGTTAAGTTCATTAAATAATTTAAGGAATTTATTGATGTTTTTGCCTAGATATACAAGGACTTTAAAGGTTATGATACTAATATTATTAAACATGACATTCCTATTAAGCTTGGTATCAAACTTGTTAGGCAAAAAATATGAAGAATTAACCATTTGTTAGAAGACACCATTATCAAAGAGATAGATAAAATGATTGATATAGGTGTCATTTTACCTATAACATATTCAGAATGGGTAGCTAATCTAGTTTTGGTTAGAAAGAAAAATGGTGACATTGGACTATGTGTTGATTTTAGAGATCTAAATAAAGCTAGTGTAAAAGATAATTTTCCTCTACCTAGCATAGATCATATTTTGAAATAGGTTGAAGGATCTAAAATGATGTCTTTATTAGAGGAATTTTTAGGTTATAATCAAATTTTTGTGAATCTTGATGATAGACATAAAACTACTTTCACCACATGTTGAGGTACTTTTGCTTATAACAAAATGCCTTTTTGTTTCATGAATGTAGGAGATATTTTTCAAAGAGCCATACATGTTGATTTTGATGATTTAATAGGAATACTTATTCAATTTTATTTAGATTATCTCACCATTCATTCTAAAAAGATAAAAAAATCATTTAGATCATCTTCATGAATTACTCATGAGATGTAGAAAGTTTAGCATTTCTTTGAATATGAAGAACTCTATTTTTAGTGTGATTGAAGGTAAGTTATTAGGGCATAGAATTTCAAAAAAATGGAATTTCAATTGACCCCAAATGTTTTGAAGCAATTAAATAACTACCTCCTCCTAAGGATCAATCAAGTCTAAGGTCTTTCTTTGGTAAGATAATTTTTTTATAAAATTCATTTCATATTTTGCTGACAAATCTAATCCATTACAATTGTTGCTTAATAAAGATAAAACATATATTTAATATGAATGTGTTGAATTAGCTTTTAATTTATTAAAAATTATATTACAAGTACTCTTATTATTACCAAACCTAATTTAAAGAAAGTATTTATTCTCTATGTTAATGCTATTGAAAGGGCTATAAGAGCTATAATAACTCAAGAGTTTGAAAATAATGAATAAAAACCAATTTATTATATGACCCAAGTTTTAAAAGATGCATAAACTAGGTACCCCCTTATTGAGAAATTCATTTTCTCATTAGTTTTCTCTTTGATTAAGTTTCATTATTTATTGATGGGAAGCAAAAAAAATTGTGAAATATAATGTACCTATTTTGTTTTATCTTTTAAAACAACCAACCATTTAAGGAAAGATTACTAAGTGGATTTTACGCATTCAATAATTTGATCTTGAATTTAAAACTTATAAAATTATTAAAGGTAATGAATTAAAAAAATACTTAGCTGAAAATGCTACCTTAGATATTAATGTCTTAGTTTTATCATTTGATGAAAATTTAAATTCAAAACCTCACTTAAAGACCATGAAGATAGCTGAATTTTCTAAAATTTTTAAGTTTGGTCTTGAAATGAATGAATGGGAATGTTTATTAGCTAAATACGATTGGTACCATGATTTAGTTTATTATTTTCAAAATCAATCTTATTATAATAACTTAGATAAGAAACAAAGGCATTAATTAAGATTAAAAGAATTAAATTTATATTTATTGAAAAATGTTTTGTTTTATCGTAATTGAGATGGAGTTTTGTTAAGATGTCTTACACCTAATCAAACTCAGAAGGTTCTTAGGGGTTATCATGAAGGAAATTGTGGTGGACATTATGCTACAAAAATAACTGCTTATAAATTTTTAAGAGATAGTGTTATTATTGGCCTAATTTGTTTTAATATTCTTATAATTTAGTTCGTTCTTGTATGTCTTGTCAATTATTTGTTGGAAAAGATTAACTGCCTATAATGTCTTTAAATCAAGTTATTCTTGAAAAAACTTTTACAAAATGTGGCATAGACTTTATTTCAGATATTCTTCTACCTTTGTCTATATTTCATAGATATATTTTGATAGCTACAGATTATTTTACTAAGTGGATAGAAGCCAAAGCACTTAAAAGTTTAGTAACAAGTGAAGTAATTTCTTTTTTAGAAAATCAATTTTTTTCTAGGTTCAAAGTTCCATATGAAATTATTTTGGATAATGGGCCTCAATTCATTTCAAATGAATGCTTAGAATTCTTAGGAAAATACTCTATTATTTTTAGTCATTCATCTAAGTATTATCTGCAAGGAAATGGGCAAGCTGAGTCCACAAATAAAAATCTGATTTCTATTATGAAGAAACTAGTTTATGATAATAACAGGAATTAGAATCTCAATTTTTTTTAGTTTTATGCCCTGATAGAACTATTTTAAAGTATAAAATGGTTATTCACATTTTATGTTAGCATATGGGTTTCAAGCTACTTTATCAATATAACTTCAGTTTTCTTTAGTTAGGATTGCTTTATAATATGTTTCTGAAGACACCAATTTAATTGAAGAAAGATTGCATGATTTAGTAACTCTTAATGAATCCAAAGTAACAACATTGAAAAAATTAGAAAGAGCTAAGAAAAAATTAAAAAAGTTTTTTGATAAAAATATTTTTAACAAAAAGTTCAATATTGGTGATTTAATCTTATATTAGGATAAATCCCACAAGGAAGTTACAAAATTTATAAGTATCATTTATTTTCAGAAGTTGCTATTAAAAAATCAGTTTGTGTAGTAAATGAATAATCTATATTGAGTTATATGTGGTTTTTCTAGTATTACTTAATTTTTAGATTTCATGCTTGATGTATTTATAATTGATTGTGCATCCAACCTAAACTTTCTTATTATTTATTTCCTTTTCTTCATTCCACACTAGCCAAACAATCCATCCTTTGCAATAATATATTATTTAAGGGGTTCACACTTAGCTACTTGAGAAATGATTTTTCTAGATC
Source organism: Torreya grandis (assembly GCA_037957365.1). NCBI lineage: Eukaryota > Viridiplantae > Streptophyta > Pinopsida > Cupressales > Taxaceae > Torreya > Torreya grandis. The sequence goes on along the minus strand of JARHVA010005155.1, from coordinate 47,669 downwards.
ACACTCTCAAGATAAATTTGTTTTATATAATAAGCCATTTGTTTCTACTCAAATTTCTTACACAAAATTGACTAGCAAGGTTACTAGTGTTATGCTTATTTTCTACACCCCCTAAATTTATTTTATAAAAAACTTCAATATTTATTGCCATAGAGATGACCTTATCATAAAATCTAAAATTATCTTGGGGACCATATTGATTGATAGTTTTTTAGATGCATTTTTTATTATGAAATGATAATGATTGGTTTATGAATTCATGTTTATGTTTCTAAGTGGTTTCAAAAAGCATGGTGGACTAATGAATATAATATGCATATATAGTTGTGAATGTGGTCAGTGGTTTTGATGTTCAGTTTAGTTTAGTTTTGAGGTAGTTTCAATGGAAATACACTTTTAGTCTAGAAATATTTATAACGATTCTTAGTTTTTCATGGATGATATGATTTGATTGATGGATCAAAATAGATGATGATATTGATGACTATTTCATTTGGAAAATAATACATTTATCTAAAAAGACTATTTTCAGAATACAAAATTTTATGGCTCATCCTTGTTTACTATTGTGATATAATGGATATTTGAAGTACTAATATACTTAGGTTGATTTAATGGTGTTTCCTTTATAGTTTGTATAGCTTGCAATCTTATTCCTTTGATTATGTGACTTGATTGCCAAAGTACAAGTTTAAGATCATAGTCATCTAGTTAACATTCTAAGTCTTGGTCTTTTCAAGATTTGAATAAGTATTTATATTCAATGAACATAACCCTCTAGGAATGTATACCATTATTTATATCTCATTGGGCATGAAAATTCATATATCAAAAATGTGAATTGGTTGATTCAAGATTTATTCATGGAATAATTTTCAATGGTGTAGGGTGTTTAAGAGATTATGACAATCTATATACTCTCATAGCTTAGTTTTTACTTGTCTTAAATCTCCAAAATCAATTCAAGGGCTTATAAAATGGTTAGAAACTTCATATTATGGTGTAAGACTTAGACAATTAAAAATGTACAAGGTCCATCATGAAGTTTTTTCACTAAGTCTTAAGGCCTTGTAGATTGATTACAAAGCAGGCCCGAAGCATGTTTATGGACTTAGTTGAGCTGGTGATTGGTTATCAAACAAAATCCATTGTGTCAAGGTTAGTTGGTATTAACATTTAATAAGAACATATCTTTGATGTTTCAAGATCATCTTAGAGATTTGGTGGTATAAGAAGTTAATGTAAAGTGATCTCACCTCAAATAATGAAAATTAACTGATGATATAGTATGAAGGGATAGTTATGGCTAACTTTTTCAATGTCAATAAGTGAATTGGAAAGATTAATAAGTACATGTTTAGTAAATATAGAACAACATGGATAGAACATGTCACCCAATTTATTATGGTGATAGGTTGACATATATAAGTTTTTGGTTTCTTTATTTTTGGTCATTTTTCACAGCCCTGCCCTTGAACCAAAGCTTTGGCTGATTGATTCTTGAATTTCATGGAGAGATTTAGAAATATTGAGGTGCATATCCAAGTATGCTTTGAATAATTTCAAGAGATTTAGAAGGGTTTTGTGGTTATTTTGAGCAAGTTTGTAGTAATATGAAATGAATGATTCTTTATTTACATGAGTGAATTATTCTAGTTTGTATGGGCATTATTCAAAGTTCTAGGTATTTTCTAAATGGTTTTCTATGAAGAAATATGAACTATAATGTGGAAAATATGTAAGTTCAACTGCATGTAAACTATTTGAGAATATAGGATAGATTTTCTTGAAGGGTTTTTGATAATATTATCTATTGTGTGTAAATGGGTATACATGATGAAGAGAAGTTACATGATAAATAACTATTATATACTTCTTATTTATGAGCCATTCTTGGTTGGTGAAAGGATAACAAGGTCTGGCTATCGAAATATAAAGTATAGATTTGTTATTTTTTGAGTTATATTCTTTCAAAAGATTATTTCATATACTATTGGATAGTATGGTGATGGTTTATGTGTGTCAATCTTGATGAAAGAGGCCACATGCATGTTTAGGAATAAGTCATTAAGTTTTGTGAATCTATAAACTTGATAGTTCTTTCAAATTTGAAAGTTGGTTTGGTGGTTAAGTTATGAGGTTTTTATTATTAAATTTAAAGTATGGTTTGGTATGAATAGTTGTTATCAACTTATCAAGGTTTATATTTTTGTCTTCTTTAAAATGGGCCTGGTAGATTGGTTGTTCAAATGGTATGGGTATCTGATAGTTTTAAAATGGATTTCAAGGATTTTTGTGTTTAAGTGCCAACAATAGATTAAAGATTCAAATTTTGTTTTAAACTCTGATTTCAAGTGGTCAACACATTTCTTCATAGTGACTTGTATCACTTTCTACAGTTGTGTTATCCAAATATATATTTAAGGGACTCAATTAGGAAAGTTAGAATGATATATTTGAAAACATTTGGGTGAAGAGCTGTATGAACCTTGAAAATTAATTAATGAATATGTTCATTTTAGCATCATTCTAAATTTTTTGAAGAGTAATGATGCATGCTTGGGTCTTTGTCAAGGAATTTGTTTGTTCATTTGAAAAATTTCATATGTTGATTATAAGAGAAGTTCCAAATAAACTCAGTTGGTTATTTTATGCAAGTATATCAAAATATTTATAAATAGATCTATTCATATGATCTATTTATAATAGTTTTTCATGTACATTGAAAGTTAATGATGTTTGCCTGTGTATTTTAGAAGTATCAAGATTTGTAACTTTAAGGATTGGTTTTAGTATGGTTATCTATGAAAAAATTTAAATGTGTGGACCATCTTATAAAAATCTAAGTTATTAGTTTCAGTACAAATGATTTTTTCGGCTGACATTTTTAGAACTTGAAATCATTATGTGTAAATTTGAACTTGTAATTTTGGGATATTCTAAGTAATTTTCCTACTAATCCAGTTAATAGAGGTTATAGAGGTTACATAGGTTTATTTGGTCATAATTTTGGAGTTATAAACCCTTCTCAAAGTAGTTCATCTCATCATCTAGACAATAAGCCTCAGCATTTACCACTCCAACCTCCTCATGTTGAAATAATTAAACCTATTATTGACTATTTTCCTCAAAATTAAACTAAATAGTTTGAGATAGAGACTACCCATGCAACAAAATTTAAGAATTTATCCATCCCTTTAGATGTACCATATCCTTATCATGTATATCATGCTATAAAATGTAAAATATTGAGTCTAGTTGTTTCCCATAGTGAACTAATTCTAAGATCTGAAAGATTGAATTTAGGAGTTCAAGGTTATGATGGTAGAAGGAAGATAATTAATATTCAACCTTCCATTGTAAAAAAGAGAACTATAGAAAAGAAAGGCAAAATTCAATCAAATCTATATATGCCAATGGAGGTTAGGATGTTGAAGAGAATCAAATTGGAGATTGATGAAAGCACAACTAATTCAGGAATAAGATTGGTTTCATTTCTTATAATAGAGATGAAGTTTAATGTTTGTCTTCATGAACAAGACAAACATGTAATTGAGGCATTGTCTAATTCAAATGATTATTGGTCATCTAATGGATAGACTTTTTTTATGCTAAACTTTTCATGACATAACTTGATATTTTAGTTTGATACTTTAGTTTTAGACCTCGATATATTTTGATAAAGTTTAGAAAATACAACAATTTTGGGATTTGATATAATATATATTCTTTGGTTATTTTGATATGCATTATGGATTAATATAAACATTGTTTATTAATATTTGAGTTATTTATTTTATGATTAGATATGTATTCTATTATAGTATTAATCATAAGGGTGCCCAACCTAAAGATTAGTACCCACGGTCTATATTTAAATAAACTTGATCAATTAGGACTTTGAGTCTTAATTAAACCTATAATTAACTAATAATTGTTATAATTAATTGATTTTTTAAAATTCAATTAGTTAACATAAACTAATAACTAACTAAAGTTAGTTATAACTTATTTACAACTAAGCTTGAAGGTATAAGAAGAGATCAATGATTCATTTGAAGACAAGAGAACAATAGATAGACCTAATGGTACTTTATCTGATGGTTGAGTAATTGCATATGCAACACAGTTCTATGCATAGATTCCAAGTATTCAACTTGAATAATGATGAACATTTCACTATTTTATGACATTACATTGATCTATTTTTGATTTTAAAGTTATCATTCAAGTTTTTGTAAAGGAACAATGTTAATTTTCTCAATAAAGTTATCCTTTCTATTAAGACAAATCTCCTTTGAGACTTTCACACTTTATTGTAATCTATTTGACTCTAACTTTAATATAATTTAATCTTTAGTTTTCTTCTAAATCTGATTTTATTTTATTTTCTATTTATCTTCTTAATTTTTAGTTTTAGTTAAGTTTGTTCCTATTTATTTTTTCATTAGTTTCTTAGTCTCTTCCTTGTCTTTTCTTTTTGTTTCATTAATTATAGATCTTTCTTTAATAATTCTTTTTTTAGATATTTTCTAGAATTTTAGTTCTTTAGTATTTTATCTTAAATCTCTATCAGTTCTTAATTTGTTTAGTTCTCCAATTAATAATCTTTTTTGTTTCTTTAAGTTAGGTTATTAGTAGTTTAGTTCCTATTTAGTCTCTTTATTTAATTTTAGACTTATTTATAATTAGTTTTTAGATTTGTTTAAGTCTTTAGATGAATAGATTTTATTTAATTTAGATTTAGTTTTAATAATTACTTCTTAGTTGGTAGTTTATTTCTATTTAGTTTTAGTTTTTAACCTTGTTTAATCTTTCAATATTTTGATTTACCCCTTTTAGTTTGTTTTAATTTGAGTGTTTGTCTTAATTAGTTTTTATAGCTTTAGTATTTTGTTTTCTTAGTAGGCTAGTTTCCTTTAGCTTGTTTGTTGGTTGTCTCTCTCTTCTATTTAAGTGATTGAATGTCTTATGTTTTTATCCTAAATTTGTCTTCTTCTCTTTCTGTCATCTTTTGGAATTAACTTGGATAATATTACAAAAAGAAGTTAAATATTTCTAAATATATGAATACTTATTAAATCATATTTGTATTCATAAAGACACTATCTAACTCATAGGTTTTCTCTATCAAATAGATTACATTACATATTATTATCTTAACTAGTTCATGATTTAATAAATAGATTTATGATTGTTAAAATGGAATAAGTTGCATTTGATAACTTGTTGATTATTTTAGATAACTTATAAAAAAGCCCTCACACCTTCAGGATCATAGACGAACCTTTAGAACCACATGATTAGACTGGTATGCTTCCAATTTGACCTTCATGATAGGTGAAAGGGTTTATTCATTGATGGTAAAATTTCCATCATTAAAAAATTCCTTCTCAAATTGTGTTGTGACTACATCTATATCAACTCTTATCAAGCTAGAAGAAGATCTAAATGAGCTAGTACAAAGTGAAGTTTAGTTTTTGGACTTGTTTAAAGTCATAATATTAGGTTAAAATATTTTAGATAAAGGTTATGGTTTGTTCCAGATTGAGGAAGGCATATTTTTAAATTAAACCACTAAGAAATAAGAAAATAACTCTCTAAACTTGTCATGCCAAGAAACCACATCAGTTAATTTTCACTTGTTTGATGTTTTCAAGGAAGGTTATCAACTTATTGATTCATTTTTAGATATTGGTTCACTCTTAGAATAAAATACAAATATATTTTGGCTAAAACCTATCAAAGAGAAATAATATTCACCTCTTTAAATCAACTTTACAAGCATTTTACAAGAAACATGTCAATCTAATCATTTTGATCCACCAGCTCTTGAGTAGGCAAACATTTGTCATGTGGTGAAGTTTGATCAAGTATCCATTACTAAAATATCATGTCCTATAAAATACTTATCTTAGTTAAAATACAGCAAGTATGAGCCATTACCTATCATGTTTATTTCAGAACATGAAGATGAGCCTAAACATGTTCAAGACCAGTCCAAGCATACATCTCTGATCAATTAAGATTCAATAATGGTAGATGAGGTGTATAAGGTTGAATTTTAAGAAGAAAAATATGTCAATTCTAGAATATATTTTCCTATATTACATTATCTCATGGTTTCCATCAAGCTTGCTAGTCACATGAGCTTGGTGAAGAAAGGTAGCTATTTTGCACTACTAGTTAATGGATTTATTTAGGGCCATCTCAGTTTGTTGGGTTAGGATATTTTAGGGTAGATTAGTTGTTTTTTGTATTTTATTTACTCTAGGTGACTTGTATCATAATATTTTTTATTTTTAATTTGTTTTATGTGTTTTCCTTGTCCCTTGTTGTGTGTGTTGGTGAAGGCAATCATTTGTTTCATTCTTATCATAAAGTTTACAGTCAAGTGTCAAGGTCTTTTTCAATTTTTGTTGAGTGAGATTTGATTACATATCCTAATGGAGGTATAAGGTAAATTGTTTATATGCATAGTAGGTATGCAATCCTAGGAGGTCACCAAATATGTTAGCCAAAATGTGCCTACCATGAATGAATATCATTCAAAACTTTAATGTAATTTATCTTAATTTTGTTAATAGCCATTATGAAGGTCTTATAATGTTAATTAATTTTATAATATGATAGGTATTATATATTTATTTGTATTCTACAAGGTCATTTAGGATGGTCTAGTTAGTATCTGAGTCAAGTCAATTTATCTTGTCATTAAAGGGTCATTATTTGTAAGCCTTCTTTATTTGTTTAACATTGTTTAAATAAATTTTGGAAAACTTAAAGTCAAGTGTGAAATCAAGTCCACGAGTAATCATGCTCAAGGAGATAAGGTGGTAACCTTTAAAGCTTAGAAAATTGGTCAATGAAGTAAAACTAGTAAGTTGATCACATTATTTGTTAAGAAAGTTAGAGAGTTTAAGGTAGTTTTGAAAAGATTAAGGTATTTCATTACTTTATTATTATGAATTATAATTTTGAGATGAAACTTACTAGTAGAGACCAAATAGGAAAGGTTTGTCTTTGGATAGGGGTATTTTTAAGTCATCTAACACCTTGGTAATGACATCATGTTGTACATGTTTATACACATTCTCCAAGTATCTTTACTAACTAATTTCCAATGTTTGAAATTATTTGTACTAATTGCTTATTTATCATTTTTAAATTTCTAAGTGAATAGGTATTGATATATATGTAGGAAAAGAGAGGTGGGAAATGTTTTGACACATTAATCTACCTTTGTACAAGTCAAGATAAGTTGAAGAGTCACTTGGTTCACCATCTCTAATAATTCCAAGGGTAGAGCATGCACAATCTTTAAGAAAGGAATATTCTATAGGTATTTTTATAGAGGATCTCCATTGATGGTAAATGTATAAAATCTTCTAGGGATTCACAAGGTATTATTAGATCCAAATCCATGAAAAATTTGGAGATATAGATTCAAATAATGTAAAAACCCACTCCATTTCTCCATCATGTTTCTTAGCAACTCAAGATAGTCAACTGATTTTCACTTGGTACTCTGAGAAAGTTGGAACCCAATATCTTGGCCATAGGAGTGTACCATGATTCCTGTCCACTTTATGGCATTATTTTTAGGTTAGGATCCTTCTATTTATGAATAATATTTAAGAATTCAAGGTGTATAAAAGGGACACAAAACCCCACCAAGGTCATTTTTTTTCAAATTCATAATTCTAAAGCCAAATGAAAGAATGAGAATGGTCTCTCGAACACTATTTAACCCCTTTAATATCATGTTTTATCAAATTTATTCACATTAATGTTTCAGTACATACAATAGATTAAATTATATTTTTCATAATTGATAAATCATTTAAATATCCCTTAGACATTTTTAGTCACCATGGGAAGCATGATCTTCTTTGCATGCACATCTAGAATATTTGAATTTGTAAACATGGTTGAGAGAAACCTTGTCAAACATGAATATTTTTTATTATCTAAGATTAATAAAGTAAGGTGAATATATAAATATATAATTTAATATCATTCTCATGAGGTTTTTCAAGTGGTAAACCATGACTCCAATATCCAAGAGTTCCTTTTCAAGCCAAGGCAAGGAAAATTTGTGAACCTATAAGTCTATAGACCTATATGTCACTATTGACACCAAATAGATAATAATGAAGAGTTTACATGGATTATTTAATTAATAATACAATGTAATATTTAATTATTAAAATATATAAATCACTTTAAACCTGATTTCTCAGACCATTAGCTCACTTTACATATCAAGTGGACTGTGAGGCAAAGTAAGACTGTGTGAGTCCAAAGGAATTACAATGAAGGTCTTTAATAAATATTCAAGGTAGTAGGAATACATTTAAAGAATAAAAGGATATTAAAAAATATTATTTTTTTCCATAATCCCACCATTTGATAAACCTGAAAATTAATAAGTTATCAAGAGGAGGAGGTTTTGAGCATAAATGATTGCCTGCAAACATGTCAGTTGGAAATATAGCAAAACATCATATTGGTGATGAGTTATTTTATGAAAAAAGGTGTAAGTTTCAATATAAATTTTTATTAAAGTGTTCAATAGGAAAAAATTATCAATAAGGTTATACTATCTTTGGAGATTAGTGTGGCAAACCTAACAGTCAAGTGACTGTCATGCACCTACAGGTCTGATTTTATGTTATGAAGAGAATATGAATCTTTTCATTGAGATAAATATTATCTTGTTATGATATAGATAATATATCATAAAATAGGTAATTAAATTAATAAAACACTTGAAATGGAAATCAAATCATTTAAATAAGGTTTTTTCTTAGACCTTAACAATCATCCCTAGGCCCAAGTGAAGACCTACAAGCCTATTATAGAAAAATGGAAAAAGAAACACTTGGTATGTAAGATGAAGTGTTGGAAGGCTTTTAAAAGGTTAGAGATAGGTAAATTAGAGTCTATATTTTCATTATAGTCACTTTAGATACTAATACCATCTCATGATAACCTTTCCCAATGCAAACTCAACCAAGAGACATAATACATACACACATGCCTATATGCAAACAATTAAAGAAAGTTTGCTTGTTTAGGATGAGTTTGAATTATGAAGGATTAAATAAGGTGAAAAATACCCTGATAAAATATCCAATAGGGTTTAACTCATTTATTTAATAATAAAGTGGCACAATAATACTGTTAGGGTCACTAACACTAAACTGCCATTAAACCCTAACCATGAGCTTATGAAGGTTGCAATGACTATGAAGAGTAATATGGAGTAAATTACAACCTTAAAATTTTATTTTAGGTTTTATAGACCCAAATAATGGGTTTATAACTTAAATAAAACACTTTAACTCGTTTTTATGAAAAATAACCCTTCTCAAGCTCTCAAACATGCCTAAACAATAAAAGAGGGTAATCTTCTTTCACTCAAAAGCCAATAGTAAATATTCATGGGATCCTATGGAGTTTAAGGATGTTTAAGGAGTAAATTATATTCCAATATATGGCATTTTTTCTTAGGCTGAGGTCCAAATATTTATGAACCATTGTTAAGAATGAGAAGAGCCTAAACCTAAAACTGTACTAAATACCCAATGACTGGGTTTTGGTTTTTAGGTGATTAAAATGTATACAATTGACATTGGAAACACCTATATTGACTTTAAAAGTCTCATGAAAATATATCTTAGTCATATTTTGTCATGTGTGAGATGAAGAGGTACAAAAAATGGTCTAAAAGTTACAATTTTAGGTCCATTTATAGGGATATGATAGATGAAGGCTCTTAAATCCTTAAAAAGGAATTATAGGCGTAGGAAAAGGCCTAATGTCCATAAATTAATTAATTTACATGACATTTATTGGTGCCAATATTTAATTCAAGTAATAAGGATAGGATTAGATGAAGGGTTTTATCCATTAACATAAGAAGTGAATTTACAACCTCTCCAAACATCTTATTAACAAGATATGAAGAATAAATTATAAGTATACATGGTGAATGGAGAAGGAATGATCTTATTTAAATATTTCATGAAGAGTGAAAGGTGATTTCATCTCCACAAATATATAAGAAGTATTGAGGATCCTAGAGTGGCCTTAAGGTTTCCAATGAGGCCAAGATTCCATGTGTTAGGATTCTAAGTTGTAACTACCCCTTTAAGAAGTAGAATTTTAACTCTTTATCCAAGAAACCATATGCCACCTTGAATACTATCATCAAACCCAAGCATTCACATTTTTATAAGAGGTTTAATAAGTGCCTACTTGAGATATTTATTGATGGTAATGTATTTACTCATGAGATTACACTTGTCATATGTGACTCATATGCCTCACCTCTCTTTCCATTATAACAGATCCTCCATTTGAGTATGGTAAAGCCTTGCTCACTTTTTTAGCCTTTAAATCAATAGACAAGCTAGTTTTACCTTCTCTTATGAATATATTTTAGTGTTTATGTATGGATGATTGATCTTGTCTAGTTTTGATTTAGTTCTCCTTGACATGTTGTCTCATTCTATCACCTATATATAATTTGAAATCATTCTTGTAGGTCATATGAAGTGTTTAAGTATTCTTGTGAATGTGAATTGAGTCAAACTTTCATTAGTGTCCTCTAGACCTATTTAAAAATTATCCTCCTTACCTAATCATCATCTACCACCTTCATATTGAAATTCTAATGTAAGAGGAGAAGATTAAGAGTAGTGTATGAATGGATCATTCGTATGTTAATTATGCAATTTTAGATGCGTGGTAGTGGTCAAAAAGTTTAGTGCATCACCTCCATACTTTATTTTGATTTTAGTTCTATCTCCCTTTTCCCTTAAAAGTTATTAGGTTTAGTGATATTTATTAAGTGATGTAACAAGGGAGATATCCCTTATCTAGAATCCAATATTTTGGTCACCAACAACTTGGGATTATTCCCATGATATCAATTAAGAAAGGAGGCTTAAATAATATCCTCAAGGTTGAAACTTTTGATGATAACAATACCAATATAATGTCTGCTCCACACATGGGAATAAAAAAGTTATGGAAAACCATGGTGAGTTTATTATTATAGGATTTTCAAAAAATATTGATTGTACCCCCATTCAAAATCATAACCTAAAATTTTATAGTAGTTCAAGAAAAATAGTTCAAGTCTATAGCTAAATTATTGATGATGAAGTTTTGAGTACTTCTTGATTAAATCAAAATTATCACCTTATGATTTTTAGGAAATCCAATACCTTGAGTGTTTTTGGGTTTGGTAATACCTCAAAGTGAATGGCAATAGAACATTGGTTTGGGATCTCTTAACATCTTAAGTTCATAAAGAACCTTGAATGATACTTATTCAATAGAACCATATTTGTATAAAAACTTATTTTCAGCACATTTATATCCTCAACTACATTTTGATATCATAATTAAAGCATAACCTTTTTTTCATTTTTTATTCATTTTAAAAAAATTTCAACATGTTAGGATAAGAGAATGATGGATATAAAGTGTTATGATTTATAGTGCTAGTAACTATTGGCCTCTTATTAGACTAGAATGTTTATTATAACCTACATGACATGATAATATAATTGGATAAATTAATTGGATTAGACATGTGTACCTAATATTGAATGTGGTCCTTTAGATTAGCAAGAAATAAGTGATTCAAATTCTCATCTATAAATATATCCACTTTCAAGGAAAATTTTTAGATTTGATGAATTCAATCCTTAACTAGCCCTATTTTCTTTACCTTTCCAAAATAGATAAATTAATTATGTATTACATTATTTCTATAGTGCATATGTAACTACTTTTTAAGAATTGAATTGGTGAAACTGAGAGATTTATTCTTCATTTCATCACATAACCATGAATACTAGATGATATTTTTAGGCTATAGCTATAAATATTCCATTGTATCCTTATTCCAACATGGGATATGATGTAGATCAAAATAATTATCCATTTAGTTGTTCCATTTGATTAGATCCTTTTCATCAAACTTACACATTCCACCTTTTGTTTCAAGTTATGATGAATAGAATTAGTGTTATCCATAGGATGAGTTTTCACAATTGTTTAGATCAAGATAGTTTTATCCCTTAGATCCATCTTGATTTAGATGTGACATTAAAATATTTATAGAAGTCATGATAGTAGCCAATTTCACACTAATATTTTTTCCTTATCATTTAAATCTATATGTTGTTCATACTATCATCTAGATTGTGTTTTATTTTAGAATATATGTTATGTATACTATCATATCGATCACACACATTGTCATCCAATGAATAAAAATCATAGTATAAATCCCACATGATCCAAACTTGGACTCTATTTCCTCTTTGTTATAATTTTCACCTAGTGTATATGAATTATTTCCCCATATTCTAATTTGACATCTTGTTATTGTTGGGATTGATAGTGAAAATATTATTTTGACAAAACATTATTCAACCAGTTTCATACATAAATCACCCTTATATCCAAAAAATGAAAGAAAAAAAACTTACTTTATTTTTGATATCTTTTTGAAAATGTAAAAAAATCATAATAATACATGAAATTTTAGAATGTAGATTGAATTTATCTACATCTATAGATTTACAATAATACATCCAAAAACAATCACACAAAAATAATGTTTTTATTGTATCTTACTTGGATAAATACCCAACTTCAATAAAAAAAATAGAATATTTTGTAATGGTTTTCTAGATATAGATGATTTTTCATATTTAGGGTTTCTACCACACTTTTTCCAAATTGAAAAATCTGATATGAGTTGTAATTAAATTAATACACCATTAAATTATAATCATAGTAATATATAAAAATATTATTTAAATGAGAGTAATCTAGTGATTTATAATACTAATCCACTTCAAGGAAGAAGCATATTACATACTTATAATAATAATATAATTCATCATATGATGCTCAAATACATACAACTACATCCCATATATACCCTATTTATGCTATGAAGACCACCTAGGCTGACCTACTATTAATATCAAGATATATAAATGATGATATGACTTAATTAAAGGTTACACTAGCCATAAAATTAGACACACATATCCTAGTACATACTATAGGTTAAGGGTACACCAAACTATATAGTATGATTATAATTATTATATTTATATAATGTGATTCTTACTATTCATAGACATAAATTAATAAGACATCAAAATTAATATGAAAATAAATATTTAATAAAATTATTCTTTGATTGTAATTTTTTTGTCAATTTAGTGGTCATTAGGTTTGCATCTTTACTTATTATAAAAAAATATTCTTATTATTATTCAATTTTATACATAAATATAAAATATTGATAACCTATCATTTATATTTGGATAGAGGTTTATAAGATCCTAATGACAACTAGGTTTGCATAATTAGTCTTTAGAAATAATGTTGCCTTATATTATTAACATTGGACACATTATTTAAAAATAGGGCATAAGAAGACATAAATTGTTCCCATTATTAATATTGTATATTATGGTTTCTATTATTGGAGGAAATTAAAATGCATTTTTATTTGTTGAAAACCCAATGGATACTAGGTTTCCACACATACTTCACATAATCATTCATGTAATGGTTGTTTCAATATTAGTGGTTTCCAAGTTAATAAAATTATTATTTACATGTATAAATTTTTCTCATTCACTCACTAGTTTCATATCATTCTTATTAATGTGTAATAGTTGTTGTAAATATTTTAGCTACTAAGTTCACAACATGCTTCTCTATATTTAATCATTTTTTGGATCCTAATAGCCATTAGGTTCTAAACATTGTTGTTTTGATATCCATTTTTATGCATTTATCATGTTTTATTATGTGCATATTTGAGATATACTGGTTGTTGCTTTTCAAATATTTCTCACACACACACACACACACACACACACACACACACACACACACACACACACACACACACACACACACACACACACACACACACACACACACACACACACACACACACACACACATATATGGCTGATATGTTATTATCATTTGCCTTTGTACAAGAATATCTCTTTGAAAACCTATTTTTTTTCTTCCATAACCATAACCTTACATATAAAAGTTAGACTATGGATTAAATGAAGGTTAATGAATAAGAATATTGTTATTTTGAAAATCCATGATAAGGATTTGTTTGAGTTATTATAGTATGTAAGAATAAATATATTTTATATCATTCACGTGATCTTTGCCAAAATTATTATGAAAATAAATATTGAGTGTAATTTTTTTGGAACCTATCCATCGCTAAGTTCACAATCTTATTCATTAGAATAGATAATTTTTATTATTATTCACAATTTTGTTTTGATTATTTTACACCTAACATATATTAAATAATTAAAACTATGTATTAATTTATATTATATAAATAATTTAAATAAATACAATAATCTAAATAAATGAGATAATAAATATTGAAACCACTTGATTTAGAATTAAAAATACAATAGAATGATGATGTACTTAGATAATTATGACTATCTATCAGTTACACAATATTCCAAAGGATGTATAAGTTCTTAATATATGTTTTTTCAAGTGGTTATATCTTAAATAGGGGATGAATTTAGATAATGAAATTTGGTATTAGACACTTTAAAAACATCAAATTTGGCACATTTTAAAATATTTTGACTTTACTTACACATTTGACTCTTTTATGCACTTTATCCTATCCATTTACTCCCCTATTGTTTTGTCCAACCTAATTTCCTAGATACACATATGTAGGATCATCATATACTATGAAATAACCTTATATCTAATCCTAAACAAACTATTGTCATATCTCAGATCACTAATTTTCACTCCCATGAGAATATTTGAAATAGTTAGATACTTGTGGTTTCTCACAAATATCTACCTATACATGTAGTGTATAGGAACAATTTTTTTTCAAATTAATAAATATTAATTAGTTTAGAATATACAAATTTCATGTGTTGATAATAATGGGAAATATTAGTCATTTTTAAATAGAAATCAATTCTAAGGTTATCTTCTCTTGGTTATTACATTGAGAATCACTTGAAATATTTAAAAATACATTATCACTCTCTTGAGACATTATCAAAATTTCATAAATATATAAATATCCATAAAAATATAATCCCTAAATCTAATTCTGAATGCAAACATAGGTCAAAGTTTCATGGTTCCAATTGTCTTAAGCTAAACATTGCATTAAATTATGCATTGATCAAGATGGTGTGCATGCACACACCTAGGTGGTAGATATACTTATTTTTTGATACATATTTATTGTTTTATAACATATTAAACACTTATCAACCTAGTGGGGAGTGGTTGGGGCTATCTAAACCAAATTTATAGACCCTTTTCAATTGTTATCTTGTGTCAAAAGTGTGATTCATGTTCAAAGAGAAGGAAAATATATATTACACACAAGAATAAGGGTAATATTAAAAAAATGAAATGTGTATAGGTTTATTTTTAATGGTATAATGTTTTATGGACTTACACAATTAATAGGGAAAGAATTGGAAGATCATAGATAAGACAACTCATCATAGGGGTGCGAGTTTTGTCAACATAATCTAAACATAGTTTGAGATCCTTTTTCCTAATTTGAAAGGTTATAAAGCACACATATATAATTTATAAAGGATAGTGATGAAAAAATGAGAAAAAAATTAAAAAATAATCTAAGTGCATCTCTTCCATATTTATTTGTCAATCCTTAATATAACACATGCAATATTAATCTAATAGTTTACATTCATATTTGTATGATTATTGACCTATTTTACATAATTTGAATATTCATAGTTTTACTTAATTTATATCACATTAATCACAAAATAAGTAAAATATTTTAGTGAACCTGATCATTTAATTTATAATGAAAAACCTTAGGTCTACTCTACCTTAGGGTTTCTTATTATCTTAAAGTTTTAGGTATATCCTCTATTAGGTTTCAACTTTCACATTTGATTAATAATTTTTAAATAATCAAAATGGAATATACAATTAATGTGGATTTTAAATAAAGGAAATTATTATAATAATTTTCATGGTCATTTTGAATACATAGATTAATGTGAACTTACATAATATGTTAATATTAGTACATGAATAATTGTTGCATTGTTACATGTAGGCAGAGATGAAAATAAAATCTTGCTAAGGAATCTAAATTTAAGGAATGAAATACTAAAATTTTAATTTATATGTTAATCTAAAATTTAGAGGCATATAATCTACATAATTTCTCCAAATCATTATTCCTACTATTACTATTCATGTGTCTACATATATGGCTACACAATTTATGCCTACACTTGGTGTGGGGAAAACACAAGCAAATCCTCAAATTTATATGTTTATCCATAAACAACATACTTTTTTGACTTATAATCTTTAAACTCATCTGATAACAACTCATTATATTTAATCTCTTATTCCTAATAATAAATAACAATATAAACTCTTCTTTATATTCAAGAAAAGTTTTTCCAAGTGGAACAACGTTCTTATATAGTAGGTCATTCATGTAATTATCAAGTATTATTACACAACACTTTGGCCCCATATATTTTAACTTATCCATTTCCTATAGGATTTTTTGCACATAATCTTACATCGTAAAAGGTAATTTTAATCTATAATGACATATTAGATCTTTCTATGTGGCATGCTTATATTATTACTTTAATGATAAGTTACTAACAAATATTTGTCCTAGGATATTTAAGAATTATTTATAATGATGTTTTTATGATATTCATTTCCAATCAGTACATGTTTTTAATCCTTTGGTTGATCAACTATTATCTCAAATTTCTATCGAAATTAGTGATAAGGTCTCATATGATTAAATTTGAAAACTCAATCAAGGACCTAATGATCCCATTAGTGACTTTGTGATTCATTACTAGACTATGTTTTTAAAAATGAGAGATCTTATGGATGATTATAACACATATATAATCAAACATTACTTGTGTCTATCCATGATTCTCTATGTTTAAATGATTCCAATGTATTTATGACATGTTCCATATAGTTAAATACCATGAAGTTAATCTCATTTCCATGAACATGATAAATATGGGGCTAACCCTCCTACACCTTCTTGTGCCAAGTTTTAAAGAAAATTAAATTTTATATTTAAGGATAATGATATGAAGAATAGGTTTAAATAATGATTAATGTGTTTTCATAACCTAATAAAAGGCTTGTCCTTTTGGCTTCTTAAAGGAGGTAATTTACATGATTATTAGGACCTAAAAATATTTATTTACTTAATATACTTGAGTTAAGTCTCATATTTCTCCCTCTGATAATGGAGTTTGATATGACAAAATTAAAAAATTATGGGTTCAATAAAATTCATATTGTTATTGGCATAGTTGTGAAAATTATTCTACTAATAGATGTTATGGGTTGAGATATAAAGATAAAATGTTTAACTAGGAAAAAAACTATTGAGATAAATTATTTTAATATACCTATGAAATATTCATTTACAAAACCTTATGTGAAACTTAATATATTTTCATATCAATTTCCAAAACATGAAACACAAGAAATCAAGGCTAATCTTGAGGTACACATGACTTACAATGTGCATCCTATTTTGACTTATTATGCTTATATAATTGAGGAGGCTCATCCTATAAATGGTCTTATTATTGCACTTAAATATACACAATTGCATCAGCCTAAAGTTACATTCTATAATGATGAAATTATTGATGATGATTTATTAATCCACCTTTGTTTATATGTGTTTTCATTATCTCATGTCATATATATAATGCTATGGTGGATAATGGGAAAGTGAAAACATTATGTACTATGACATTGCCTAATATTATTAGGTATACACAAAATATTGTTGGATATTACTTTTAAATTAAAATGAATCGATGAAAAATGATAAAACTCTATTAGGGGGACTATGTTGCCACTTATGGTTGAGCCTACATACATTGCTACTTGGTTTTGAGTTATTTACAATAGTGGGAAAAATGTTTATGGATACATAAGATAAAAGTCATCCAGTCTTAGATACATTGATTCTTGAAATATATATATAGAAATTGAGTGGTTACAGTTCCAAGCATTCCACATGAGTACCCCATGTAACCAAATATACTTAATCGTCCACCTCCACAATAACCTATTGTAAAACCTACACAAGGTTATGATGTGAAGGAAAATTAGATAAATGTAACTAAAATTCCATTGAAGAACAATTTACAATGTCCATTAAATCAATAATATATATGATTTCAAAGACATTACATACTGCATCACATCTTAAGAAGTTCTAAAAACATATTGTGCATGTGTTTTAAAATAAACAACACATTATCATAGCATACAATGAATCTAATAGTGACTATGGATATAAGAGCCACACAATATTTACAAGATCATGTAAATTATGATTATGATGCTAGATATTCTACAACAAATAATCATTTCTTTAATTTTTACAATGATATATATGTTATTTATAGACCATGGGATGTGTCATTAAAATTTTTTGATTCATGACCCACACGTGAAAATAAATTTTATGGGATCATAGGTTAATAAGGACATGTTTTAAAATTAAAAAAATACAAAATTAAAAAACTTCAAAAATTAAAAAATAAATCAAAATAAAAAAAATGCATAACCAATATCTATGCATGACATGTTCATCTAGTATATATCATTGATTGATGTTATTTATCATATACATCAATAAATGAAAATATATTTTCCTAATACATGATTTGCATAGTATAAATGAGTGTGATATAGGATATACATGTCACATATGATACATGAAGATACAAATGTGTGACATTATTTACACCCATGGGATACCTTTGTATATTGGGGTAATATTTGCACACTCATTGGGTTATATATATTTTTATTAAGGTTAAATGGGGGGTTTGAATAGGGTCCCCAAACCCTAGGATAAGTACAAGAAAAAAAACCAAAGGACTACCAAGGTCCATAAAAATGATAAAAACAAAATAGGGCCAAAAATAGCCAAAACACAACCCAAAAATAACTAAGAAACATCTGAAACACCACAAAATAAGAAATAGGAACCTAATCCATATTGATATTTCTAGAGATGTCCTCTCATCAAATTTTTGTTCTTTTGAGATTTGAGTCAATTTGTAATAATGACTTTTCTTTATCAAGATCTTTCTGGTAACCATTGCATTGAAGTCATTTGACTTTACATTTGCCAGAGGTCTTTATGTCAAATAGCTCTCCCAAGTGAAATTTAAGATTCTCAACATTTTGAATCCCCTCATTCATGTCAACCTTGCTAAAATTCACCAAAAATATGATATTATTTTTAAGCTTATCATTCTGATTTTCCAACATATCAACCCTAAATTGAATACTCTACATTTATTGGTTAACATCTTCAAAATCATTGGTTTGAATCATTCTATCATTCTCCTACTATAAATAATTAAAATTATATTTTATTTCTATTATTTCCCTTATGAACCAATGCATGATGGAATTTTGGAGATCCAATTCTTCTACTATCTTGTTAGTGTTTTGATTACCTTTCAAAGAACTCACTAAATTATTTAAATTTTCATCTAACTCTTGATTTTGATTATTAAAATAATTTTGACCTTTGTCCTCAGAGTCTTCCTTTTTCTATACTTAGGAAGCTTAGGATGAGAAGTCTTACTAGTTTCACCTAGGTCCTTTTTTATTGGCATCCTCTAGCCCAGACCTATCTTCTTCAACTAAGATGTCTGACTTATTTTACCATTCTTATCTAGAGGGTTAACAGGCATAATGGTAACCTTGATCACATTCCTCAGATGCTTTTTTTATGTTATCTTAGTTCTTAGTAGATTTTACCTCTAAACATTTAGGAAATTTAATAGTTAGGCTTTTGGGATCTTTAACCTTATGACTCTTGTGAACACTGTCAGGGTAATTGATCCAACCCTTCTTAATATTTCTAGTGTCCACAATTTTATCCTCAATAATTGTATTCCAAGGATGAGAAATTTTAGGATTGATCTGATTCATGCTCTTAAAGTACTTATGAATTAAGAAAATAATCCATTCATGTTTCAGAACAAGGTAGTTTCCATTTTTATATTTCAAAATGGAGGCTTCTAAAGAGATAAGAATGTAGAAGGGGAGGCTCAAAGGGACAACATGCCTAAAATAGTTTATAAAAATGAATAGGGACCATATGAAAACCTTGTACCTACCTTAAATTTTGATAGTTTGCATCAGATGGAAACAAACTTCTCCAAATGTCCTTGATAGAGATTCATAATCAAATCCATTATGAAAAGTCTCCAAGGTTTCTACTTCCTCCAAAAAAATATCCTTTTCTCTATTATAATTCCTATCAAATTTGATGATTTTGGTTTCCTCATTTATAAGCCTATAATGTGAGTAGTCAGATGATCCATTATTTCTAGTGTGACCCCATTTATTTTTGGGATTTTGTTTTCCCAAACATTAGCAAAGATATTTAAAATGTATCTATCATGCCCTTCAATTTTTTTCATGAACCTTGGAAAACCCCAAACATTTAAGGCCTCCAAAATTAAATCATTCTTCTTGACTTATTTAGGAAATTTAGGTTTAATCATATTCAATAGCCCCATTTTGATCATAGTAACTCTAGAATAGGGGAGAATAAATCTTTCCCAAATCTAATAAACTAAAAAATGGAAAATCCCTAGATTTGTCTTCTTGTTGCCTTTGGTTTTAGAAATCAATACTTGAAGGATATTATCCAAATCTAGAAGCTTCTAAAAGAGACCTAAAAAGAGGAAAATTAAATGTAAATTAATAAGACTAGATACAAGTCTAAATTCCCAATAACTCCTTTGACTAGACTTGGGGAAGTCCCCCATTTCCTCAATTAATTTGTTCATTGTAAATACCTTCACCATTAATCCTTTAGATGATGTCCCTAGGAATATATTCAATGTCCATCCAAGTAGACTGACCCAATGATGCCATGCCCCTATTTTCAAAACAATCAATTATCATGTTTCCTTCATGATAAATGTGTGAAATGAGTGCCTATTACCTAAAGTCTAGAATGGAGATAACTTCCTCTACCACTTGCTTAATAGTCCATCTAATAGCTTTTTTCCTAGATAGACAATTTAAGATATTTAGATAATCTCACTCTATAATGAGAAATTGAACTCCTAACTATTGTGTTAATTTTAGTACCCATAGATTAGTAAGGGATTAATCCTAATTATTGGAATTAATACCCACATCTCTAGCATAAGCTGCCACAAAATTTATTCGATGGTGTTTTAGAATACCACATCCTCCAATTGGGATTGGGTTACCTTTGGAAGTTCTATCAAATTTGAGATCTAACCATCATAAAGTGGGGGGGTATACATTTAGTTATTTTTCTATTCTCATCTTTAGGATTAGTCTTACCAAGACCATAAGGATTAATTTGTTAGTTAAGGTCTGGAAGTTGTTCAAATGGAAAAAGACTTTTACCTTTATCATTAGGTCATATATTATAGTTTTATAGAATAGATTCAAGGATCCTTTTGGATAGAATTTTATTGAAACATTTATTTTCTCTAAAAATCCTATTATTACACTCTCCCTAAATGCCCCCAATGATATGAGGCAAAGAGAGCTTCCATAACTTCTTGATCAGGACATTTTAAAAGGGGCACTGCCATGACTACCATACTTCCAAAAAAGAACCTGCATGCACCCAAATAACATTGAATTTGATTTAAAAAAACTCCAAATTTACTAATTATAAGGGAAATCCACAAATAGATGGAAAATAGATTCATTGTCATTTTCACATAAGATGCATCTATTAGTCAAAATGCACCCTCTTTTTATTAAATTATCCATGGTTAAAATTTTGTTTTGAACTACAACCCATAGGAAAAAATTGATTTTAAGAATAGAAATTGTATCCCATATTTTCTCCCAATTGGTGATGAATCAAGATTCTACTCCAATAAATATTATCCCAATTTTACTTGGTATTGTCCATTAAATGGCTCCTGCCAAACAAGCTAGTCATTTATATTGTTGAGAGATAAGTTAAAATTTCTCAAAATATTGTTCAAGTTAGATATCATCATAATATCTTCCTAATTGATGTTATCTAAGATCAAATTTTTACACCTTTAACCACCTACCAGTATTCATGGACCTTGTGTCCATACTTATTCTAGATATACTCTTGTAAGTGATACCAAGTATTAATTTGACTAAGAGGTTGATCTAAGACCCAGGAATATTTCCAAAATTCAACCTTCAAAACATTACCAATCTTCCATTTAGAACCTATGGGAATTATATCTTTATTCAAAATCAAGAAATTCCAAAAATGTGAACCCCTAAAAAATTGATCTTTATTCTAAATATTTGAAACTCAAAACTTTAGCCTAGGTGTTAATATTATTTTAAAAACTCCAAACAAACTTAGAGATAAGATCTTTGTTCATCAACTAGAAGTTCCTTAAATTAAGACCTCCATAATTTTTAAGGGTACAAAA
The DNA here is from genome assembly GCA_037957365.1 of Torreya grandis. Lineage (NCBI taxonomy): Eukaryota > Viridiplantae > Streptophyta > Pinopsida > Cupressales > Taxaceae > Torreya > Torreya grandis. The sequence goes on along the minus strand of JARHVA010005155.1, from coordinate 25,092 downwards.
TTTATTCCAAGTGATAAGGTGGAACCTATTTCTCTCATCAACTCTAGTCAAAAGGAAATTATAATGAATTTTAACTAACTTATCTTCAATGTTCTTAAGAAGACTAAAAAGAGAAAAGAGATACATAGGAAGGATTTGGAATATTCTCTTAATTAACAAAAGTTTACTTGCCTCTGATATAAGCTTACCTTTCCAACCTGATAGATTCCCTTGGAATCTCTCAATTAACAAATTCCACATAGAAATTTTAAGTTGATTACTGAAAAGAGGCATGCCAAGGTAATAAGAAGGAAAAAATTTGATTTGGAAGCCTAATAAATGCACAATTCTAGATTTTATAGCAATAGGAGTATTAAAAAAATAAACAAAGATTTTATCAAAATTAACCTTCTGATTTGAACCTCTTACGTACATAACCAATGTTTTAACACTCTATCTTCTTGAATAGAATACTTAGCTAGAATAATGGTGTCATCTATAAATTATTGATGAGAGATGAGCTCAATGTGGCATGCTAGTCTAAAACCTTTTAGGTCTATTGAATCCACCACTTTTGAAATGAATATGCTAAAAGACTTGGCCATAATGATGAATAAGAAAGGGGTAAGGGATCCCATTTTCTCACTCCTTTGGCACTTTTGATAAAACCTTGGGCAATGCCATTCACAAGCACCAAGAAAATACAAGTAGAAATGTAAGATCTGATGATTTTTGGAAATTTATCCTAAAATCCAAATGGAGCCAAAACTCTATCTAAAAAATTCCAATCTAATTTGTCATATGCCTTAGCTATGTCTAATTTTAAAATCATTACAATTTTTTTACTCTTTTCCATAGAGTGGATAGATTCATGAACAACAATAACACCATCTTGAATTTGTTTGTCAAGAACAAAACCTCCTTGTTGAGACTAAATAATATTTTCCATGATTGGCCACAACCTTATAGATATAATATTTATGATGATTTTATGAATGGAGTTACATAATCTAATAAGATGAAAATTTGTAAAATTCACCTCCCCTTCCTAATTAGGGATTAAAAATATACAAGTGTGATTAAATTATTTTAACAATTGGGTTGAAGTAAAAAATTCATTAACAACTATAACCACATCATCCCCTATGATGTCCCAATTTTTTTGAAAAACCTAATTAGAAAGCCATCTAGGCTAGGGGCTTTGTCTGGATTCATTTTGGATAGTAAAAATTTTAGATATTCATTAGAATTGGTAGTTATAAGAACTTCATTGTCCTCTTGCTTCATCAATTTGGGGATCACATGTAGAAATTTTTGTTCAAATATCATTTTTTTATTTAAATCATTTTTAACAAGTTTTTAAAGAAATTTACACTTGTATCCACAATATTTTTAACTTTTATTGATTACTGACACTTTGTATCTTGTAAGAACCCATCGAGTCTTAATCTCTCTAAGTGCATGCCTTAAAGGGTGCACCAAGAAAGGGGTGGGAATACCATTGGTGATTCATAAGATTATTGTCCCTTTTTCTACTTACCATCTACACATTCATCTCCTAAATCCATTTACCCTAATCTTATTTTTCTCAGCCTTACCCATTCCAATCATTTGGCATGCTTTATCTCCGTTGCTCTTTGCCATAACCCCTTTTTAACTAGTTGACTATACTACATCAATTGGATCAACCTTATACAATTTTTAGCCTTTGATTATTATAAAGGGTTGAATGGGTTAACCTTGTATTTTTTAGGGGTGTTTTTAATTATGAGCTTTGTTATCCCCTCAACTGATGTAGATGAGGACCTAGTGAATTATCTCCTAAAAACATATAGGGTCAACTAGGTTGACCCTATATAGTTGACATATTTGAAAGGATTTAGGTTAGGATCTACCTATATATACAATTTAATTTACAACCATTTTTAAGAAGAGAAGTGAATAATAATAAGTGTGAATGAACATATGCTTATTGACCATTCTAATTGAGGAATAAATCTTAGGGTTCCATAATTTTTTTGGAGATATGGATCTTATATTATGGAGAAGTATTTTGGATGCATAGATAGGTTGAGTATCCCAGAGATTATTTGTCTTTGTTATCCTTACATACCACAATAATATCTTGCAAAGCACCTTGGCCAAAGGAGAGATTGAGGCTCGATGGGTTCATCTTCAAAGGTAAGTATTCCTAACTTTATTTTTATTTTGTAAGAGTATATAGATAATGTAATTGTGATTCTCTACCATGTATTATTATTCCATATACATTGACATGAGTATATGTCTTCTACACATGTTTAGTTTAGTTTGTTTTAATTATAACCCCTAATTTTTTCCACAAGTTTTGGTGTGCACTATATTATATTTACTTTCTTATTTATTAGAATAAAGTGAACATTAAACCTAGAAATATTTTAGGGTTGTTGCATTATTGTGTTAGACTATAAGCTTTATAACACTTCCTATCATGGTGTATTATGAAAAATTATCTCTTAATCAGGTCCAATGGATCCCCATATTGGTCATTCCCCCACTTAACAAATGTATTCCCAATAAAAAGTGTAGGTATGCTCTATCTTATCCAAGCCATGATTGATTTATAGACATGATGCATTTATTATTACATACATTCTGGTGAACTTGACATGAATCCTATCCCACCACTATTTGGATTATCTTCATGTTTCTATTTTATTCTTAGCATTAGCTTTACTTTGGCTTCACCTTCATATTATATTCTGGTGAACCTGATGTTAAATAAAACTTGTAATATTTGTTCAACTTATTTAATTTATTTATTTCATTCTTTCATCATTATTTTTATCATATATTTACCATACTAGATCGACTTTGTCAACCTAATATCTAACTTATATGCAAAATTCTATATGTGCAAGCTACTAAATCGATCTTATCAACCTAGTACAGGGTTTTAGATTTACAAACCTCTAGTACAGACTAATAGGTTAACCAAGTTAACCCTATACATTTTAATATATTATATTTAGCATACTAGGTCAACCCATTGAACCCTATACATTTCAAGCACTCAATAATAGGTTTTTATAAAGCTTAATCGACCTAGTCAACCTAGTTAGTAGAATTTGCAAGCATATACCAAGGTTATTGAATAAAAATCTTCATTGTCTTCATCTTTGATCCACAAAGGTTACTTTATATCTCTTTATCTCTTTCTTTATAGTCTTTCCTTTCATATTTTGAAGTCTTCCAAACTTTCCTTGCATAGTCAACTAGATTGACCTTGCCAACCTAGTTATATGATCTATGTGTTGTTTGGATAATTGGGTTGACTTTTCCTACACTATTCATTTTTAGACCTTACTTCCATAGTACAAGTTCAACCCTAACAATCCTATTCTATTTTTTTTGCATACACTATTGACTATATCAACATTTTACCTTGTTTCAAAGTTAGAATTAACGTTATATGCTAGTAATTAGTTCACACTTTTTTTTCTTGTTGTTTTCATGCTTAAAATATATCACATAGAATTAATTAGGTGGTTTTCAATTAATCATGTAGTTTCACTATTTTTATATTTTATGCACACACAACCAAATCACATTATTTAAATAAGATTTTTATAGTTTTTCTAGCCAAGGCCAACCTACTTGGATTTCATCACTAAGGGGGAAGTTGACTTGATACTTTGGTCAAGTATAAATAATGGTTAATGGTATATTATATATAATCACCTGCCACCCTTATTTTTGTGGTGTGTGAAGTGAGGGGGTAGGCCCTAATACCAAGCCTGTATCATTTTTAATACGGTCCTTTTCAACCCAAACTACTTGAAACCATCCTTAAATTACCATTCTAGTTCCTTGTTTATAACCAACTTTCCATCAGATTTAAAATCATATCTTAATAATATAATAAACATTAAATTTGGAAAATTATTTAGCTCTTTAATTTCCAAGTTTATTGATTTCTCTTTTCTCAATTATATTTTATATTGTAAAAAATTGCATTATACAACGTTGGTATAAGGTTTTGTGTTGTGTACCTCAATTGGATTGGATAGCATTAATATAATTGATTATATATTTCCTTTCTATCATTTTTAAAATTACTTATGAAATTTATCTTATTTTAGTCCATAAATATGTCATAAGTTTCTTAAATCTCCCCATCTATTTTACTAGATTGACCTAGTCAACCTTGTACCTTTTTTTAGCCTCTATTCACTATACTAGATTGAATTAATCAACCCTATATAGTATGTAAAACCTATTTCCTCTTTTTCTAGTTATATTCATTGTACTAGATCAACCCAATCAACCCTATATAGTTTGCAGACCCTATTTTTGTCTTAAGTCAACATAGTTGACCCTGTACTATTTCTATCATTTCTTATTTTCTTGATTTCTCATCTCTCTTTCTTTCCCTTCATCATGGAATTTTTGTTTGATGATAATACTAAGTTTTAGTAAAAAAACATGATTAATTTTACCAATCCTCATAGGGTCTCCCATAGACAAATTAGGGCTCCTCTCTTGGATGCTAGTAATATTCATATTACCACTCGCACAATGAACTATGGGACCCCTCCTAGTACCTCTTCATAGTTTGATCCTCTCTTCTAATTAGAATACAAACCCAAATTATATTATACCCTTGAAATGATCTTCTTTATCTCTAAATTTCCTCAACATCAAAGAAAATATCATTTTAGCATTTACAATCTTATGATTAGTGGTCAAGTTGAAGAGCCTCATTCACATACTCCTACAATATTAATTGGATTTAGGGGTACCACTTTCTTTGATTCTCAACCTCTTCATTTGATTATGACCCCTTCTCATATCATGACCTTTTCTTATCTAACTTCTTCCACCTTCATGCCTATTATATCCATTAACATGCCATGTTTTACATCTAGTGGGCCTATTATAAGATCCACTATCCTTAATCCTTCCACTAGTGCATTATTTAATACCCAAGGTAATCATGCTATTAGTGTTTCTTCTTCTCAACCATTAATTAGTCCATCTTTTGATACATAATAAATTTTTTCCACTAGTGCCTCACATTCTCATAATTCCTCTCAAATTATTATTAACATTAATAGTGGTACCCAAGCCACTAATACCAACTCTAATGCTTCTAAAAATGTTAATAAAACACACCATCTATTATTAAAAACACTCAATAAAATGAATACCTTTCAATATCACAACACAAATCAAATGATGAAAATGCAAAACCACTTTCTTCATCTTCAGTCTCATTTATAGCCAACAACTTGGGGTAGACATAATCAAAATGTTTCCCCTCTTCCTTTTTGATATTCTCAAGGCAATCTCATTCCTCAACCTCCTTTGGTAAACAAAACCATTAATCATCTCCAAAATAAACCTATCACTAATCAAATTTCTAACATTTATATTGGGCATATCACACATACAATTTCTTGTAATGGATTAATCAATCCCACCCTTCATATTAAAACATTTGGAAATATTTTTAAGGATTGGATCAAATTGAACACCTTTACCACTACCAAATTTTTATCCAAAAATATTGCAACTAATGTCTTGGATTGGTACAACAAACTTATAACTCATTCCATTTCTAGTTTGAAGGATTTAATGAATGCTTTAGTTCCAGAATTCCAAACTAGTGATCTTCTCAAAAACACTTTGGCCCACTTCATAAACTACAAACAACTTGAAAACAAAACTACTCAAGCCTTTGTTAAAAGGTGGAAAACATTGTCAAATAAATGTGAACATAACATGGCTAATGATAATCTTTTCCATCTCTTTACCAATGCCCTTTTTCCTAAATTTTAATATCGAGACTGCACTCTCTCTCCATGTACATTGGAAGAGGCTATGACGAAGCTAAATGACAAGATTTCCTTATGCATCAATTCAATCCAACCCAACCTGCTGTGGGTCTTTGTCTCTTAAGAATAAAAATCACAATATTATTGATTATGTTGTTATATATTCTTATAACACATTTCATAATGTTCAAGATGTCATTCTTACCCCTTCTTCAAAACCAACTCCACCTTCTTAACAATATACCAATACTCACTTATTGTCACCAAACAACATCAATGTTCATAAACCTATATCCTTAGTTGAATTGCTTAAGCATCTACCTAGGCCTCTTCCACAAGATCTTGACCCTACCCATCTTAAAAAATCCTAGTATGATGCTAACAAGTTTTGTTTATTTCATGCTAGTTAGGGTCATTCTCATGAGACCTATAGACAAATTTGTAATTTAGCTATGGATTTTCTTCTTTGTCCTAATTTTGATCACAATTCTATCATTTAAAACATCAACAAGCTTATGAAATTTATTTTAAATAATTTAAATCACATGATAAAACTCAAGCCTTAAATCAAGCCAATGATCATTTAGTTAGCTACAAAGACCCTCTTCCTAATCATCAACCTATTCAAGACAATCAAGACAAAGCCACCCCTTACACCAATAATGTAGAAAGTCTTATTGAAACCACTTCCAAAGAGAATGTGGTTAGCATGAATAATATGTGAAGGGTGGTTTGTTTTATCTATTCTCAACCTATCTACACTCATCCTTCATCTAGAACATATCATGTTATCTAGGATTCTTCTCCAACTCATTTAAATGAGTTAGGGTAATATGACCTTATTAATTTTGATGATCTAATTTCTGATTCTCCTTTGGATAACACTTCCTTTTCCATATCTACCACTCTTCCATCATCTTATAACACTAATTATACTTAAATTTATACTAAAACTTATTTTACCAATTCTCAAAATTAGCTTGACCCAACTACTTCATAATCACAACATGATTAATAACCTTCTTTTTATCAAAAAAAATTCCAATGTACTTTGGCTCATCCTTCCAAGGACCTCCTTAATAATTATGCATCTCTATCTAATAACCTCATTATGGGTTATGAGGAGTGGGATCGCATCACAAAACTCACTAATTTCCCATCCCATATTATATTCTTTGGGATTATGAGGACTTCTCCACATCATATAAATTTTCTTATGCAACTATTATTCGAGATGAATGTCCCTCATCCTCCCTAGTAGGATGGGTGGTATCGTTATCTAGATATATGGATAGTATATTACAAAAATGTAAAGAGATGCCTATCAATGTTGATGAAACTATGAATACTTCTCTTTCCTTAAAGTTTTCTATATCTTCTATGATTCATAATGAGATTTTTCTTCATGCAGATGATCCTCCCATATTCATTTATGTTTAAATAGGTGATATCTAAGTTAATTATGCATTGATTGATGAGGGTTATAACACCTATGTTTCTTCTCTTGACTTGATTAAGACCCTTAGATATTTAGAATGAAATATCAAGTCTAAATGTAGCACTTGTCAAGGATATGATAGAAGGAAAATGCCTCCTCTAGGTTGTGTGTGGCTTCCCTGACCATCCCACCTGTCACCATTCATGTGAATGTGATGATCTTTAACTTTCCCCTTTCTTATAACATATTAATTGGTAGTCCATAGAATCACCATATTAGAGACGTTGCTTATTCCACCTACCAATGTGTTAAATTCCCTCATAATGGATCCATTTATAGGATTTAGGGTGACACTAACCCTTGGAATTTCAAACAATTCCAAGACCATGGTGCCTTCAAGATTCCTACTCTTGAAGCTTTGCCCAACATTCCATTTTATGATTTGTAGCATCTTAATTTTCCCATTAATTATAATTGAGGTTACAATGGACATCCCAAACTCATTGGGAACATTCCCCCTAACCTCTTAGATTTTGATGATGATGATGAGCCTGATGAGATTAACCTCAAAATCAAAACTTTTGATCTCTAACCTCACCTCATCTTTTAGTTTCCTGCTTCCTTGTAGCCTTGTTCTTACAAGTTTCTTTGTGATGATATTCCCTTAGTCTTAACAAAGACCTCGCATTCTATTCACCACACTTCCTCAGATGACAAAGTTATCCCTAATTGTGTCATTGATCTTCATACCCCAAATTATGATGATGGTTATTCTTTAGATTATTCATTCTTAGGTAGTCTTGTATAGGCCTGTAATGTTAAAATTATCCATTACCATTCTTATTTACATGAATATTTTCATTTATCTTCCTATATTCATTAATTTATTGTTCTTAATTTTAGTAATTTTCCTATTTATCATAGGGTAGAGATGGTGCCAACACCTCCAATTTTTGAGGAGCCTCATAGGAGTATGCTCATGGATTATGCTATGAGCAGACCTTACCATTTTGATAGGTATCCTAGTCATTATAGTTGGTTTACTCCTATGATTAGTGCTACCCTTCTTATAACTTATATATATCTCACTCCTCCCTCAGTAGATCCCTTATCAGAGCCAATTCCCACTCTTGTTATAGTTGATCCCATTTTTTCTTCTATTATAGTTGATATTATTACCATTCTTATTGTTTCTAAACCTACCCTTGCTTCTCATCCCATTACTCTTTCTATTAAGCCTAGTTATAGTCCTCATCCATCACCACCTTGCCTTGGTGATGGTTTGCTTCCTTTACCTAAGATGACTCCATTTCCCACTAAATGTGATGAAAAGCCCTCTCTATCTTCTTCCACTCCTATTATACCTCCTTATATGAGTGCTTCTCCTATAACCACTCACAAGTGTATATGTTGATTCCATGGGATAGATAATCATTATTATACCCATTATCACAAGTTATGACAATAGATTGATACTTTGCATCCTTTCTCTCTTGCCTCAGATAAATCCATGTCTCCCCCAAAGGTTAGACCTAAATATATACCTAAGTATGGTGAGGTATATTTTCTATGGCACCAATGTGGCACCCATCACACTGATCATTATCTCATCCTTCAAAAACACCTTAAATATCACTTTATATTTATTCTTGGACCTTATTCCATTACTCCCACAAGTTATTCCCATAATAAGCCTCCTCCTTCTCCCATGGAGCCACCTCCTATGGTTCCATCCCTTCATATGTTCCCTTTGTCACCTTTTATTCCTCTACCCATGATTCCTTCACCTATGAACCTTCCCTCTCCTGTGGATATTTTCCACCTATGAGTCTTTGACCCATGGATCCTTATCCACTAGTGATCCTTACATATCCCATAGAGGATACTCCCATGCATTCTCTTGAGCATCCCTTGCCTAATTTTTCTTACCATGATCTATAAAGTATTCCTACTTTTTCAATTGAGGAGATTAGTAGAGAAGTATTTTCCCAATTTTCATTGTCTGGTTGTCCTGAGAGTAGCAGGAGGAGTAGGAGGATGTGTTCCCCCTCAAACTAAGATTTGATGAGGTGAAACTAAAATTAGGTTAGGTTTGATAAATGGTGGTTGGTAATGAAAATGGGTGAATGATAGTTTGGGCACTTGAGATGCAAACTTGGGCACAAAGTATGACAAAAAAGTGCGATAGCCAAGATCGTGCATAGACTAAGTTACCAATGTTTAAAAAATAAGAGTTCATACCAATAAGGACAAGTGATAAGTAAAATATGTGACCACCTATAGGCATGATAGTTGGGAACACTTGTAAACACAAGTCTCCTAAGTTATTTTTATGTTTTTGGTGGGTATCCAAGGTAGAAAGTGCTCCTAGTGAAAACACAAATTGGTCAAGTGTCATAGGTATCTGAGGTAGGAGTGATCCTTAAAAGACAAAAGAAATTTAGTATGTATGAGGTGGTGTAACATTGTCACTATGATCAAAATACTAGGTAAAAATTATCTATAATTACATGCTAGATGGGTCAAAATAGACCAACAATGACGTAATAAGGTGGTTAGGTTGGTTGGATAAGGTAATCTCCAAAAGTGGGTAGATCCTAGTTTAATTTTACTAAGAAGGGTTACTCTAGGTAAAAGTGTAAATTTGGGGCATCCTAACCATTGATGGTTAGAGTTCCCAAGAGGTGACCATCAGTGGTCACCTTAATCATTGATAGTCAAGGTAAACCCTAAAAATCCATATGATAAAGAGTGAAAATGGAGTTATTTTTTACAATTTATAACTTTGCTTCTTGGTTGACTTTGCTCTAACAATATTAGCACTTATGGAGATTTTGCTTGTTTATTTGGTGACTACTCATTGGTTAGAGGCATGTGGGTTTGATCTACATGGGCCCAAGATGTAGGGAGCATGTGGGCATAACTAGGTAGTTAGTCATAGGCTCCAACCATGGTAGAGATAAATAAATGAGGTAGTTGGTGTCTTAAATTGGTAGTTAGTTATGATTTTATGTAACTAAATTTAGTTAGGAGGTCAAGGTTTTTCTAGGAATGCTCAGTTTGGGGTAGAATAACCTAGGTAGGGTTTTGGGTTTTATGGTCAATTTTATGTGTAAAAATAGAAATCATAGGGGTGGGGTAGGTAAATTGAGTCAGGTGAGGTTTAAGGGTAGAAAGTATGGTATTTTGTATACTTTTTTAGGATATAATTTGATGTGTTAGGGTTTGGGTATTCTATCCATGGAATACCCAAAGTGATCATCAACAGTTAGGCTTGACCATCGACAACCGACACACATATGAAAATAGTTGTCTAACCATCGACAATTACCATGACCATTAGTGGTCACCTATTAAAAAAAAGGTTTAAATGGTTTGGGTTTGATAGGTAGTTATATCTTGTAGGTTTTAAATGTTATAATTTGTGGGTAAATGGGTAAATAGGTAGAATAGGTCAGGGGTTTAAAGGGTAAGGTAAGGGAGATTATTCTAGTGTGTTTTAAGGGCTATCTGTTGATAGGTAAGCCTTGTATGATAGAGGTAAATAGAGTGAGCATGGGGTAAATGGTTAGGAGGAATCTGGGAATAAGTTAGGTGGGTAAAAATCTAGGGTAGACAAGAATAACATAGACTAAGCCAAGTGTTTGATATGATGTAAGCTAGGGGGTAGATTCAGATGCATGATCTATACAATGCATCTTTCTTGAGATACATGAGGGGATGACTCCAGAGGATTGGGCCCATATAGAGAAGGTGGGAATGGGGGATATAAGACACTATTAGCATGTGTCTTAGAATGAATCCATGGTCATAACTCCCATCAAGAGATGTGATCCTACTACAAACACCTTCTTGCTCCTAACTGGGGAGATGACTACTCTCCCTAAGGACGTACATAGGATTACTAGACTCCCACTACATAGTGAGGTGATTTATCATATCGAGCATGAGGAGTGAGAGGATTTCATTTAGTACTTTATGGGGATGAGAGTGATCAAGTTTAATGGCATGCTATGGGATTATGATACTTGAAATTATATCAGAGAGCTCTAATTGAGAGGAAGGTCATGACCATGCTCATGATTATAGTGATATGTTTTGGGATTTTATATTTGAGTAGGGAGAGGTTTCCCTATTTATTAATAGGGGTATTGGTAGAGTTATTGATAAGTTATATGGTATTTGGTTGGGTCCTTATTTTGATTGTGAAAATATATAAAGAGCTATGGGGTTTAGGTACCACAGGAGATATGGCATTATTGTCATCCTAGTTATACATTGTTGGGGCTATGAGCATATTTAGGTGCTCAGACTAGTAGGATTGTCATGGGTGAATTGTATTCAAATATAATTTCTTCTTGGCTTCATATGATGGAGGGATGATTTTGTTGAATTAGGTGTAGGGGGTGGTGCTCATGATATAGAGTCATTCATAGGTTTAATAGGTGCACTAGTGGTTAGAGATATCACATGGAGGCCTAATGTGTAGTTTTTGATATGGTTAGGTTATAGGAGGTAGACCCTTTCCCTTTAGAGCTCCTCTAAGATAGTGGGATTATATAGTGGGCCATACAAGGATACCAAGGGGGCCACCACCAATTATGAGTATAGGTGTAGGTATAGGTGGAGCCAATATCAGTGACATAGGTGCAGGTGGGGCTAGTGATAGTGGTGCCTCATGATCATGTTTTAAACATGTTTTGATATATTATTAGAGATAGGTGTACACTATTTTGACACTATCCTACATGTTTATGTATTAAGATGTACATGTTTTGAGAGAGAGGTTATACATTATCACATGTATTATTTATGATGACACAATGTATATGATGTATGGCGTTATATATGATGTATGCTTATGGTTCATTTTTTATATGTTAATGTGGTTATTTATGTTCATGTTTATGGTTTATATCTTACATTCTAATGTGGATATTAACATTCATGTTTATGGTTGATGTTTTATGGTTTCCTACATATGTTTTATGAGATGTTGACTCATTATCCTAGGCATGTGATGCTAGAAAGATAGTTATGATGTTTTGATTTTGTTCATAAACATGATGGGATGTGTTATTGATGGATTTGTGTCATATTAAAATGTAATCATAATGGATTTTTTTATGGTTATGTTGATACGGTTTATATGAGTTGATTTTATAATATGAATTTTGGTAATGTTATGGTAAATGGATAGATTGGTATATGATATGGTTCATGATGTTTTGCTCATTGATGTTGTTTATGCCCAGGATGATGAATGGTGTAATTAGGATGGTTTATTGTATGATATATGTTCACATGATGTATTTATAGTATATGGATAGGATAATTCTCATTATAAGCTATAATATGAGACGATGTCATGGTGTTTTGATCATAAATAGATATATAATGTGGTTCATTGATATGGTTCATAATGTTACACTTTGGATTTGATATTTGTCATTTATGATCATGGAAATAAAATGTGATTATGGTTGAATATGTAATGAGAATACATAAATTAAGTAGATAAAAAACTAATTGTTTAGGACAATGAGAGGAATCATGAGAGGTACGTCTACATGAACCAATAGAATATAAGAAGAGAAACATGATTCCTTTTCATTAGTAAGGACCAAAATGATACCCAAATTTGGATTGGCTTAATGAAAATAAGCCTTTCAAATATGTTACATTAGAATGCTTATGTTGATCAAATTATGTAAGTAATATCATAGTCATGTGCATATAATATATAGAGGGAGGATGGGTGAAACTAGAATCTTTTGCAAGACTAGCATGCCTCTTCCATAGGCTACCAAGAGGATAGAATAAGTAAGTTTATGCTCATTTATAAATTGTAGATTGATTGATGTGAGAATTCTACTGAAGAGAGCTGATTGTGGATTTCTAATATTATTACTTTTATGAGAGCCAATGGTGGTGATTTTTATTGATTTTGCTTTTGATTATGTGTTGATTTTTATTTTGATCTTGATTTAGTGTTAGGGAAGATGATCGATATATAAAGCTTCCAAGAAATTACTAGTTTTGACAAATTCTTTATTGATCCATCCTTCAAGGGAGTGGTCTAAGTTTATATTCTTATTTCAAATACTTTTGATAGCTATCTTTATAAGGAGCAGTCAACCTTATGTTTTATAATTTTGAATAAGATTTTATTAGGTATCCTTAAAGGGAGCAGTCTATGAATGCTAAGAATGACCCATGATTTTGTTTTGACTTTGATATTGATTATTATTTTGTTTAATTCTTCTTTACATATACTTGTTTATACATTCTCAAGGGGTTACCTTTATGAAGGAAAAACTAAGGGCACAAGAAGGTTTCATAGGTGAAAAAAGGTTTGGGTGACAATGACCATGGGAATCTATCTCAAAGAGGGATATGAAGTACCATGAGAATAATTCCATGGGTAGAGTTGTGGTACCCATAGTTTAAGACTAGGCTATGAATGTGATAGATAATCACATGATTCAGATATAGTTAGTTTCCCTTAAAAAGAGGGAAATGGATGTGGTTGCAAGGGATGAGTTTACGTTTAAAAAATGATGATTGTGACCCCTATTTAACAACAAAAATGATGTAAATGTGTAGCATTAAGAGGATCAAGTTTTGGTTTGCCTTCAAGAGAGGACAAATGATAATCTCATTATCCATACTTATGGGTTATGATGTAAGGTTTAAGCCAATTGAAATAAAATTTTCCCCTTTTACTTTTTTTTATATTGGTTACATGTTGATTTTCCTTGAGAAAAAGGTCTATAATATTGAACTCTTGCACTTTCAAGTGTGTTTTATAAGTATGATTGATTCATTCTTGATAGAGATAGAGATGAGAAAAAGTGGCCAAATCATGCTTGTCAAGTAGCTCAAGTTGAGCTAAGAATTTTTGATGATAATCATCTTATAAAATAAGGTCACACAAAGAGATACAAAGAGATGGTATTTTAGCTTTGAGAGGCAACATAGACTCAGCTCCAAACATGAGAGAAAAAGGTGTATCACCTATAGGGGTTCAAATGCTAGTGAGATATGACCATAAGGTCAAAGGTATGTGCAATTGATAATCCCAAACTAAGGTATTGACCATTTTGGTAAGCATGTTGTTAAGGGTTTTGTTAGAGGATTCTTCTTGTCTATTTTCTTATGGGTGATAAGGTGATGAAAATATTAATTTAATACCAAATACATCACCAAGGCCCTGAACTTGTTTATTTTTTAAGGATTTGCCATTATAAGTGATGGTCTTATGGGGAAAACCAAAGCCAAAAATGATGTAATGGGTGATAAATTCAATAATATTTTTAGCTTTAGTTGAGATAAGAGGAATATCCTCCACCCATTTCGTGAAATATTTGGTCATAGTGATGATATAGGGTTGTGAAGAGTGGGGATTAATTTCAACAAAAAGGTCTAGACCCCATTGTGAAAAAGGCTAGAAGTTGGTAGAAACTTGAAGACTATGACTAGGTGCATGATGCAAATTAGCATGTTGTTGACACTTGACACACTTTTCACATAATCACAATAGTATTGATTAAGGGTAGGCTAGTAATAGCCTAGGTTGAGGATGCACGTAGCCATAGTGAGTCTACTAAAGTGACCCCCACAAATACCATCATGTATCTCTTTGATAGTGTGAGAGGCTTATAGACCATAGAGGTAATAGAATAGGATGCCATAAAAATTGTGTTTATATATGATGCTTCCCATAATGGATAATGGGAGGTACTCTGAATAAATGCTCAATAAGTATTCCTAGAAATGCCAAATAGAACTATGCCAAGTTTAAGGTAGTCAAAGGTTCATTGATACCAAAGGTTAGGTAAGATCTCCACATTAAAGATGGTTAAAGTATCTAACTTGACATAGGAAGGTTTAATGAGGAAATGGACAATGATTGATATCTTAGATTCTAATGGTGTTGATGGGATCTAGGAAGCAAGAAAAGACATGGTGTCAGCAAAATTGTTGGTAGATCATGGGGTGGTTTGAATATGGTAGTATTAAAATGATGTCAAGATTTCTATGACTATCTATATAATTGTAAAATCTCATTCTTATAATAGTATATGTCATTAACTTGATTGAATATAAGTTGGGAGTCACCAAAGATGTTGATTTTTCTAACCCCCAAGGCTAATGCAACTTAGAGACCTATTACTAGGGCTTCATATTTGGCCACATTATTGGTACATTCAAAGTCAATTTTAAAATATAAATAAAGTGGTTCATTAATAAGGGGGATAAGAATGATACTGGCTCTGCCCATGATGATACTTTGATCTATCAAAGAATGTGGTAACCCGAGAGGTAAAATCCACTTGAGACAAGGTTGTAATAGACTCATGAAAATTCAAGGGGAGTTTGTTGGTTGTCTATTAGAGGTGAACCAACCAATTAGTTAGCAATGACTTTCCCCTTAATTGAATTTTACTATAGGAAATCAAGGGCAAACTAAGCTAAAAGCATAATCCACTTGGACATATGCTATTTTGGTATGGCTTGGAGTGCATGTACTTGAGTGGGTTGGTATTGGTTATGATAAACATTTTGTGGTTAAGAATGTAGTGGCAAATTTTAGTGGCCATGAATACTAGGGCCAAACAAAGTCTATCGATATGAGTATACCAAGTTTTATATTATACAAGGGTGAAACTTATGTAATAGATGGATTCTTCCTTGTGGTGTTCATCCCAATGGGTAAGCAATACTACTAAGGAACGGTCGATGATAGAGATATAAAGGTATAAATGTTGGTCATGCTTAAGGGGTTTAAGGATAGTTGGAGATAGAAGGTACTCTTTGAGTGAATAAAAGGCCTTTTAACAACTAGTGTTCCTCTTGAAAGAGATGTAAAATCCACTTGAGATAAGGTTGTAATAGACTCATATGAAAATTCAAGGGGAGGTGGTTGGTTCTGTTAGAGGTGCACCAACCAATTAGTTAGTAATGACTTTCCCCTTAATTGAATTTTACTATAGGAAATCAAGGCCAAACTCAGCTAAAAGCATAAACCAATTTTCCATATGCTATTTTGGTATGGATTGTAGTGCATGTACTTGAGTGGGTTAGTATTGGTTATGACAAACATTTTTTGGTTAAGAATATAGTGGCAAAGTTTGATGGCCATGAATACTAAGGCCAAGCAAAGTCTATCGATATGATTATACCAAGTTTTATAGTCTACAAGGGTGCAAATTATGTAATAGATGGCTTCCTCTTTGTGGTGTTCCTCCTGATGGTCAACCATTGCTCCTAAGGAATGGTCGATGATATAGATATAAAGGTAGAAGGGTTGGTCATCCTTAAGGGGTGTAAGGATAGGTGGAGATAGAAGGTACTCTTTGATTAAATCAAAGGCCTTTTAACAATTGATATTCCACTTGAAATATTTTTCCTTTTTCAAGAGGTGAAGAAAAGGTTGGCATTGATCTGAGAGTTGAGAAATAAAGTGATGAATGGATTAGAGCTTCCCATATAAGCTGCATAGTTTCTTAAGATTGGTCAAAGGTAGCATGTCAAGGATGGCTTTGATTTTGGCTAGATCAACCTTGATTCCTTAAACGGAAATGAGGAAGCCAAGGAGTTTGCCTAATAACACCCCAAAAATACATTTCTTGGGATTGAGTTGGAGATGGTACTAGATAAGTCTCTCAAAGATAATATTAAGAATGGATAAGTGGTTCTTACAAAGTTTGGATTTTTTGAGGAGGTCATCCACATAGTCCTCGATGATTATATGGATAAGGTCATGGAAGATTTAGGTCATAACATGTTGGTAGGTTACATCAGTGTTCTTAAGACCAAAGGGCATGAATCTATAACATAAAATCCCCCTGGGGTGACAAAATAATCTTGTGTTGATCTTTAAGCGTAATAAAAATTTGATTATAACCCAAGGATCCATCCATGAGAGACAAAATCTTTTGTCCTGATGTAAGATCAATAAGTTGGTCAATGCTAGGTAGGGTGAAGTCATCCTTTGGGTAGGCAAGGTTAAGGTCATGAAAGTCCACACAAATACATAGTCCCCCTATGCCTTTAGCGATAGGCATGATGTTTGAAACCCACTAGGGATAATTAATGGGTTCAATGAAGTCGATAGAGAGGAGGCATTTAAGCTCTTCTTTAAAATAGTGTATATGTGAGGATGAATTTATCAAAGTTTTTGTTTGACAAGCTTGGTATCATGACTGGTTACAATTTTTTTGGTGGAAATGGTTGGGTCAATACTAGGCATATCAGTATATGACCAAGCAAATGTAATATTATGATCTTAGAAGGTAGAGAATTATTGAAGTACCTTGGTGGTGAGAGATTAACAAAGTTAAATAACATGAGGGTTACTTGAAGTGCCTATGTTGATATCCATAGTGGATTCATTCAAAAATGGTTGAGTTTTAAGTGGTAAGGATTTATGGATGGAGGAATCAGGTGCATCAAAGTAGGTGAGAATAGAATCATCATCTTGGTACTAGATAGTGTAATGGTAGGAGAGTCATATCCCACTAGTTTAGGATGGGTTAAAGGGATGGATATTGATGACCATTCCTTTTTATAAGTTAGGGGTTCAAGGGTAATCATGTTAATGAAAAACATTTAGGTGGGATAATTTCCTAATCTTCACACTCAAGTGGAGGGTACATTGGTGATAAAGGGGCTCTTTTCAATAATGGTAGTTGTAGGTCATTTGGCTTTCTTCTTATTGGATAGAATGAAGCCAAGGTTGTGCTTCTCATTAGGATTTTATGTCTCAATCAATATCAATGTGTGTGGGTCATGCTCATATCATCCTAAGACAAACCCTTTCTACACACACCTATGAAGGTATAATTTGGTGAAGTTTGGGTTGTCCAAGTAAGAAAATATAGGGGTGAATAGTTATGGTAAAGAGGGGATGATAGTATCATTGAGTGGCTTCTCAATTCTCCTAAATATAAAATGGGTTTGATAGATTTGATTCCCCAAGGGAGTAATGGTTCCAATGTTGGGGTCATAACCTAGTTGGTGGTTGAGTTTCCCATACTCTTGTGGAATAGGGAAACCATCAAGGGTAATGAGTCAATATTCTCTGAGGGTAAGGTAGTAGAAGGCAGATTTTAAGGGATAAATGGTGGGTATCTAGTCCATTATAATAGATGAATTGGTATATGCATCTATGGAAGGAAAAGGAATGGATACATTTTTTTATGGTTTATGGCTTTGTGATGGGTTCTAAAGGTGATTTTATTGGGGGTAGGAGGATGTCATTAGGTTGGTAGGTCATGTTGAATGCTAAAAAATGGCTTGGGTTGTCTTGTATGAGAGCAACCTAACCCTCATGCTCAAAATTGACACAATGGTAAAGGATAGAAGGTATGTAAACCATAACATAGATCTAAGGTCTCCTTAGTAGAACATTGTACTAAAATTCACCTTATACCACATAGAAGAGTTTAAGGAGCATGCATGGTTTGAGTCAAATGTGGAGGATAAAAGTTCTTAAGGTAGTGGTCATGATGTCATTAAAGGATTGAAGGATAGTTAAAGTTTGGGACATGACATTGTTTGGTAATTTGAATTGGTCATAGGCATGAGAAGACATGATGTTGATTTTAGCTCCCCTATTAATCACAACCCATTTAATGTGGGTTTGGTTGATGTGGGAAGTAATAAAGAGATGAGGATCTAGGTCCTTGGGGTGGATATAGGGTATCTATGAGTCCTTGAAAGTAAAAAAGGTGGAGAGTTAGAGAGAACCTATGAAGGCCTCTATAGGACAGGAGTCTCCTAGTCTAACCTTAATAACTTGTATGGCCTCTATCATGGCCTAATGATGGTGAGGTGAGGTAGAATTGAGATCATATAGGCTCATATTAGGTATAGTATAATATAATTTCTTAATAATGACCCTCTTTATGGATTAGAGGGGTTAGCCTTAGAGGTGCCTAAGATGGTAACTTCAAGCTTAGCTAAAGATATTGGGATCTAGTGTGGTTTAGGATGAGAAGGTGGGTATGTATATAGAATGGAAACTTTGGCATTTTATTTATATTTTTTTATGATTGTGTGACCACATTAATGGTATGGATAGAAGGGAAGGATAGGGAACAAGGTTAGGTAGGCACTAGTTTACTTTATGATGAGAGTGGAGAATCAGGTTGGTTTTGGCAAATGGTTGTGGAGTACATTGGTAGAGGGGTCAAGTGGATCATCTAATAAGAGGTCATCTTCCTCATAGATATAATGGATGATATCCTAGAGATATTTTTAGTTATCCATGTCATGCCAAAGTGTCTTATGATAAGAACAAACTTGATGGTCATTATACCAAGCTAGTTTCAAACCAAGAGGATCAAAGGGCCTAATATGGGGTAAAGTGAGGTAAGAAGCTTTCAACAACCCTTGAAAAAAGGTTTTATAAGATTTAGATAGAGGTGGGAAAGGTCTATAGGTTGTGGTTTTTGTTGGTAAGGTCGGCATGTTAGTAGAAATGGCTTTAGTGAGAGAGGGTTTATGTAAGGTGGTGTTTTTGGTCAATAATTTTGGTTAGGGTATGCTAGTGGTTAGGGAATTTGGGGTTGATATCTTAGCTATTAGTAATTTGGGAAGGACTATAACATCATATATTAAGTGGAATGTTGTAACCAATGGTGGTGGATGACATATGTTAAAAGAAACTTGCTTGTTAAGCAAAGTTGAAGGATGAGGCCCCAAGATAGAAGACAAGGTAGAGGGAGGTAAAATCCTAGCCATATGGCTCTTTAACGGTTTTACCCCTTGGCTGATTTGGGTTGAAGTTTAGGTATATTATTAGATGGGGTTAATTCCATATTCAAGGATGGGTGAACCAAAATTCCTGTAGGGCAGGCACCAAGAGTTTTAAACAGTTTGGTTGGTGGTGTGGTCATTTAAGATGAGGTTGTTCTGGTTAACTAAGAAGGTGAGGTGTTGGTAGATGTTCTAATAAATTTAAGAGGTGGTGGAAAAATGATAGATTAGTTGGTTAAATTCATGGTATAAGGTTTAGGTTTGTTGATCTAATGGATCAATAACTATTTTAGAAAGTGGGCTGATCCATAGGGTAAAGAGTGAAAACAGAGTTATTTTTTACCATTTGTAACTTTTGCTTCCTGGTTGACTTTGCTCTAGCAATTTCAGCACTTATGGAGAGTTTTCTTTTTCATTTGGTGACTACTCATTGGTTGGAGGCATGTGGGTTTGATCTACATGGGCTCAAGATGTAGGGAGCATGTGGGCACAACCAGGTAGTTTTTCATAGGTTCCAACCATGGTAGAGATCAAGAAATAACCTAGGTAGGGTTTTGGGTTTTATGGTCAAATTTATGTGTAAAAATAGGAATGGTAGGGGTGGGGTAGGTAAATTGAGTTAGGTGAGGGTTAAGGGTAGAAAATATGGTTTTTTGTATACTTTTTAGGATAGAATTTGATGTGTTATGGTTTGGGTATTCTATCCATGGAATACTCATAGTGATCATCAACAGTCAGGCTTGACCATCGACAACCAACACCCATATCAAAATAGTTGTCTAACCATTGACAATCACCATGACCATTGGTGGTCACCTATTAAAGAAAAGGTTTAAATGGGTTGGGTTTGATATATAGCTATATCTTTTAGGTTTTAGATGGTATACTTGGTGGGTAAAGGGGTAAATAGGTACAATAGTTTAGGGATTTAAAGGGTAAGGTAGGGGAGATTGTTCTAGTGTGTTTTAAGGGGTTATGTGTTGATAGGTAAGTCTTGGATGATAGAGGTAAATAGAGTGAGAATGGTGTATATGGTTAGGAGGAATAAGGTAATAAGTTAGGTGGGTAAAAATCTAGGGTAGAAAAGAATAGCATAGACTAAGCCAAGTGTGTTTGATATGATGTAAGCTAGGGGTAGATTCATATGCATGATCTATAAAATGCATCTTTCTTAAGAAACATGAGGGAATGACTCCATAGGATTGGACCCATATAGAGGAGGTGGGGATGGGGGATATAAGACACTATTAGCATGCGTCTTGAGATGCATCCATGGTCATAACACCCATCAAGAGATGGGATCCTATTAAAAACACCATCTTGCTCCTAACTGGGGAGGTGACTATTCTCCCTAAGGATGTACATAGGATTACTAAACTCCCACTACATGGTGAGGTGATTTATCATATTGAGCATGAGGAGTGAGAGGATTTCATTGAGTACTTATATGGGGATGAGAGTGATTAGGTCCAATGGCATGCTGGGGGATTATGATACTTGACACTATATCAGAGAGATTTAGTTGAGAGGAAGCTCATGACCATGCTCATGATTACAATGATATGTTTTGGGATTTTATATTTTAGTAGTGAGAGGTTCCCCTATTTATTACTAGGGGTTTTGGTAGAGTTATTTCTAAGTTAGATGGAATTTGGTTAGGTCCCTATTTTGCTTATGCATATATATAAAGAGCTATGGGGTTTAGGTACTACAGGAGATATGGCACTAGTGTCATCCTGGTTCTACATTGCTAGGCCTATGAGCATATTTAGGTGCTCAGACTAGTAGGATTGTCATGGGTGATTGTATGCAAATAGAATTCTTTCTTGGATTCATGTGATAGAGGGATGATTTGGTTGAATTAGGTGTAGGGGGTGGTGTTCATGATGTAGAGTCATTCATGGGTTCACTAGGTGCGCTTGTGGTCAGAGATATCACATGGAGGCCTAATGTGTAGTTTACGATATGGTTAGGGTATAGGAGGTAGACCCTTTCCCTTTAGAGCTCCTCCAAGATAGTGGGATTTTATAGTGGGCCATGCAAGGATACCAGGGAGTCACCACCAAATGGGAGTATAGGTATATGTATAGGTGGAGCCAATAAAAATGACATAGGTGTAGGTGGGGCTAGTGATAGTGGTGCATCATGATCATGTTTTAAAAATGTTTTGATATATTCATAGTAATAGGTGTACACTATTTTAACACTAGCCTACATGTTTATGTAGTAAGATGTACATGTTTTGAGAGAGAGAGAGGTTATACATTATCACATGTATTATTTATGATGCCACGATGTATATGATGTATGGTGTTATATATTATGTATGCTTATGGTTCATTTTTTATATGTTAATGTGGTTATTTATGTTCATGTTTATGGTTGATGTCCTATGGTTTCTTGCATATGTTTTATGAGATGTTGACTTAGTATCCTAGGCATGTGATGCTAGAAAGATAGTTATGATGTTCTGATTTTATTCATGGACATGATGGGATGTGTTATTGATGGGTTTATGTCATATGATAATGTAATTGTAATGGCTTTATTTATGGTTATGTTGATATGTTTTTTATGAGTTGATGTTATAAGATGAATTTTAGTAATGTTATGGTAAATGGATAGGATTGGTATATGATATGGATCATGATGTTTTGCTCATTGATTTTCTTTATGCTTAGGATGATGAATGGTGTAATTAGGATGGTTTATGATATGATATATGTTCACATGATGTATTTTATATTATATGGATAGGATAGTTCTCATGATATGCTATAATATGATGTGGTGTCATGGTGTTTTGATCATAGATAGATATATAATGTGATTCATGGATATGGTTCATAAAGTTACACTTTGGATTTGATATTTATTGTTTATGATCATGGAAATAAAATTTGAGTATGGTTGAAGATGTAATGAGAATACATAAAGTAAGTAGATAAAAAACTAAATTCTTAGGACAATGAGAGGAATCATGAGAGGTATGTCTACATAAAACAAAAAAAAAATAAGAAGAGAAACATGATTCCTTTCCATTGTTAAAGACCAAAATGAAACCCAAAGTTGGATTAGCTTAATGAAAACAAGCCTTTCAAATATGTTACATTAGCATGCTTAGGTTGATTAATAGTTATCTTGATCAACATTATGTAAGTAAGATCATAGTCATGTGCATATAATATATGGAGGGGGAATGGGTGAAACTAGAATCTTTTGCAAGGCTAGCATGCCTCTTCCATAGGCTACCAATAGGATAGTATAATTAAGTCTATGCTCATATATAAAGTGTAGATTGATCGATGCGAGAAGTCTATTAAAGAGAGCCACTTGTGGATTCTGAGATCATTACTTTTATGAGAGGCAATGGTGGTGCTTTATATTGATTTTGCTTTTTCTTATGGGTTATTTTTTATTTTGATCTTGATTTAGTGTTAGGGAAGATGATCGATGCAGGAAGGTTCCAAGAAATTTCTAGTTTTGACAAATGCTTTATTGAGCCATCCTTCAAGGGAGTGGTCTAAGTTTATATGTTTAGTTCAAATAATTTTGATATCTATCCTTATAAAGAGCATTCAACCTTATGTTTTGCAATTTTGAATAAGGTTTTAGTAGTTATCCTTCAAGGGAGCAGTCTATGAATGCTAAGAATGACCCATGATTTTTTTTTGAATTTGATATTGCTTTTTCTTTTATTTAATTTTGTTTGACATAGACTTTATAATACATGATCAAGGGGTTACCTTAATGAAGGAAAAATTAAGGGCACAATAAGGTTTCATAGGTGAAAAAAGGTTTAGGTGACAGTGACCATGGGAATCTATCTCAAAGAGGGATAAAAAGTACCATGAGAATCATGCCATGGGTAGAGTTTTGGCATCATAGTTCAAGATTAGGCTATGAATATGATAGATAATCACATGATTTAGATATAGTTGGTTTACCTTAAAAAGATGTAAATGAATGTGGTTAAAAATGCACAGCATTGAGAGGCTCAGGTTTTGATTTGCCTTATAGAGAGGACAAATGATAAGCTCCTGATCCATACTAATGGGTTACAATTTTAGGTTCAAGCCAATTAAAAGAAAATTTGCCCCTTTTACTTTTTTTATACTGGTTACATGTTGATTTTCCTTGAGAAAAAGGTCTCTAATATTTAATTCTTGAACTTTCAAGCATTTGTTATAAGTATGTTTTGATTTATTCTTGATAGACACAGAGATTGGAAAAAGTGGCCAAATGATGCCCATCATGTAGCTCAAGTTGAGCTAATCATTTTTGATGATAATCATCTTCCAAAATAAGGTCACATAAAGAGATGCAAACAAATGGTATTTGAACTTTGAGAGGCAAACACAGACTTAGCTCTAAACATGAGATAAAAATGTGTAGCACCTATAGGGGTTTGAATGCTAGTGAGATATGACCATAAGGTGAAAGGGATACGAAATTACTAATCCCAAACTAAGGTATTGACCATTTGGTAATCATTTTGCTAAGGGTTTTGTTAGAGGATTCTTCTTTTCTATTTTCTTGTGGGTGATAAGGTGATGAAAATATTAATTTAATACCAAATACATCACCAAGGCCCTAAACTTATTTATTTTTTAAGGATTTTCCATTATCAGTGATGGTCTTATGAGGAACACCAAAGCAAAAAATGATGTAATGGGTGATAAATTCAATAATATTTTTATCTTTAGTTGAGATAAGAGGAATATCCTCCACCTATTTTGTGAAATATTTGGTCACAATGATGATATAGGGTTGTGAAGAGTGGGGATTAATTTCAACAATAAGGTCCAGACCCCATTGTAAAAAAGGCTAGAAGTTGGTGGAAACTTGAAGACTATGACTAGGTGCATGATTCAAATTAGCATGTTGTTGACACTTGACACACGTTTTTACATAATCACAATAGTCTTGATTAAGGTTAGGCTAGTAATAGCCTTGGTGGATGATGTGCGTAGCCACAATGAGTCCACTAAAGTGACCCCACAAATACCATCATGCATCTCTTTGATAGCGTGAGAGACTTCTAGACCATAGAGGCAATATAATATGAGGCCATAAAAATGGTGTCTATATAGG
>JARHVA010005154.1:875000-1299589 GCA_037957365.1 Torreya grandis | reverse complement strand
ATATGATTGGTATAAACACAATATCAACCCTCACTCATTCCTCACCTAGTAGTTAAACTAAAAGAGCACTCAAGTTACCAGAAATTTTCCTATTCTACCTTATTCTAATATCAGTCAAAGGAACAGCCTATTTATATGTCTAAAGTACTAAAGGAGTAGTCATAAGGTCATATTTACCAAGTTACAATCGAGTTCAATGTTATATTTTCTTTACACATTGTATGATTCACACACAAGCCAACACATAGAGGAGAAATATATAAGTCTAAGGCCCTCTTCTAGAATATTGGCTATGTAGGTAGCACCTCTTGATAGTGAGGTCATTATGCATCAGCTTGACACCATGTGCCCACCAACCTATTTTCCCCAAGGTCACATTAGATGTGTAAAGCTAGAGGGTTTGTTTATGCCTTGCATAGAGAGTTGTTATCTTTTCATCACTGGGCCTCCTTGTCATACTACATCCCTTGAAATATTAGCATTTCAAGATTTAATATATTTTCCCTCTAGGTGAGATACTTAATGGCCTCCATGCCTTCTCATCTAGATGTTGAATCCATGAAGGATAAAGGAGGAACACTCGGTAATGGCACCACCAAACAAACAATTGAGAAAATTTATCCTGAAAGTATATCATGAGGTAAGGATTATCCTCTTAATGTTGTTCTTTCCCAGCCTATTTTTTTATTCTACTTATCAATGGCTAAAGTAGTTTTTTCTAATAGGTTACTTCATTAGTTGCATTCTTTTTGAAAGTATGCTCAAGTCTTGGGTTTAAACCACTTGGGCAGCTCATGGCATTAAATTTGAGAGTGTCTAGAATTTGGATTAAAAAAAAATATTTTAAAATATGTTGACCCCACCCATGGAAGTGTTATATTGAACAAGTTGACCATTTGTTATGTCTGAAACTCCATCCAAATGTTATCCCCTTAGACCAAAGACTTTGTTGTCTCATAGTATGTTATTCTGAAATTCCTTGTCTGATTTGAGTTCCCAATTTTTCCCTTGCCATGTTGGCCCTTATTGGACCAAATAGCCAACTCTATAGGCCATATTTTTACTCATGAATCCCAAAGATTCTACTCAGCCTAGATGTAAAGGAGGGTCTATGTAGAATTTTATATTTCTAAGGACCTCAATGAATCTATTGACATTCAATTTGATTACTCATGGTACTCATAGAGAATTTAATATATCAACTTGTCTAATGTTTTTTCCATTGTCAAGCTATAGACCATAAGATTAAGGACTATCCTTTATATCTCCTCCATAATAGGACCCCTATTAAGATAGAGACTGGTAATCTTAAGAATACTTGAGAGGATGGATTGAAAAATATTGGGGGAAGAAGAACAATTATAGCAAGGGGCTTAATCATATCAGTCATGGTAATATAAAAAAAACCTTCCTCTAGTGTTGTGCCTCATGCACTTAAGCCTATGGCTCTATCAAGGAAGGAAGTGCCTTATATCACACTCCTTGTAAAGGAACCATCAACTACAGAGGTAGCATCATCTCAACCTCATTTTCAAATCACACCCCTAGAGGTGAATGTGTTTTACAACTCTTAAGTATCAATAGACATCTTTCTAGATGATTTGAATTTTTTGTCACATATCACATGGATTGACACTAGAAAACACTCATGCTGCCCCTCCTAAAACTCTTTGAATCACTCTCAAAGCCCTATTTGTTAAGGTTTATTTGAGGATTTAGACTTTGTGATAGAATTTGCTCAGTATCCAGAGTTTATTCTTTCCAACTCAGAGCATTTCTTGAAGAATAGATATGAATCCCTTTAATGGCTCAATATAGAGGATATGTCTCTTGATACTTGTAATATATGAATTATTTTTCATAGAATGTTTAGGGTCTGATAGACTCAGCCCACAAGTATTTTATTCAAGATTTCAAAATTAAGTTTGCATATATGGACATTATATGCCTTTAGAAAGTGAAGGTGGTGGGTTTCCGTCTCTCAGTTGTTGTTGGAGTTATCTAGCCTGACAATTTAGTGCTTTTAGTAATCACAGGGCTGGCCATGGTGCTCTTATGACATTTATTGTATCCAAGTGATAGCTCATTTTTTAACATCTGGTAAGAACCCCTCCCACCATGTCATATGGGCCCTTATCAATATTAATAATCACTCATTTGTAATTGTTAATGTTTATGACTCAAAAAATGCTCATGAGCATTCAATTTTATGGTGATGGATTGTTGATTCTCTACTTGACACCCACTAGGCTATATGTGGGGATTTTAAGATAGTAGAACAATTAGCTAACAAGATTGAGACTCAGCCTAGGTAATGGGTTACCGATGAAAGAGAGTCATGGTTATACAGGCAAAATAAATTTGGCTTTTATGACTCTAATTTAGGGTATCTCCCCACACCAAAATTTTGGTACACTTGGACCAATATTCAAGGTGGGATCGATCAAGTGCTTAAATTTCTTGATCATGCTATGATTTAAAATCAACTATACTTCTTTTTTGATAGCACATTTTCTCTAATGATTGAAGCCTATCATATTTTTATCTCTTTGACCACTTTTCAATTATATACCATATTAATTGACATTTCAAAAAGCCTAAACTCTATAAGATGAAATTATTTCATAATACATCCCTCCTAGATCATGGGCACATCATGCCACACATCAAGTGGGTTTGGAATATTGTTCTTAAACCTACTCAATAGCTAGGGTGGACCTAGTAGTGGGAAGATTATCTCAATTAGACAACTAGATTTATACGCATTTATGGGCATGAATTATCTAAGATTTAGTGAAGATCCTACTCTACCACCTCTTTAGAATTGAACTAGGTTATGGCCTCCTTAGAGAAAAACTCATTCAGTGAAGCTCTCTAGTTGTAAGTGGATTTATTATGCCACCAAATCTAAATTGTTGATCAGTAAAATAGCCATGGTACTCAACTTAAATCTCATATACATTGGCTCAAAATTTGTGACCAAGTATCTAAGGAGTTATTCCACATGTTTAAGGCAAATTACACTTCTCAATAGATGCAATCCATTCAATATAATGGGAAAAAATACACATAGGTGCCTAAGATGGTCAAGGATTTCACCAAGCATTATCAGCAAGTGTTTTCATCTCAACCTTCATCCACAGAAAGCCATTAGTCCTTGGACCAGTGCCTTTCAGTGGTTCCCACTAAAATTACTTCCACCCACAGGATTGTATGTGATAGGATCCTTTTTATGGAGGATTTATTTGAATTTGTGATGAAAATGGCTAATGACAAATCCCCAGGATGTGATGGATTCCTGTATGTGTTCTACAAGAAAATATGGGATATTATTGGGGTTAATCTTTACTAGGTATATCTCAATTATTTCCACACACATACCTTGGGCTTAGACATCAACAAAAGGCATAGCAAATTCATTTCAAAGTATGGTGACCCTAAGCTCATTTATTATTGGCATCCTATCACTTTGCTTAACATATTTTACAAAATCATCACCAAGGCTTTGGTAGTCTAGCTTAGACATATGTTGCCTTTGATCATTCATTTTGAGTGGATGAGCTTCATTTAAGGCCAATATTTTTTGGATAATGTTATTGTAGTGTGGGAAGGCATAGAATGGGCCTATTGGTCATACCAAAATCCTTTGTTCATTAAAATTGATTTTGAGAAATCTTATGACCAAATTGAGTGGCCATTCCTCCTAACTATGTTACAAGCTCTGGGTTTTGGTCCTACTCTCATTCAACCTATCTACATGTTATTTTTTTATGCCTTAGACTTCCTCTCCATTAAATAATTCAACTCATAACCTTTCAGCCTCATCAGATCCATTAGATAAGGTTGTCTCTTGGCATAGACCTTGTATGTGATTGTAGCATAAAACTTTGGTTATCTTTTGGCCAATGCTCAATTATAAGGCCTTGTACATGTTATATCCCTTCCTTTGGAATAACCCCAACAAATTCTCCATGGGAAATTCATTGATGATTCTTCTTATAAAATTCTCCATGGGAATCTGCATTATGCAAGACCTTTTTTAAATAATCTCAATTTTGGATCCATTGGAATGCTTTTCAAGCTAAATCAAACTTTATCGGGTTGACAAAGAGTCTTATGATGAAATTGTGTTAGTAGTGACTATTGAGTTTCTTCATAAAATATCCATTAACTCTACTTGTCCTTGGTGGAATGATTATAAATGGTATAAAGAGACTCTATCCCAAAATTATACTACTAAGAAAGGATATGAATGGATCTCTCCACACTTGCCTATGGTGGATAAACTCAACCAATGGTGGAGAATTAGTTCCTCCCCTTCTATCTAAGGGAAGTGCTTCTACACTATCTTATCTACTTATACTAGGAGATTTATCAAGGATTGCCTATTGGTATAATTCTTATCCAATTGGGTATTTTTTTACCCAAATGTCCTTTTTATGGCCACCTTGAAAGCATAGTGCACCTTTTTTGGTATTACCCAAAGGCCTAGCATTTTTAGATATAGATTTAGGACCTTTTGAACCCCTCTGCTCAATTCCCTTCAATTGGTGCCATATTTTATTTGGAGTTAATCCTAGTCTACCTCCCTAGTACACCCAAGTGTGTCATGATTTCAGAATGAAAAATTTATTTTGGCTATAGAAAGAGCATAATTCAACATTATTTTCTAATAATTTTTCTAACTCTCTATTTGTTATTTATGATACAGCTACCATTGTTTATAATGTAATTCTACAAATACAAGTGTAAATGAACAAAGTAGATATGTAAGTTGATTACCTAAAATGGTTTCTTTATCACTAGCATAATGTGCCTTGCATCATTTCTCATGTCCTACCTTCCCTGCCCAAGGACACCCCACCACAAGGCTGGGGTGACCCTCCTAGGGGTGGATCTTACCAAATCTATCCTCATCACCATTCTCAAGCTTATGGTTATGTATAGGATCATAACTCTCCCCCTCTAGCTCAGTAGGGTGGCTAGGGATCTCCCCCCATAGATCAAGATTTTGGTTGGGGTTCTCACCCTCTACCACCTTGACACATTTAGGGGTGGGGCTCTCTACTTCAGGTAGCTTGGTTCCAAGATAATTTTTAGTCTGGTTGTTCCTAGGATGGTACTCTTCATCTTTTTGATATTTTTTTCCATCACTTATTTTATCCATTTCACCCTTGCATGCTACTAAGAAAAAGATAATGTTGACTAGGTGGATAGTGATATTAGATAGGACCCCATGGATGATAGGAAAGACCTTCTTGGCTCAAGTGGGTTGGTCTTCTTAATAATGACCCTCCCTCAGTTGGGTTTTTTCTACTACTATTTAAATTGCCTTTTTTATGTATTAGAGTTTTCTCTAGGCTTGGCCTAATTTATTCAATATTATTTTAGCCTTGGGCCTTTTGTTTCTTAGGCATGGTTTAGTGTAACATTATTGGCATGTCCTTTGCTACCTTTTTTTTTAAATAGTCTTGTATATGTTTTATCTATAATAATATATTATAATATATATTTTATCTAAAAAAATGCAAAGTTAGGGTTTTGCAATTTCACCACGAGTGACAATCCATGACCTAGATATAAATTCACCAAAGTGAAGGTGAATCCAAACCTAGAAGCATCTAGTGGTTCATCTTATTTCAATGATATTCTATACAAGACACTAGCATTAAGATCAGACACTACCATTGACATAACTATCCTAGGCTGATGCAAGTGTCTAGGGAGCTAGAAGCACCAGATTTAGAATCTGATAATTGATCCAAAACTATCTTCCTACCTTTTTCTTCCCTATATCAGATCCATCACTATATTATCATAAAAACAACTAATTATTTTATTTTATGTCATTTATATATCTAGCATAGTTATACTTTCTATTAATATCCTATTTTAGTTTTATAAATTCAACATATGGTACATCTAAGTTTAGCACATTAATTGGCTTTTTGTAGATTTGATATTCACCCTTATGTCCTATCACTTCTATATCCCTAACCCTAACCACTAAAATAGGATCCACATCCAAATTAGGGTTAAACAAACATAAACATGCCAACTATCTTGTATGAATAATCGAAGAACATGTATTTGAGCTTTGAAATGAGTGGATCTCACTTGATCCCATTACAGTCATACAATATTCATACTTTTCCAATTGGTCTTCCTCCATAAACCAAAAATATCTACAAACATTAGAATTATATTGAGAATCATGGCCCATTTTCTCATTACACCATTCAATAATGGTTTTTGTATCAATCAAATTAGTACCATATTTAAACTTTAACTCCTCTCTTATAATGACTCTGTTTACACATACTCCAATACCATAATACTCCCCTTTTCCATGTCCATCCTACGTGAAACTCTAAATATGTTCTATGCTAGTGGTAATGTGCATTCTACTCAACTAGTAAAATATTTGTGTATTCTTAGACTATGATGTATAATTGTTTAACCAAATATAATGTTGATTGAAAGTGATGTTCCTCTTAGTCAATTTTCCATAGAACATCTCAAAATAAACTTGCATGTAATTTGTACAATGTGATCAATCATCATTGACATATAAATGGTACTTCATCACTATTTTTTTATTTTTCTTTGTATTATTATGTGCATGCATGAATGTTATATGTATGAATATGACAACATGTATTGAGGTGTAATACTATGTCTAAACTTTTATTTGGCATTTGAATGTGTAATTATCAGCAAAATAAACTACTAAAATAATAAAACCAAGGGGTAATGTGTCCTTTATTAACTTGAATTATTCATCCAACCATCTAACTTTGTGTGTATGCTTTGCATACTCATAAACAATTTCCTCCCTGATATAAATTTTGAAACAAGTATCTATTTTATAACAAATGCTCATATCTTTTAGATTAATTTCCATCTTTTAATTGATCTTACATAGATTTTTATTTTCTCAAACCAAATAATTCCTATCCAATTATAGTTTTACTATCCTCATAGATATATTTTTTTGATTTTGGAAATCCACCACAAATGCTACAAGTTCCATCCAAACATGCTTTGTTATTAAAAAATTATCCATCTGGTCATTTGAAAAAATTGTTTGAATAAATTTCCTTACTGATTTTGGTGAAATATCTATGACACACTCCTAAAAAATGTTTTCAATATGCAAAGTATATCGTATATGATAAAAAAACATCATAGTGCATTGAAAACTCAACATGTTGCTTACAATAATAAGTGATGCATGTGTGATTTATGTTTACATAGAAGGGTTTGGCCATCTCATCTTTGACTAATATAAATTTATGGATATTTCTATAAAAAATTAGAGTACAATTATGTTTGGGTCATATCCAAGAAATTTTTTGATGTAGTTCACAGTTATGAGAACCAACTCTTATTTTCACATCTCTTGTATTGGGTGAAACTCTTGTTTTTTCTTTCCATGAGAGAATTGGATATATCCTTTCCCTTTCATATAAGTACCATAAAATACCCATAGATCATTGGTAGTGGAAGCATAAAGTCTTTTACATATCCCAAATTCTTTAATTACTATTTTTCTAGGTATATTTAATGTCAGCTAGTTTTTGAAATCAAATGTTTTTTTCCTGTTTGACTACATACTACACAAGTTGTAATAATTTTTTAGGTAGTATTAAAATCTTTTTGATGTCTCTTCACACTTAAAATATGATATGAATCATGTGGATTTTCAAAAATTGCCTTGTTTTCACCATCTATTTTATATGTTCTTAGTCCTAGGGTGTACATTATATGTGTCATCTTAATCAATTTCATTAATGAAATAAATAATTGAGATTTTTTATTACCAAATTCTAATTTTTAAAATAAATTATCCCCAATTATTTTAGCTATTCTTTTTCAATGGCAATTAGACATTTTATTATGATTTAATTTCAAAATGTTTTCATCAACTTCAGTTAAGTACTTACCTTTTCTACACAAAATTCTTTGAGTTGTTACTAATGGTGGAATTTGTTGAGATGGTGTTTCCATATCATTATGGTCACTACTATTTTCTTCATTGTTACTTTAATCATTCTATGTTTCCATGTAATTTTATTCATTTTTAGGGGGTAAATCATCATGCATATATTCATCATCTACAAAATTAAAAGCTTAATACTTTGAATGTGGACTTGAAACATATTTTATACTTTTAGGTAAACATTCATCATCATTATTCAATTCAGCATTATCTATGACATTTAGTTCACTAGGAATAGTATTTATACCTTGTATTGAGCAAAATGTTTACATTTGTACCCTTTATTTTTCTCAACACTTGTAATTACTCTGGTTTTTTGTGCTTTAACTTTTGCCTCTTCTTTGAATGAAATTTGTCCCCCATAAATAGACAAACTTTATAATTTTTTATGATTGGGTGTAAAAAAACAACTTGATACCTTTTATCTTCCACTGTGGGGATATAATGATACAAAAAATGTAAGTGGGGACATAATACTTGAAAGAGTCTGAAAATAAACATTTAGCGGAATATTTTTATCTATTGTATAATTAATGTGTACACATTATAATGCGTACACATTATATCTACATAGTTATATATGATATCATTATGTTATTACAATATTATGTGATGCAATTGGGTTGATTGATGTCTAAATCACATCTTATATAGCTGAAATTAGTTCACACATGGTTCAATTAGCTCCAAATAACATTATATACTCATAGTTAGGTTCAAGGGGTTCAAATTAGCTCTAACTACCTCTATAATTATGTTTATGATAAAATTGGGGTTGATTAAGCCCTAAATCACATTTTATAGTTGAAATTAGGTTAAAGGAGCTCAAATTGACCTAATTTTCCCTCATGATTTAATTATTGGACTTTTAGTTTAGGTTCTTATGACATTCAATTCAATTAACCCCCAAATTACATCATATATAGTCAAAATTAGGTTCATAGGGTTCAATTTTGTCTAATTGATCTAGGAGGATTTCCAATAGTGACCAAATTATATGGTCTCAAATTTTACCTAAACTCTCCATACAATGAATATCTTATCAACATATTTTTAACTCATTTTACAGTTTGAAAAATTGACTCCATATACAAAAGTTATGGCATGTTGAAGCTTTTAGGCAACAGGGAAAAATTATACAAGTACAGTGACTAGACATGTAGATGGTCCAATATATTCTTAACACATGGAAAAACTAAATCTTCACATTTGGAGTGTCTATAATAGATCGAAAATATTCTCCAATATTTTAGACAAATCTCACTTCCTAAAGCTTGAGAAATGGGATTAACTCCATGAATATCTCTTTCCCCAAAAATGTGGGATATTTCCCATAGAAATTGGGATATCTCCCATAGAAATGCATAGAGGTTTATGCAAAGAGTAAGATATGAAGGGTGGTTTGACCCATTAACCCTCATCAACTTGCCACACACCATTTTGATAGATAAGGCTAATAAGCTTAAATAAAGACTTGGACATGGTAATGGATAATGAAGAAATCCATAATTTGTGGGTTTTGAAAAAATTTATAAACCCATGAACCTCATTCATAACCTCATTCCAAGATAACTCTAAGCTCTCACTTGCATTGCATTCTTGGACTATGAAATATTTGATTCTTTATTATTCATATGGTGTTATTAAACTGAGTATTATAATAATAGGTCTACTAGAAGAGTTATCACTATTTGGAAGCTACTGAGGAGGATCATTTTATAGAGCTGATGACTGATGCCTATTCTAACTTAGCTCTATGTAGAGGATCTTGGAGGCTGTGCAATAAAGAAGTCAATAAGAAGGTGTGAAGTAGGGAGGTCATGTTGAGATAATGTGAAAGCCTTCCAAGACCAGTCTGGGTCTCTATAGGACTAATTAGCACTTGAGTTCATGACATATTCATTATAGTTTTTTAAGTTTTAAACTTGTACTTGCAAATGTATTTTTATAATTAATCAGTTTGTACATGTTGATAGGCATCATTAGCATGCCCATGAGTTGAGGTATACTTCCAAGAGGGAGACAAAGTGGCATCAACATGAAGGTGCTTCCATGGTGAGTAGCACTCAATTAAATCACTATTATTTATGGATGTATGTGTCCATCCATTTTTGAAGCATGTTATTTTGATGTATGTATGTAATCATTGTATGTACATTTATAAAAGACTCAAATTGGGCAATGTTTATAATGATTACGACATTTGTAAAACATGTACATTGCATATAAAACCCTAAAAAGGGAAATGTTTGTAACACATGTGTGTTATATGTAAGAACCCAAGAAAGGCAATACATCAGTTGCATGTAAGACCCCAAGAATGGAAGAAATTTAAAAATGATGACCTATTATAACATCACTTGACATGAAACATAGTTTTATGTCTTTGTGTTAATATTGAGCAACAAGGAGATTACAAAAATTAGCCTCTAGAGGATAAATGCATCCAGGACAAGAACAAATAGAAACCATAAGGGTGAAGAAGTGATACATTCACTTATTTTTGAGAATAAGTAGACTTTTAGTGGACCAAAATAATTTCAGTGGGGAGGTGTGATCCAAGAGGATTTCCCATAGTGACCAAATTACATGGTCTCAAATTTTCCCTAAACTATCTACATAGTGAATATCTCATCAAGAGATTTCCAATGCATTTTATGGTTTGAAAAATAGACTTCATATGTAGAAGTTATGATCTATTAAAGTTTTTAGGCAATGAAAAAAATGTACAAGTACAGTGACTAGACATGCACATGGTCTAATAGATTATTGACACATGGATCGATTAAATCCTCACATTTAGAGTGTCCAAAATAGCTCTAAAATACTCTCCAATATTTTAGATAAATCCTATGTCTTAAGGCTTGAGAAATGGGATTAACTCCATGAATATCTCTTTCTCCACAAATGTGGGATATTTCCTATAGAAATTGGGATATCTCCTATAGAAATGCATGGGAGTTTTATCCAAAGAGCAAGATATGAAGGGTGGTTCTACCCATTAACCCTCATCAACTTGTCATGCCCCAATTTTGGAGACAAAGCTAAGAAGTTTAAATAAAAGCTTGTACATGGGGATGGATAATGAAGAAATCCATAATTGGTGGGGTTTGAAAAACTATATAAACCCATGAACCTTATTTTTAAACTCATTTTAAGAGAATTCCAAGAGCACTCAAAGCTCTTACTTATATGAAAAGTATTTGATAATTAATCTCTACAACTCTTCCATTCCAAGGTTTGGGAACCAAGCGTCCATCCAAGAGGAGAAAGGGTTTTGATTGAGATCTCTTCAGAAGAATTTGGTGAGATCTCTATTTATGATAGAAAGTAAAAAATCTTATAGCTTATCCCTTTGCACAAAGATTAAAAAATATTATATCTTATCCCTTTGCATAAAGGGCAAGAAATCTTATAGCTTAGCCCTTTGCATAAAGAGTAAGAAAGCTTGAAGCTTAGCCCTTTGCATAGTAAGTGAGTTTGTATGTCTCACTACAAGAGTAGAAATTATAGGCCTAGAATTATTGTATAGACCTCTTTTGGTATAGACATTACATCAGACTTGTGAAAGATAAGTAGATCGAGATCCAGAGCTAGAGTCAGTAGCGAAAACTAGTAGCTAGAGCTAATAGCCAGTAGCCAAGCCAATAGCTAGAGCTAGAGCTAGATCCAAAACCAGTAGCCAGATCTAGTATCTAGAGCTAGAGGATTTTAAAACACTTATTTTTATATTGAGAACCCCTACTAGGGATATTTGATGTACAAAGCAATTTTGCATTAATAATCAATCAGTTATATGCAAGACCCAAAGATAGCCTAGATTGGGTGAACTCTATTATCAACCTTGGTTTACATATTGTCTTTATGGATCATGCTTTTGGTTTATTATCAATTTTGAATGTTAATTTTAATTATTATTCCAATTTCATGTTAATTAATGATAAATTGATAATTTATAAAGCATCCATAAAAATAGAGCAATCAATGTAGTTTTGGACACTACTTTTTTACAAATCACCAACTTACATAATTGATTCTATAAATTAACTAATTGCCTCAATATGTCAATAAATATGAGTTAATTTATCCCTAAATCACATATTATACTCATAGTTAGGTTCAATGGGTTCATATTTACCCCAATTACCATTGTATTTACACTTGTGATAAAATTAGGGTTGATTAAGCCAATTTTTACATCACATATAATCAATTGAGCCATACTTTAGGATTGTGAGGCTCAATTTATCCCAAATCACATCTCTAATTTCATCAATTGACTAATTAAATCAATTCATGACATAATCAAAGTTAATATATCCCTAAATCATGTCTTACAATTAGGTTGAAGGGACTCAAATTGGCCCCAATTTCCTTCATGATTGAATTAGTGGACTATTTGGTTTATTTTGTTATGATATTGGGGTTGATTGACTCCCAAATTACATCATATATAGTAAAAAGGTTCACAAGGCTCAATTTCATCCTACTTGCATCACTGATTGTAAAAATTGACTAATTAGCTCAATATGTTAAGAAATATGAGCTAATATATCCCCAAATCACATCTTATATTCACAATTAGGTTTAATGGGTTAAAATTTATCCCAATTACCTCCATATTTTCAATACATCCATTAGTTACATCCTATACAATCAATTGAGCCATTTAAATCACATCTTTAATTTCACTAATTTACTAATTAGATCAATTCATGATAGAATCAAAGCTAATTTATCCCAAAATTATGTCTTATTCTTATTGTTAGGTTGAAGGGGGTCAAATTGGCCCTAATTTTCTTAATTATCAAATTGGTGGGTTATTTGGTTTATTTTATTATGATATTGGATTGATTGACCCCCAAATTACATCTTATATAGTCAAAATTAGGTTCACATGTTTCAATTTCATCCAACTTGCATCATTGATTGTAAAAATTGACTAATTGTCTTGATATGTTGGGATATATGAGCTAATATATCCCCAAATCACATTTTATACTTGTGGTTAGTTTCAACAAGTTTAGATTAGCCCCAGTTACCTTTATGTTTACATTTGTGACAAAATTAGAGTCAATTAAGCCATATGTTGCATCTTATACAATCGATTGATCCATAAATTAGGTTTACAAGGCTCAATTTGACCTAAATCACATCTCTAATTGCACCAATTGATTAATTAGATCAATTCATGATAGAATGTGAGCTAATTTAGCCCCAAATCATGTCCTACTCTTATAGTTAGGTTTAAGGGTCTCAAATTGGCCTCAGTTACCTCCTTGATTGAATGAATCAACTATTTTGTTCATTATATGATGACATTATAGTCAATTTCACTCCAAATCACATCATATACAATTTAAACTAGGTTCGCATGGCTTACTTTTTTCCAAAATCATGTCACTAATTGCACTATGTGACTAATTGTCTCAATCTAAGATGGAATCAAAGCCAATTTAGCTTAAAATCACATTATATAGTTGTAATTAAGTCCATGGGGCTCATATTGACCCTAATTACCTCCGTAATTAAAACAAATGACTATTTCATTCATTATATGATGATATTGGAGTTTATTTAGCCCCAAACCACATCTTATACATGTCAAACTTGTTTTTGTCATTGAACCAAATGATTATTTGCTTCATTCTCTGACAAAACTAGAGTTGATTAAGCCCCAGATCACATTTTATAGTCACAATTAGGTCCAAAGGGTTCAAATTATCCCCAATTTCCTTTGAATTAAACCAATGGACTATTTAGTTTATTTTTTTATGACATTAGGTTGAGAGGCCCAAATTACATCCTTTATAGTCAAAATTAGGTTCATGAGGTTCAATTTCATTCAAATTGCATCACTGATTGCACCAATTCACTCATTTACTCAATAAATTAGTAAATCTAAGTTAATTTAGACCCAAATCACATCTTATAGTCACAGCTACATTTAAAGGGTTTAAATTGGCCATAATTGCCTCCATTATTGAAAAAAATGACTCTTTCATGCATGTTGTAAGAAACTAGGCTTGGTTGAACCCTAAACCATATTATATATAGTATAAATTATGTTCTTGGGCTCAAACTCACCAAAACTGCATCACTATATCTAATATGTCCTTTGTGTGGTAGTGTATATATTGACACATTCCACTCTAAAATATGAAATTATAAATTATAAATGTGAATGAATAGATACATAAACATAAACATGTATACATATATCCATTTTTTTTATGTTATGTCAGAGTAATGCATACGTGCTATGTTATGTGTAATTTCAAAAACCATGCCTTTTGGCTCAGAAATGGATTGGATTCCTGAGCCTAAGGCTTGGACTTGTAAACACAATTAAATCTGAGTTTTTTGATATAAAATAAGAAAATCCAACTTTCACTATCAAAAACACTGTTAATCAATGAAACATTTCATAAAATTATTACTAAGATATCGAGCACACTCTCCTCTTTCTAAATATATTATTTTTTAAAATTTTGGATGATTTTAAGGTTTTCATCTATGTTGATTTCTAACTATGGCTTTTTTAGGCCACTATATGTCATAAATATACATTCCTATATATGTTTATGTAATTTTTTTTTTGTTGATCCAAATGAAAAAAATTTATATGGTAATAAACTAGGCCTAATTATATACACATGAAAAAAAAAAAAAACTAAATTTCAATTTTTTTGAGTTAGTTAAGTGGGTCGTAGGACCGACTATCCAATTTTTTATCAATTTTCAAGATCTAATTATATATAGGTCACTAACTAGATGATATTATCTAAATTTCCAGCAAAGGGTTTCAAACAATAATGAATGATGCTCAAAAAATGAGGGGTCACA
The DNA here is from genome assembly GCA_037957365.1 of Torreya grandis. NCBI lineage: Eukaryota > Viridiplantae > Streptophyta > Pinopsida > Cupressales > Taxaceae > Torreya > Torreya grandis. The sequence goes on along the minus strand of JARHVA010005154.1, from coordinate 1,284,741 downwards.
TGGTTGGTTATCTACTCTATTTTTCTATAAAAATAGGAGTTACTTTTTAAATTTTATATGTTTGACCTATTTATAGTTAACCATTTAAAAATAGGAGTTACAAACAATAATGAATTATGCTCAAAAAATGAGGGGTCACATGGTCGGCTATCTACTCTATTTTTCTATAAAAATAGGAGTTACTTTTTAAATTTTAAATGTTTGACCTATTTATACTTAACCATATAAAAAATAGTGTTTTAGAAACTAGACTCAAAATTTTACAATTCATGTTCTTATACCATCTTCAAATTTTGATTGTAGTCATCTCAAATAACCTACATAAGTTAATATTTCTTGATTTTCAAAAAAAACATGTCCTTGGGTAGGCCCCTTTTTATACCCCAACTTTTTGCACTTACCCAAGAATGATCATTAATGAGCAGTGGTAAATCTTTTTTCAAAGCAAGGCAAATTTTAGAGTACAAATCTATTTATATAAGGATTAAAATATTAAATCATATTAATTACGTCAGAAGCATCTTCATGGAGAGAAGGCAAACATACTTTCGTCTAAACCAAAATTACTTCTTGATTTTGGTTGTTTGCATTAAACTAAACATGATTTACACCAAAACTATTAGAATTGTTGATGTTTACACTAAAATTATTGATAAGTATTGTGTGTTTTTTTTTTGGTTGTTTCTCCATTACTTCATTTGCTATGGCTATTGAATGGGTATGCCCAAAGAATATTAATAAATATCAAAATATTTAGCATGTTCAACTTCCAAATGGACAAGTGACATGTATGAGTTGTGAAGTCATGAAGGCCATGATAAATAATTAAACATTGTTTAAATTTTATGTCACTACCTTTCTCTATCATCTTAGCTCCACCATTCCAATGTCTATATTAGGACTTTTTTTATGTTTTCATTGTTCATTATGAATAGTGATAATGAGAGTTGTAATTTCTTGTAAAATGTTTAAATCATTGGAAATTTTAACCATTAGTAGCTTCCTTCAACTTGTATTTCATTTCCCCTTGAAGGCCAAAGACAAATTTATATGAGATGTATGTTTCTTTCTTGCATTGTGTAGTGAAGGTAACGCTGTGGATGTATAGGTAATTTTTTTTTTTTGAAAATGTTGAATCATCTACAACTTATTTTGAAGCCTATTACCTTATTTTGAAATGCATTCAAAGGTCCAAATTGGAAGAGCTTCATTTTTATGAACCTTTAGTGTCACTGGGACCCCATGCCTATATACTTGATTATGTCTAAAAGAGGAAAATATTATATGTATATGATTTGTAGTGTATATTTGTAAACATTACTATATGTTTGGGCCCAAACACAATCCATAGCTTGAGTGAATTGTGGTTACAGTAGAAATTTATCTTATATGAAATGTAGATGGAAGCTATCAAAAATGGAGTTACAAAAAGGTTAGTTCTTATTCAAGGCCCTCTTGGTAATGGTAAGACCGATGTTAATATGAAGATTGATAGTTTTTTAATTTCTAATGTCAATTTTGGTGATATTATAGTGATCTGTTATAAAAAACCATGCATTTAATCAATTCCTTTAATCCATTTATTTTGTTTAACCGAATATCTTTTGACTTGGAAAAAGGTCCTCTAATGAAACTATGCAGAAGTGAAGCTTGAAATTTATCAAGCATGGAATTACCATCCCCTGCTCACTTCAATTAAGGTATAGATAACTTACAAACACTAAAATTGATTCACAACAACATATTCAACATTTTTTGAAACTCATGATCCAACAACATGCCTTCAATAAAGTCCTATAAGAAATGTCTTTAGACTGATGTAAATAATATATATATCTGTACCATGAACTATCTAAAAAATCAAAATAATGTGGTCATAAGAGATTACAAAATAATTAGTGAGTAGAGGAATATCAAAAGTAAATCCAAACACGATGTTGTGTAAACCATGCATCTAGCCACATGCAATGCATTCTCTTCACTAAGTCTTCCAATAGTGAGGGTAACTCTATGGACTTATAGTAGTGCTCTCAGCTCCTCACCATACTTTCTTGCAACCTCCTTATGCTAAAACAAAAAAAAGTTTAGTGAAGTTAACTTCTTGAGAGGACATTTCTTTTTGTAATTGATATAAATAAATATTCGTCACTATGTCTAAACATCTCTATATAAATAATTATGGACTATGGAAGCCATAAATCATAAGCTTTTAATTCTTCAAAAAGTTGAGAAAATTCAGATAAAGGTCACATAGAATCCATGTTTAAGCTGATTAAATGAAATTACCATGAAAGTGTGAAATTAAAGGAATCTTGCCCATCACTAGGTGCATAGGAGAATTACAAACAAACATGTGGCTAAATAAGAAGATTTAAACTCACCACCATTAATGCATAACCATCTGCTACTACCACTTGTTCACCCCTATGCTGTGTTATCAACCTACTTCAACTTGTCCATATTTCTTCCAACTATCACCTACATCGTGACCTAAATTTTAATCATGCACTACCTCCCTCAATCATTACTTCATTTCATTTTATTTAAATTTTATTAAGTAATAATAAATATAATATTATTATACTATAATATTATTATAATATAATATTAATATACTATATTATATTTTATAATACTAATATATAATATATAATAAATAATAATATAATATAATACTATTTAATAAGATTATAATATCATTATGCACGCACTATTATACATATTTTTATATGATATAGAATATAATTATTATTATAAAATAATAATTATTAATTAATATAGAACAATATTATATCATTTATAATATTCTTTTATATTTTTATATAATTATTATATTACAATATAAAATAATATAGTGTTTATAATAAGTAATAATTATTATTATATAATGATTTTATATATATATATATATATATATATATATATATATATATATATATATATATAATTTATTAGAAATATTAATATATTATATATATCTTTAATAATAATAATTATTAATATATTTATTATATTATATTAATACTAAGTATATATATACACACACATATGTGTGCATGTGTGTGTGTGTGTGCGCGCGCATATGTATGTATGTGTGTGTGTGTGTGTGTGTGTGTGTGTGTGTGTGTGTGTATGTGTGTGTGTGTGTGTGTGTGTGTGTGTGTGTGTGTGTGTGTATACTCACACACATACACACACACATATATACATACATATGTATATGTATATATAGTATATATTTATATATATGTGTGTATATACATATGTGTGTATGTGTGCATATGTATATATACATACATACATACATATATACGTATGTACATACGTACGTACATACATGTGTGTGTGTGTGTGTGTGTGTGTGTGTGTGTGTGTGTGTGTGTGTGTGTGTGTGTGTACATACGTGTGTGTGAAATTTTAAGCATAAGAGGCTTTTAAGTATTCTCTTTTTTTTTGTAAATGCCTCTTGAAAGTTCAATGATGGATGTTCAATTAGGGAAGATGGATATCCCCATTCATCAGGGTCTCATACATTTGCTTGTTCAATATTCATAACCTAAAATTTATTTAGTGGAGGTCAACCCTATGGTTAATGCTCTAGAAGATAAGGAGAAGGATAAAGAATGCTCTCTTAATCCTTCCCCTAGTTAGTGGTATCAAGCCTAGGCAAGGACCGAGATCCATTTCGATCAAAATCCATGTGGTGATCTCTTAGGAACAAGGCAAGGTGGATGGAAACCATAATGTGGTTTCATAGCACAAGGATAGAAAGAAGAAATTGCACATGAAGAAGCAAACTAATTCATCCAAAAGGAAAAAACCTAGTTTGCATAGTAAGTCACAGAGATAGGAGGAAAAACATAAGGATATTAAAAGCAAAGTCATTGAAATTATGGATGAAGAGGAGGACACTCAAAATGCGGATGATCATGGGCATAAGGGGGAATTTGAATCAACATATGGACATACACAACCTCCCTCTTGATGAAGCAATGGAAAACCAAAACACCACGACAAAGATGGCTAATACATATGACATCCAAAGCAGAGTGGAGTCCCTTGCAAACGAGTCTAATTTGAAAGTAAGCATTGTGAAGTGGTTCTTTAGCCAGAATAGTAGACTCAAAGATAAAACTAACTCCCTCCAACAAGAATTAAATGGGGAATATTATACCCCAACTAAGGATATGCAATCAGAAAGGGAACATGGATACTTTTCCAAGAAGTTTGTCAGATTAAGGAGGAGTGTGAGAAGTTGAAGAATAGCATAGAAAAGATGAACAGTGAAATGTTATTCATCATAGACAAACTCAACAAAGTGGTTAATATCAGTAAAATCAGTAACCAATTGTGCCATAAGCATACAAACACTACATAAAGCCTTGAAAAAAATGAATGAAGATGCTATCAAGGGTGGTTCGAGCAAAAGAACAAGGATTAACAAAAAGAACCAAGTGGTGGAGAAGGAAGACCAAGATGATGTCTTCATCGAAGCTCAATGCCAACTTCTAAGAGAGGAATGGGAAGTTGTAAGTACCTTGAATCATCTTGTCAAGGATTAAGTTTTCTTATGTTGTTCTCTTGATGTAGCTTTGTTTTTGTGATTATGCCGTTAGCTACTATTTTTTGTTCACCTAGTTTGGCTTTCCACACTATTGGTTGTCTTAGTTTTTTGTTTTAGGCTTTCTTTGTACAAGGATCAAGGCCCTTTTTAAAAACTTTTTTAAACCGTAATTTCTCTCTCTCTCTTTCTCTCTCACACACATTGTTATATTAATATAATATATTATATATAAATTTAATATATCTAATATATAATATATAATTTTTTTAATTAAATAAATGGATTGAAGGGGACCCTTCCTTTGTAAAAGAAGTCAAAAAAATAAAAAGGCGGAATGATTACAATAAGTTGTCCCCTGGATCAAAAAGCAAAGTCAAGTTGACAAACTAGCCAAAAAAATGTAAATCCTAAACCCATGTTGTTTAATGGGCCAAAAAGGTCCGCACTTAACAAAACAAGAACCTTGACATTTAAAGCAATATTATGTTTAATATTATTATATTTATTTTGTATATATTAATATTATATATATTAATTATATAGAATGTATTAATAATAATTTATAATAGTATAATTGAATACACACTTATATTTATAATTATTATATATAAATATAGATTTGGGAACCTCAATATTTTATCCCTAGGTTAATAATATTGCAGTATTGATTGGAGTCGCACATTGGATGTGGAATCCTATTACAATCAAAAAAATTCTCATGACGTCTTCACTCACCATTGATTACAGAAAATAACTAATCAAAAATGTCACCACATTACAAGTTGCACACATCTTTGTAATGTGTGAAAGTCATGCAAATCCACTCTTACCTTGAACATGGGTTTGATGTACAATATGGGCCCTCTTATATTCAATATTCCCTAAAATACCATGTCATTGCCCCTCACCATCACCACCCAACTCACCTTGAAATCTTTCAACAATCTTATAGCATTGTCCTTCCCCACCACCTCATCATTGCTCAAGCTCACTATAAAAGTGAGTGTCTCCTCTCCACATAACTCATTTCCATATAGTGTAAAGAAAACTTTATTTTCTACCATGACCTTCACTAAAAATATAAAATTATTATTACTTAATACTTTATACATCAAAAAATAATATAGCCAACAATCATAAATTTTGATAACTACAATTGTTTCCTTTTACATAATTCTATGTTATTTCTTTTTTACATAATCCTATTTTAAATAGAAAAAAAGACATACTTTTGGACAATAACTTGCACTTTTAGGGCAACTCCTAATTTACTTCCTGGATAATAAAATTAAGGAGTGGATATGCGGTCACTTGTTCAAGGAAATCGTATTGGATCCCTCTAATGACGTTGTCGTCACGCCAGCTCCACTTCGAACCGGTCAGCACGGCTCCGGTTGTATAATTCATGTAATGCCCGCTGGTAGAAGCGTGGGACTGATACCAGGCGCGGGCCAAGACGACCCCTGAGTAATGATCTCGCCCGTACAGGTACCATGCTCTGAACATTCTGTAGTATGTTATAACGTTCTTCTGACGCCGATCGCATAAAGGCGCTGTGTCATGAATTCGATTTTGACACGCATTTAACGCTTATATACTATTTACGGAACTGGACGAATATCTACCAAATTTTCTCTGAGCAGATGATATCCGGGCGCCAGGGGCTTCAGGCTTTCGTCTTTTTCATTGTCTCATTTTGAAGAAAGCTACCTATTAATTAAAAATCTATTCATCGCAGAGATCGCTGTTAGCCTGTTACCCCAAATCATACGGGCCCTGCTATTCTTAGTTATTCATCGGAACAAAGCGACTTCACCACGCTCGGCTGGAGCCGGTTGATTGTGTGGGGTCTCCCGACACCGAGTCCCGAGGGAAGTTTCAGTTCCTCGTGTTCCCCGTCGCCAGCGCACGACTAGTCTTGGTTTGGGTTTACATCCGATGTAATGAAAACAAAAAAAAATTCCTTCTCCCAACAGGCTCAGTAATCTGGAAAATCTTGGATGCCTAAATTGGCTTAACTAACTGGTCTAGATTGATTCCAAACGGTTGGACTTGGGATCAGGTCTCCAAATTGACGGTCTGAGCCTTTTTTGCCTTTTATTTCTTCTTTTGTTTTTGGGCGGGGTGGTTTGGCTTTGGTTTTAGATCGGATATCACAGTTAAAATTTTGAATAGGTTGTAAATGAAATGAAGTTTTCTGATTAAATTGTGTAATTTGTTTTAAATTGATATTTTTGATTTAATTTGTTTTAACACTTTAACTTAATATATATAGTTTAATGTGATAGATTTGAGGATGTTGATCTCGCTGTGCTAATTTATGTTATCTTGGACTATGATGAAAATGATAAAAAGAGAGAAGGAAGGCGCATGAGGGAAGGAGGGCGCAAAGGGGGAGAGCGCAAGTCGCAGCTACAGGGCGGCGTTGGGAATGCAGTAGTCGGCTTAGGGAGTGCAGCGGTCGGCCTAGAGCCTGAGGAGTGCTAGAATGGTTTTTTCCCCACTGTTCCCAGGGCCATGTGCTGCTAAAGAGCCAACTGGCATGAGACTTCCCAAGGTCAATGGATGCCTGGGAAGATGCAAGGAGAGGCCCAAATTGGTCATATCTATAGACATGATTGCTGAGGATATCGAATATTATACAAATCATTCTCTGTATTGCAAGTTTTTGGGGCTCAGGACTCTTCATTCCAGTTCTTGGAAGCATGGGCTCAAAGGACATGGGCTTCGGAAGGAGAAATGGATATCACAATGTTAGCCAACAATTATTTTATGGTTACTTTTATCTGCTTGACTGACTGTAGAAGAGTCTTTGCTGGAGGTCCATACTTTCTCAATCAAGTGGGGCTGTTTATCAAGCTGTGGCATGCTAGTTTTATACCTTCAGAGGAATTGCCAAACCGTGTTCCGGTGTGGGTGCGGCTGCCTCGCTTTTCGGTGGAATGCTGTCGTAAAGATACCCTGCAATTGCTTGTGTCCCTCCTGGGAAGACCAGTCGGTTCATCAATGTCAATCCTTGGGAAAAAGGTAATGACTTATGCCCGCATTTGTGTTGAAATTGATCTTAGTAAGCCAATCCCTGATGCTGTTGAAATGAGTGCGGGACCCTTTTCTTGGGTACAACAATTGGATTATGAAACTCTTCCCTTTCGTTGTCAGTTTTTCCATGCTTATGGTCACTTGCAACGATGGTGTCCCAAATCTAAAACCTTTGAATCTCAGCGTGCTCAACCTGCTCGTAATTCCCTTGGAACTGACAAAGGGAAGGGCCTGATTCCAGGTGAGGTGTCAAAAATCGATGGTTTATCCCGGTTAAAGGGCGATATAGAAGTAGGGGTCAAAAACGGTCTTTGAAGGAAAGACATGCAGATGACTCACTTAATAGATTTGAAATTCTAGATGACCTTAACCAACAGGTGGTGAACCCAAGGTTGATGATTTTGGATCAGCAGATTGAGGGCCCAGCGCAGGGGAACAATGTTTCAGTTGATTCAATTGAATCACAGGATGTTGGGGATGGGCACATGGATATGGACCAGCAGATGTTGATATCGGATGTTTTGACTTCCTCAGTTGTTCCCTCTAAAGAAGATGGGAATTTATCTTTAACAGGGAAATCCGGAGAATTAGGAGCAACAAGGAGTAGTAAATCTTCTCCTCGCTTGGGACTTTTGCAAAAAGACCTTAAGAAGGGTGGGCGGGAGAAATCGGTCAAGCTTGGTAGGAAAAAAGACCTGAAAAAGATGAAATTAATGGGAGAGACTTTGGTGGAGTCGGGGTCAGTGAAGACTCTAGATGCTCACTTTTTAAATCTTTTGAAATGATTGTACTATCCTGGAATGTAAGGGGTTTGAACAGCAACCCTAGACAAAATGATGTTCACAACTTGATTAGAAGTCAAAGCCCTGATATCTTTTTTTTCAGGAGACTAAGTTTTCAGTAGATGCTATGTCCAGATTAGCACCTAAGTTATGGAGACAAGGGGGACTATCAATGAATTGAGGCTACCGGATCTTCAGGAGGATTAGCTTGCCTTTGGAACCCCCGCAAGATCGGCCTCATAGGATGGTTGTCCTCTAAGTTTTCCTTGACTATGATGGCTTCTAGCTTTGAGACGGGGGAAGTCATTCTTCTATCCAATGTTTATGCCCCTACTGATTGGGGGTTAAACAATCCCTATGGGGCCACATTAGTTTTGTCTGCAGCTTAGCTCCCCTCCAACCTTGGATTATGGCTAGAGATTTTAACGCTATTTTAGATTTGACTGAAAAAAGTGGTGGTATGACAAAGCTTGACCCTTCTGCTTTGCTTATGCGAAATTACATTGAAGTTTTGAATTTAGTCGACATTCAGCCCAACAATGGACAGTTTACTTGGAACAATCGGAGGACTGGCATTGTTAAGAGACTGGATCATTTTTTGGTTTCTAGCTACTGGATCGGGGGTATGTGGTCTACAGGTTTTGAAATTTTGGACTGGAGAGGATCGGATCATTGGCCTATTACGCTGAATAGTGTTTCAAAGTACCAACCTCGCTCTCCTTCCTTTAGATTCCAACTCATGTGGCTGCGAGATCAGTCATTGTTCGAATGTGTGGCCAACTGGTGGAGGTGGGGCAGGGCTGCCCATGGTACGACGATGTATATTTTTGCTAAATCACTGCAATTTGTGAAGTATAAGCTTAAACAGTGGAATCATCAAAGTTTTGGGAATATTTTTCATGCTAAGGCTGATGCGCAGGCTAAGCTTGATGGTATCACGAGAACAATTAGGGAGGAAGGATTGACTGAAATCTTACTTCAAGACGAAGCTCAGGCTATGAAAGACCTGGAGGAATGCGAGCTACGGGAAGAAGTGTTTTGGAAGCAGAAAGCTTAGATAGAATGGCTCCAAGAAGGTGACAAAAATACTTCTTTTTTCAATCGTCCAAAGCCAGGAGGCACAACAACTCTATCTCAGTCCTGGTCAATGAAAGAGGTGAGTGGCTTAATTCCTTTCCTGCAATGTCAGAGGAGGTGGTGCAGTATTTCTCTACTCTTTTTAGGGAAGATGTGAATGAGGAATTATTAGAAGAAGCACAGGTTCTCTACTGCATTCCGCCCCTAGTGACGCGTGAAATGAATGAGAATTTAATGAAGAATATCACACTTGGGGAGCTTGAGGCGACTATTTCCCAGATGAAAAAGGGGAAAGCGATTGGTCATGACGGCTTCTCAGCTGAATTCTATCAAGAATTTTGAGATATTTATCAAATTGGATCTTTTAGTTGTTGTTCAAGAATCTCAGTGGAATAAGCAAATGCTTAAGGCTTCAAATGCGACTTATCTCGCCCTCATACCAAAATGCCAAGGAGCTGATAGGCTAAGTCAGTTTCGCCCTATATCTCTTTGTAATGTTGTTTATGAAATCATATCTAAAATCATTGCAGAAACGTTAAAAACCAGGCTCAGCGATGTGATTTCTGAAGAACATAGTGGTTTTGTGGAAGACAAGGAAATTCTTGATGGTATTGTCATAGCGGTTGAGTCCATTCACTCCATGGCCAGCTCCAAAGATAAGGCAATGTTTATTAAGCTGGATATGGCCAAGGCTTTTGATAGGGCCAAATGGTCATTCATGTGGAAGGTTCTCAAAGCTTTTGGTTTTGCAGATGAATGGACCCAATGGGTCATGAGCTGCATTTCCTCGGTTTCCTTTTCGGTGCTTATCAATGGGGAACATACGGAGTTATTTGGTGCCTCTAGGGGGCTGCGACAAGATCCCTTGTCTTCGTATCTCGTTCTTCTTCTTGCTGAAGGCTTGGAGAGGATGATCAGAAGGAACAGAGAGGATGGGCATATTCAAGGCTGGCGATGGGGGGTGAACTGTTGGTGTAGTCTCACTTGCAATTTGTTGATGACACTGTTCTGATGGGCATGGCCACAATGAGTGAAGCCGCCAATTTGCGTAGGGTGTTGGATGTTTATCTAACGGTCTCAGGGCAAAAGGTCAATGAAGATAAGTCATCCATCTTCTTCTTTAATACACCGGCTCCCATACAGCAGTGAATTGCTCAGACTATGCATTTTCAGATTGGGACTCTCCCCTTGATTTATCTAGGTATTCCTATTACAGCTGGCCATATACGCAAAGAATCCTGGCAGAATATTTTAGATAAATTTCGAGCGAAGGTGAATCATTGGTCTCATAGGTGGCTTTCTTTTGCAAGCCATGTTTAATTAATTCAATCTGTGGTGCAGGGTTTGCCCATTTACAGATGTATGCTTTAGGTTGCCCTGGTGGGAATTGTTAAAGAATTTGACTCGGTTACTAGGCAATTTTTATGGGATGGTACTTTGATGACCTCAAAATGGAGCTTAGTTAGATAGGAGATGGTCTGTAGCCCCAAACAACATGGGGGATTTGGCCTAAGGCAGACAGACTTAAATGGAGTTGCTTTGGTGGCTAAGCTTTATTGGCGTTGGTGCAATGAACAAGACAAGGCCTGGGCCAAAATTCTCTCTTAGAAGTACTATTTGGGGGCCACTCAGAGTGATATTCCTCATTATCCACTCATTGGGAAAGGCTCAGCGATATGGAAGACTCTCAAAAAAGGGGCTGCTCTTATTAAGGAAGGCTTATTCTGAATGTGTAAGCGGGGATCCAAGGCTCTCTTTTGGACTGATTCTTGGGATGGTAACACTCCCATTATTTCTCAATTCCCTAATCTGTCGAACCTTTGCCAGAGATTCTTTGATGTTGGTTGGTCTCGAGTGAGTGACTTTAAATCATACATTTCCTGCAGATAGTTGGAGGTGGCAAAATAGAAAGTGCTTGAGATTTGGCCGGTTGTTGGAACGCAGGAGGAGCATGATGAGCTACTGAACCTCCTTTCCAGATGTCGATGTAGCTCCCTCCAGGAGGAAGATGAGCTTGCTTGGTCCCCCAATCCTAAAGGAAATTACACAGTTACTTCTGGATATCAGGCTTTATTATCTCAGAGATTGGGTAGGGGAGAAGTGCAATGGTGGAGACAGGTCTGGAATAATTCTCATGGCCAAAATGCAACTGCTTTGTTTGGTTGTTGGCTTGGAACAGGTGCTTGACCTGGGACAATCTCTGGAAAAGAGGCTACCAAGGCATGTTCGTTTGTGTTATGTGTGGAGCAATTGAGGAGGATTCCACTCACCTATTTTTGTGTTGCTCCTTTGCTTTGCAACTCTGGCATTATTGGTGGGACATATGGCAGCGCCCCTATCTCCATGTTTCATCCTTGGTCGATTTTTGGAGTGGCGTGGGAGAACCCCCCTCAAGGATGGCTTTTCTGCATAATGTTTGGTTAGGGGGGCCCATCTTTTTGCTGTGGCAGCTCTGGTTGAAGAGAAATAGGTGGATATTCCATAATGAGAGGATTATGGCACAACAAGTATGGCAAAAAGTCGTAGGGATGATTCAGGAGACTGTGCAGGCCAAGAGTGAGGTTTGTCTCCCTTTATCCAAATAGGATGCTAAGGTGGTGGTGCGCCTAGGATTCCAACAATTTGCAAGTAATTCAGCTTGTGTCAGTTTAGGTCAATAGGGCAAAGAGAATATTCATGAGGACAGTCAGTGGCAGTACCCTCCCAATGGGTTTCTCAAGATCAATACATACGGCTCTTCTAGGGGCAATCCCGGCCTTGCGGGTACTAGTGGGATAGGCAGAGACTCTAAAGGTATGGTGATTTTTCTCTTTGTGGTCCATGAGGGGACGCAAACCAACAACATGATGGAAGGCCAGGCTATTCTCTATGCTCTTGAGAAGGCTCAGGCGTTGGGTTGGCGTAGGATCATTTGTGAATGGGATTCTCAAGTCGTGATCAACCTGCTTGTTAAGAGGAAAATGTTGGATGTCAATTGGCAATTGGCTGGGATTGTGCAACAGTTTTGAGGATTAGCTTGCTCATGGATACAATTAGGTTTGTTCATATTCCCCGTGAATGGAATAGAGCAGCGGATTGTTTGGCAAAATGGGCGTCTGAGCATTTAGATGGTGGTAATTCTGAGGATTGGGAGTCTCTCTCTTCAAAGCTTCACTTTAATCTAGAACATATTTTGGAGGAAGATAGGAAGGTTCATATCAACATATAGGTGGGCTCATCCCTAGTTTTTCTGCACTTGTTGTTTTCCTTTGGGGATTTCGGTCCCCCGTTCTTCTTGTAATGCTCTTGTTCTTTTATTAATATATTTTTACCCTTTTTATTAAATATATATATATATATATATATATATATATATATATATATATATATATATATAGTTTAATGTTGTCTCTCTTTTTTTCAGTATTTTTTATTTTAAAAAGAAATGAGAATCTTCATATTCTTTATTTACTATTTGAAGCAAAGGATACTCATATCATTTCTTCTCCACTATGGAAAGAAGAATTATAGCGTTCATTCTTTACTCTCGAAAAAAAGAATCATAGTGTTATTTCTTCGCTCTCAAAGGGTTGTCTTCATCTCTGAAATGTGTAGCACGTTGAAAGGAGATCTTTCGTGCTCCTTCACTTTTAAATGGAAAGGAGAATCCTAATGTTTATTCTCCCTCTCAGGGAAAGAACCATAGTGTTCCTTATTCTCTATCAAAGGTTCCTTCATTCTTAAAATGTGTAGTATGAATTTAAATATCATCACTCTTGAAATTCAGAAAGGAGTATCCTAGTGTTCCCCCCTTTATTATTGAAAGAAGAATTACATTATTTTGTCTTTTCACTCCAAGGGTCATCTTTAATTCTTGAAATGTTGCATGCCTTTTAAACATTGTCAGTTTTAAAATTGCCAAGGAGTGGGTCACCCTTACAAAGTGGTACATATCATATGCAACCATAAATTGTAGTTTCTATTTACAATTTACATACTAGTATACTAGTAAAAATAAGGTTTTTTTTATTAAGGGTAAACATTTTTAACTGTAGCTATGAACTGGCACTGAGACATAATTGGAGGCCTAGATCCCAAAATGAAAAATTGCAAAAAGACAAGAGTATAGAAAAACACCATCAACAACCATTAAGAGAAAGACACCCCAACAAAGGGAAAACTAAAATCCCACAAGACTTCCGCTAAACATCCACGAAACATCAACAAACAAGCAACCCGACAAGAGAATAAAAAATAAAGATAGGATCGTTTAGAAGCAAAGTTGCAATCAAACTCAACCTAGAGCCTTCTATCGCACCTGGAAAGAAGGTCTTTCATCATCCATTGGGAAATAAGGGTCTTTTAGTGTAAAAGGAGGCCCCAAAAATAAGAGGATGTGGTGGTAAATTTCAAAACTAAAGGCAAATGCTGTGAATCTTCTTATCGCATATGATATGAACCTATTTTGAAAATTAACACCCTTATGAAAATTTTAGTGAAGAAAATTGTAATGAAGGCCAACTGACTTTCGTCCATATTGTCGATAAATAAATATAAATACATTGTAAAAGCATTTAAATAAGGTGGTGATAACATAAGCATGCTACTTCTAGACACCTAAAAATGGCCATAGTACTACTACTTCCAAATTAGGTGTTATTGGTGCATTTTATGGGTTAGCATTGCGTCTCCCCTTATTCTCTCTCCCTGACTTCTCTATGCCCCTTTTCTTTTTATCTCTATTTTAGGTGGCTAAAGAAGTTTGTGTACAATGTGCCCTAACGCTCTACAATTTTGAATGTTAGTGCACATATTTTGGGCTTATAGTGACTCCTTTTGGTCAGGATGCAATGGTCTTGTGTAGTCCCATATTTTTCATTTTTAGTCATTACTTTTTTATGTGTGCACCAACAAGGGGTCCTAATTTGAACTTATTTATCTATAAATATACAGGTCTTCTAAGTCATTTATCAATAAACATTCAAGAATTACATTGATCATTCTATAAAGAAATCATTGAGAACATTAAAGTATTCAAGAGAAGATCAAGCATTAATTGAAGCACACGAGTTTATGTTTAAACACATAGCCCAACACACTAGTTTGCATTTATTGGGGCTTCTCTTATTATTGAGTTTTGTAGTTAGTGTTACTTCATATGGGCCTAAAAAATATCAAGCTAGTTTGACTATTATTTGGTTTGATGCATACCCCTACAAAAAAAATTACTTAAATTTTCAAATATTGTTGCCTTATTGGGCTAAGAAAAATAATTTTAATTTGTTGGTGATTGGAACAAAAGATTAGAAGGTTGAGTAAGCATTTTGGAGGTAAGAACTAGAAAAACAACCATCAAATTACTTTGAGCATGTCTATAATTTTCCCTAATCAATACTACATGGTTGAACTCTCTAGAGCATAAGGGTTGGTCTACATAATATTCTATGATCGTTACCAATTTTTTAGGTTAGTTCCATGTCACTTTTGAGTGTGCATTTATATTTTTATCTTCTAACAACTGCCACCACATCATGAAATAAAATCAAATAATCTTAAACCCTATGTCTACCCCACTTTTATATTTATATTTAATTAAATAAAATTGATTACCATTTTTTACATGTTATTTAATCTAATTAAGAGTAATTGGGTATTTGTATTGTAATTTAGTGTAAAATAAATTTATTCATATTACATTTTAGTGATCCCAACATATTGAAAATTTGTTCATTATAGTCCTTTTAAAAATCTTGAAAAAATAAAATGGAATCTAGAAGTGTATCGGATGTTGTTAAAATTTTATGAATTTTACATAGCCGCACAATGGCATAAACATTTCCCTTGAACATCTACACAACATGCACACCTCTTATCTTGGAGTCCTTTTCACCTCAACCTACTCAAACTTGATCAAATTTATGTGCACTTCTTCACACAAAAGTCTCACATCTCACTTATCCATGCTCATAGTTTTATGTAACACTTGCCTATTGTGTGAAATTTTTCACAGCTTGCACATGCCCATGAGTCTTGTAGATCATTTAGGCTTAATTAAAGTTTAACACCACACTCTAATCCTATGTTAATCCTCATACACCATGCATGACACTTTGACATCTTGCACTCACACCATGATTTCTTCACTCCAATGCACCCATATGTCAGCTTGCTTTAATCGTGTGGCTTGACAAATGACACTTTTCAATCTACAACATGTTATGAAAATTGTCTGATTGAGTAATCCAACCATCACATGCCTAGAATAATTTTAACTATCATTCAAATTGAAGATAAAATGACTATGTAACCATTCTCTTTACAACCATTAGTAGTTATAACCACCTTCTTTTAATTTTATGTTTAAACATATAACATACACACTTGAAAAAATGGTTGTTAGATATATGTTGTTGGTTGACACCATATCTAACCGTAGTGATAGATAACATGCCTTAATTATCTATTCTTTCTCATACACTTTGTTATTCACACTTTTGGCTTAGGAAAATTAAAGGAAATGCTACCCCTTCAAATCATAGGAATAAGTTCTCCTAGCCTTGCTACAAGAATTATACATATCTTTGTACTTCCCATATTCATTCACATTTAGTAGAAGTTGTATTTATGTAAAATATTATAATTTATCTCATTTGAATGTGTGTTGGTTACTTTTTATAATTTACACAACGTGCATTCACTCTTTATAACTTTGAGCCTATCTTTAAGCATAAGGTTGTCATATGTGCACTAGGTCTTGGGCCCTGTGGCATGGATCATTAGTATTAGAGCATAACTCTTTCTTATGCATGTAAACATGTGAGATCAATGAGATAAGGATTTCCAATTGGTCATGTTTCATCATTTTTGGAAGAATTTTTTGTTGCAGAAGTGAGATGGATAATGCCCATAAATAACCTTAGGTAGCCCCAAACTTTCAAAATATCATTATGGATGCCCTAGAAGCACATCACACTAAAAATTTGGCTAATTCAATGAGTTGATTATACATATCAACCAAAGGTATGTGTCCCCATTTTTTCAATAGTATCAATAACAATTTCAAGAATATACTCCATTCAAAGTGAAAATCAATCTTGACATCCTTTTTTTAGAAGGAAAAATCAAAACCATAGCTTTGGATTCTTGTATTCGACATCTTGAGACATACTTCTCAGTCAATCAATTCACCAATGCTAAGAATATCAACTTTATAGTGTTGAAGATATCCATTATGGTGGTCCATTAGTGGGACACCTTCAAGGTGTAGTGTGCATAACATTATGTTCTAATTTAGTCTTAGAATACTTTTGTCAACATATTCAATGAGCAATACTATCTTATCCATCACTTTGATGATGAATACATCACATTTAAATAATTGCACCAACATAAAGAGTAGTTAGTAAATGAATCCAACATGTTTCATGAATACATCACACATTTATGTGATAGCTTGCATGAAAAAAAATAAGGTGTTGAAGTACATTAGTAGTCTTTTACTTTATACTCATAAAAATATTGAGTTTTTACTTCCAACACTTTGGGGAATATTATCGCAACACCACCAAGATTAAATTCAAAGCCAAGATGAATCAATTTCTCACCTCTTCATCTAATTCCAACCCACAAACAAAATCCATCTCAACCTATGTTGAAAAAGTAGAACACATATCTTAAGGGAGACCAACTTAAAACTTATGCACAAAACTCAAAGGATCCTATGCCTTTGACTTTAGATAAAAATGAAAATAATTTTGGTAATAAGTGATGACATCCACATCACTCACACACCCATGATGACTCTAAAATCCACGTGTATTAGATTGTGATTGCACATCTCCATCAGGTCCCATACATATGAATGACACTGATATAGATTCCACTTATTTAAGCACTAACACCACTGCAATAAACACCTTCAAGTAATATCTCTTTCACACCACATTTTAGGTAAAGGGTCACCCTCTTCACATAATCATTGGTAGTGTAAGTTAGAAGATTATGCAACACAAAACCCAATTCCTTATCCTTTCCACTATTATGTATCCCAAGCCATACCCTTTGGGGTAGCTCTAGTAGGGGAAGGATATATAAGTCTAACAACAATACACTTTCCTATACAAATTCAAGCCTATGAGGAACACTATCACTTATGACATCACACCTTTGGAGTTCTGCAACATCTTGTTGGGGAGACACATTTATATGACCAAGATGCTACATATCAATCAAAACCATAATGGTTGACTTTATGCATATAATATCACTTCTTCAACCTTTTAGAGTTAACTCTAATGACCAAAGTTACCTTGGTATCTAACAAGCAATGCTAAAAACATGTCTTGTCATGTTTCTCATGATCTTCCCTTAGACACTAACATGAGACAAAAGGAGATCATTGACAACATGCACCACTCAATCAACATCGCAACAATAATAGCTCAAAAAATTACTAAAGCAACATAGCAAATTATTCGTAGAGCCCAAAGGCATTACAACACATTGTCTAATAAAACACCATATATATTTGGTACCTAGATCCCCTCTTCTAAATAGTCCATGGTATCACAAGTGAGTTTGGGAGATTGATGAAGTATGGTACCAAATTCATGAGATTATAGATCAAAGAAAGATCAAACCTAGCTATTTTCCTTGTGGTAGTATTATATTCCTCACACCTAAGAAGGATGGGCCTTGGCATCTTTGCATAGAATATCATGCACTCAATAAAATCATAGTGAATAATCAGTAACCAAAACCATGCACTGATGACCTCATGGACTAGATCCAATATGTTTGACCCATTTGATTTTATAAACCTTAATAGGAAAAAAACTAGTTTGTGATTTAGATAGATAGATATGACATTCAAGCATACATCTAAGTGTAAAATATTGAAACTGATTGAAATGATTTGACAAATGGAATATGCTAAATATAGTAAGTACAAAAAATGATAAATGCTTAGCTTTTTTGACTAATTATCTAACTATGGTTATGTTCTAATAGTGGAAAATAGGCTGAAGAAGGTTTGTGATTTGTCAGGTTATGGAATTATATTTTTCTTAGTAGGGTCGGTTTCATTAGATTTGGGTCAACCTAGATTATCAATACTAATTTTTAGTGTTTGGTAGTGACCTATGCCAGAAGAGGAGTTTGTGACCATATAGGAAAGTTGTCATGTCTCTAAATGCTTTGTATGGGTGATGTCAAACCTTATTGTTGCACATAACTTAAAAAAATAACTATATTCACCTTGAACCCTAATTATATTTTTTAGGGATATAAACCTCTAAAAATTATGAAAGTGTAATGCATTGGGTTGACCCCAATCAACACCATTGATGGTTGACTATTGCCTATGCATCTGATACTCTAAGGAGGGAAATCATGCATCACATAGTTCTCCCACCTAGTGTGATTGTGCAATTGTGATTATTCCCTATATGAATGTAGCTAATGATTTGGATTTAATACTTGGAAATGCTTACTTTGTCTTGGATTTAGTATGCTTCATACTTGTCTTATGACTACTCCTAGTTAATAATTCACAATTTGGAAAGAATAGTGTAGATTTTACTCAATATGCAATACTATATAGATGTGTACTAGATAAGTTACAATCACTATATCAAGTGAGGCTTTGATTTGTATATATATATGAGTCTAATTGGGTTATTATTCATGCCACCAACATGCTAAGTAGATGTGTTGATCATAATGAAAGATTTTATTTTAAACATAGTCATTTCTCTGAGAGGGTCGATAATGTCAGTTGTAAATCAATATTGACTAGTGATACTAACCCAAACCAATGTTACTAACTGTAGATGTATTTCAAGTACACTCTAAATTTAACAAGCTAAATCCAAAACTCAAAATGCACACTACTCAATGGGAAGGATTTATGAAGACAAATCAGAATGATAAAGATTTACCGAATTCTTTGCTCCATGTTACCTCCTTCTAAGACTTGAATGCATATGATTTAGACTTGGTTTCTTGACTTAGTCATAAAATCAAAGGATTTTTTGATTGTGGATGATGGATTGACTATATGATTCTAGGGTAATTTTGGCATGGTTTTGTTATGGCTTCATGAGTTGGTTTTCCATGGAGGAGGAGTGTTAGTTAAATAGAAAAGGGGAGGGAAGATCAAGGGCTAGGATTTAAATTTGGATTATTAAATCTAATGGATAGGGATTATCCAATGAATTAAAAATTCATTGGGAGTTTCTAGAGAAGAAGATTCTAGAAAATGAGGGAATTCTAAAGAATTTAAAATTACTTAGAATTCTCTAAAGAGAGAAATCTCTAGATAAGGAGAAGGGTGGAGGATATTTATATATTACATTAGAGAATATAATGGTGTTTATGGGATGATTAGATTGGGATTAGGTGAGGATTATAGATATAGGGGTGTAGGTTAGTAGGTGGTAGGTGGGGTTATGGGAATTTAAAATTCCCATATAATGGCTAATTAGAGTTAGATTAGGATAATAGGAGATTAGAAAGAATTAATGGAATAGTGGGATGGGATAAGGCTAGTAAAATGGATAATTATTGGAGGAAGGATATTAGATATATGGCTAGAAATAGGATAAATTAGCAGAATAAAATAGTATAAGTAGAATTAGTGTCGACTAATAGGAATATTAGTCGACTGTAATAAAGTGAGTGATTTTATGTGCATATATTTTGGCCCTCTTTGAAAGGGCATTTTGAGTGGAGTGAAGTAGGAGTAATGGTCTTTAAAATAAAAATCATGTCGTGGATGAAAGTTAGGGGATATGATGCCCCCTCGAGGGGACATGTAGGTAAAAATGAGATGGATGGCCACTTGAAAGAAGAAATGATGGGTGGGATGTGATGCATAGATGAGGGGATGGGATGCCAGATGTGGGATAGAAGATGAAGAAGATGAGGTCATTATTGAGCAATGAGATACAAATTGATAATGATGCCCCTGGTAAAGACACATGAATAGGGAATAGAGATGATGGGTGTCACAATTGTAGACACATCCCAAGGGGGAATCAACTGTAATAGGATGATGATAGGATTAAAAGGCCATAAGCTTTAGATGTATCCCAAGCAAGGATGCATGAAAGGGAGAGGCATTAGATAGGATAAGACTAATGATAGGATTAATGTTAAGGATAGGTATAGCTCAAAGCTAAATCAATTGATATGATGTAGGTGATGATAGAGAAAAAATGATATAATCAAGTGACCAAAAATAATGGGATGATGCTCCTAGCAAAGACATATGCAAAGGAGTGAGAGAGGATATAGTTGTTGAGCTATCCTTGGGCACTGAAAAGTGGCCAAGTGTTTCCTATATAGTCTAAAAAGACATTAGGCTGATGTAGTTATGATTGGGAGATGATGATGATGATGATGATGATGATGATGATTAGTGATTATAAAATGAATATGATAAGGGTGATTAGGCTTATTAGTGATTGGAGGATATGATACAAATGACGAGAGGAAACAAAATATGGGATGTTAGTTGGATGTATTGAGAGGATTAGATTAGTAATGGAAACAAGGATGATGAGATGATTAGAAGAATGATGAGGGTGTAAGTAATCAAGCCATCACAATGCCATAATGCTCATCATAGTTTAAATAATCCAAAAATATAGCACATGGTAGTATGCCCCATGATATGGATATGACCAAGTGGACATTGTGCCAAAGTGCATGGGCAAGTATCAAAATTTTCATCCTCGAGGGCACTTTGGGTGTCCTCATAGCATCCTCGTTCATTACCCTATAGACAAAAAAGAGATATGATAAACATGAGACAAATAAGATATGTACATGACATGCAAACAAGACAATCATAACATAAAAATAACATGCACAAGTATCTACATGCAGTGTCCTAATGTCTTGTATAATGATAGGATGGGTGAAGGATTGGATGATCATGATGTGATTGAGATGGAGGATAAACTTGGATTTGGATCAGATGATTAAGATGAGATGTTGCCCCTAGTTTAGGATGGAAGGGTGGATGACATGATGAGGGTTATAAGGTCTTTGAATATTGATTTGGTCTCAAAATCAAATCAAAAAGTGGTCAAGGAATATGATTAAACAAGTGATGACCAAGGATTAGTAACAAATAAGGTCCTATAAGGATTCAATCTAGCAAGGAGATTAGGAGATGATAATGAGATCAAAAACCTTTAATGCTAGCAAAAGTGATTGGATGGGTGTTAGACATGAAGAGGTAATGATAAGGATAGTGATGGGGTAAGGTACCTTTCACACTAGCAAAGTGATCATTGATGGGTGTTAGGTATGAAAAGGCATTGATAGAGAAGTGATGGGTGCCAAATTAAAATCTTAACAAGGTGATGTGTACCAATAATACTTAGCCAAAAGGATGGTAAAATGATGGGTGGCCACTTTAGATCAAGTTTCAAGACTAAATGTGGTATCCAAAGATGGGATGGATAGGAATGTAGGAGATGGATGGATATGGATACGACTAGGGGATTAGGCATAAGACAAGACACAATGGATTATTTTGGCTTTTTGTGTAAGTTTTATGATTTTTAGGATTTTTTGGACATATTTCAAGTTTTAGGGATTTTTAGGATATGTATATACACTATACAAATGGGGTTACTAGCAAAGGGAATACCAAGCCTAGAAACTAAGGGAAGGATGGAGGGATGATGTATGGGATGACAAAGGATGATAATTATGGGTACTAAGGACAAATGGATCGGGATAGCCAATGACCACATCGTGAAGGAACCAAATGGTTATTTGCTTGAGTGTCTATTGGAGGATATGCCAAGATGGTTTTGGGATGGTGCTCAAGACATCTTCTACTTCCTTATGAAGGTCAAGACATGAAGGAAAAGGAGATAGGATGCATGATATGATGATGGATAGGAACAATGGATCAATGGATAAGATGATGGGTGATATAGACAAGGTGGACAAGGGATGTGACAAGTGAGATGGATGGAGGAGGATATGAAATGGATGGATTTACCCCCAAGTATTGAGGAACAATGCAGACAATGAATTATTCTACCATGACATCAAAAATTAGTTTTTATCATGGTACTTGCCCAAGGCACCAGAAGACTAGTTTTCACCATTGGATGAGTGATTGATTTTTTTAAAAATTTTTTTGAATTTTTTAATGGGCATTTCAATTTATTAGATGATGGGCGAGATGTAGGGCATGGAAATTTGATGAATTATTTAACCAACACATGTTTTTTTATGTATGTTAGATGCTTGGATGTCCTAGTGTCCTTTAGTGATTCTTGATGGTGACCCCTCCAGATATCTAGACCAAGTATCATTATTTCCCTGAGGAGAGATAATGTTACTCAAGGAGGTGGTGTGCGGTATGGATTCGATTAGAGATTAATAATGATGTATGGGATGTGAATAGGTGATAGGAATTGATGGGATCATGGGATCATGATAGGATGGTGTGAGGGATGATGGGGGATTAGGTGTAGCAGTGACATTCACCATTGGAGGTATTAGACATTCTTCATTTGATCAGTGCCAAGCAATAAAAGACTTCAGAAGATCTAAGACTCTTTGAATTTGTGGTTCATCTTTGATTTGATCATTTGAGGGATTGTCAACCATGATTTTTACATTATTTGGATTTTTTGATTGGATTTGACTTTGATTACCTCCTGGTGTCTGATTTTGCACTTCACCAAGGGATATTGATCTTTGAATTGATGTATAATGACTATTTTGAATTTGATAGTCTCCTAGTGCCAGATATCAGGCTTCATGAGGAGAAGACATTTTTGGATAAGGCTAATGATTTGACTCTTCTTAATTTTGCCTGATGGGATCAAAGATTACTTGATCATGATTTATGAATTTTGGAATATTGTATTGGACCTTAGGATTTGTGGCACATATTATATTGCTCGAGGAAGGGTCCAACGAAGCATACTCCTACTCATCCTTATGAAGGGAGATGATTAAGTGATCATTAATGGAGAGAAAAGGGTCCATGATGGATGAGGATGGTGGTGAGAGTATGATGAGGTCCATGAGTGGTGATGGGGTAACATAGTTTTCATAGGGGTTCCTAGGAGACCCAATTTTGATATCAGATAAAATCTCCTCAAGATCAACAAAAAGATCACTAGGACTAGCTTTAGTAAATGCATCCAAAGGAGTATTAGACTCACTTTGACAATCTTTGATAGATAAAGCTTACAAGAACTCATTTATGAAATCATTATCTTGAATGGGATCAAAAGATATGTCGGGTAATGGGTCAGAAGTATCTGAATTATAGGTATCCTCTCAAAGATAGGCATGATCAACATCAATTAAGGATGATGTTTCATGTGAGGAATTTGGTGTGGATGTAGGTATTGAACATGATCCCACAGAAGATAAAACCTCAGATGATATCCTTGAAATTGTCTTGACCTTGGCTTGGAGGGTTTGTCAAGGATGGAAGTGTGTCTTGACCTTGGCTTGGAGAGGAAAGGGCTTGATCATGACTGGAAAGGGGATCTTGGCATTCCTCTTTTTATTCACCCAAGGATGGAGACTCATCTGGTTCTTTATCAATTATTATGTCACCACGGTCAATGAAATATTGGACAAAATCTTTAAAAGGTCGAAATTGATTAATGGTATGCCCCTAGTTTCGATGGTATAGACAATATTGGTTTTCATTATAGTAAGAGGGCGTAGGCTTAATAGGATCAAGATGTAAAATAGGCAGATATACCATCATGTTGGAGGTGACTAATTATTTAAAAAGGGCTTCCAATGTTATGTGAAGAGGAGTATAAGAACCTGCTTCTCTTTGGGACTTGGATGTGAAAGCATTGGAATTATGATTAGATGATTGTAGATATGATTGGGTTAAAGGATTCGAGCTAGCCAAGATTAGATTCCCTTTGCTAGTAAGGGAATGGGAAGTTGATGGTTTATGACTAGTGGATGGAGGATTGGTATGGGATTCACATGATGGGGTATGGACGGGAAGTGCAATGAGTTGAAGGGGATCAACACCTTTAGGAAGTGGTACACCCATCATAATGAGCCATAAAAGGATCTCATCTTTGTTGTCATGTATGTATTGGTCAATGAAGGTGAGGTCTAGTTCCATGGTGATGGTTGATAGGTGATTGATGATGTAGGTAAGATATGGATTGGATAAGGTTCTTAAACAAAATAGATCAAAGGGACCGAGCTAGTATAATATATAATGACGGAGATGAGATAGATGAATAGATTAAGGACTATGATCAAATGTCAGACTGATAGTATAATAGGTGCTAACAACTTATCAATAATGCCTAGTTGTCAAGTCAGCAAAAGGATTGGGAATGTGATGGGTGCCTAAATTCAAAACTAGCAAGAGGATGATATGATGGGTGCCAGTTATGAATAAGGCGAGATAATTGGACTAGGTATGACTGATAGTTGATGGGTTTTCTAGATTGAGATTGACAAAGTGATAAAATGCTAGCAAGCTATTGATTATGATATGAAATTGGACCAAGTGGATTAGGATGAGAGGATGGTAATAAAATGATAGGAGGATAGGTGGATAATATGATAGGATGATAGGGGATCAACACCTTTGGGAAGTGGTACACCCAGATAATGAGCCATAAAGGGATCTCATTCTTGTTGTCATGTATGTATTGGTCAATGAATGTGGGGTCTAATTCCATGGTGATGGTTGATAGGTGATGGATGATGTAGGTATGATATGGATTAGATAAGGTTCTTAAAACAAAATAGATCAAAGGGACCGAGCTAGTATAATAGATAATGATGGAGATGAGATAGATGAATGGATTAAGGACTATGATCAAATGTCAAACCGATGGTATAATAGGTGCTAACAACTTATCAAAAATGCCTAGTTGTCAAGCTAACAAAAGGATTGGGAATGTGATGGGTGCCTGAATTCAAAACTAGCAAGAGGATGATATGATGGGTGCCAGTTATGAATAAGGCAAGATGATTGGACTAGGTATGATTGATAGTTGATGGGTTTTCTAGATTGAGATCGACAAAGTGATAAATTGCTAACAAGATATTGATTATGATATAAAATTTAACCAAGTGGATTAGGATGATAGGATGGTGATAAAATGATAGGAGGATAGGCGGATAATATGATAGGATGATAGAGGGATTAAGATGATGGGATTAGCTCAAGACCTTAAACCAATTTGCTCAAGATGGGATGGGGTAGGATTAGGTGATGAAGGTGATTAGGATAATGGAATGAGGATAGGTGTGATGATAGATAATGATGAAGTGATAAAGGGGTAATGAAAAGTGGAGGGTTTAGACTCGTATGTGACCTAGAAGCCAACTAGGATAAGATGAGGTGATGACTAGATGGGTGATGAGGGAAGGTCAAGACAAATGATTGGGTATGGATTTAAGATAAGATGTGGATGATGTGGTATGATTTAGATGTTATTAGGGGATGAATAATGATGTATGGGTCTAGTGATAAGATGTGATTAAAAGGATGTACTAAAGAGTGAATTATGCATAAGAAGGCAAAACAAGGATATACAAGGTGATGGGATAATGAGACAAGATGGTATGGGGATGGTTAGGAGTATGGATGAGGTGGAATTATGATAGAATGTGGATGGTGAGACAATATGTGATGAAGAATGATAAGTGGGACTAGGATGGGATAAGACTAGTAGAATGTATAAGAGAAGAAATGATGTACAAGAGGATGAGATTAGGATATACAAGATGTGACTAGGACTGGGTGGACATGACTAGGAATGAAATCAAGATGGTGATGATGATAGGAAGGAAGGTCAAAATAAGATGAAGGTGATATGGGGTATGACGAATAATAAGTGGATATGGTTAGGCTAGGATGGAATGAAGATGTGATGGGGAATGGAAGATGGATGTGTAATATAAAATTGTAAATGAATAGGATAGGGTGTGACTAAAAGGGTGTACAAGGGAATAAAATTTTGTACAAGGGGATTAGATTAGGATATACAACAATGATGATTGGGATGTAGGGTGATTAGTTAGTGATAGGTGTATATGGCTTGACTTCAGATGAGATGATAGATGGGATATAAATAATAGGTGATGGGATAATGAAGTGGATTTAGGACAAGGTGTAGGTGATAAGGTATTATTAAGATGTGATTAATATGCGAGAATAAATTATGTAAATGAAGGTAAATCAAGAATATAAAAGATGATGCGATAATGAGACAAGATGGTATGGGATATGTAAAAATATGTACAAAAAAATTATACATACATACTTACATACATATATGTATATATATACATATGTATGTATATGTATATATATACATATGTATATATATGTACATATCTATACAGATGTACATATCTATGCATATGTATTTATATACACATATATGTGTATATAAATACATATGTATAGATATGTATATATATATATACATATGTATACATATTTATACATATGTATATATACATATGTAAACATATGTATATATACATATGTATACATAAATATATATAAATATGTATACATATATATACATATGTGTATACATATATGTATGTACATATCTATACATATGTACATATCTATGCATATGTATAGAAATGTACATATATATACATATGTATATATATGTACATATCTATACATATGTACATATCTATGCATATGTATTTATATACACATATGTATATATATGTACATATCTATACATATGTACATATCTATGCATTATATATGTATATGTATATATATGTACATATCTATACATATGTACATATCTATGCATATCTATTTATATACACATATATGTGTATATAAATACATATGCATAAATATGTACATATGTATAGATATGTGCATATGTATATATATGTACATATATATACATATGTATAGATATGTACATATATATACACATATGTATATATATGTATACATATTTATATATGTACATATGTATACATATTTATACATATCTATATATACATATATATGTATATACACATATGCATATATATGTATACATATTTATATATGTGTGTATATACATATGTATAAATATGTATATATATACATATATACATATGTGTGTATATATGTATATATATGTACATATCTATACATATGTATATATATGTACATATCTATGCATATGTATTTATATACACATATATGTGTATATAAATACATATGCATAGATATGTACATATATATACATATGTATATATATGTACATATATATATACATATATATATATACACATATGTATATATGTATACACATTTATATATATGTATATATACATATGTATACATATTTATACATATGTACATATCTATACATATGTATTTATATACACATATGTGTGTATATAAATACATATGCATAGATATGTACATATGCATAGATATGTACATATGTATAGATATATACATATGTATATATATGTACATATCTATACATATGTACATATCTATGCATATGTATTTATATACACACATATGTGTATATAAATACATATGTATATATATGTACATATATATACATATGTATATATATGTACATATCTAAACATATGTATTTATATACACATATGTTTGTATATAAATACATATGCATAGATATGTACATAGATATGTACATATATATAAATACATATGTATAGATATGTACATATGTATAGATATGTACATATGTATAGATATGTACATATATATACATATGTATATAAATACATATGCATAGATATGTACATATGTATAGATATGTACATATGTATAGATATGTATATATATACATACTTATATATATGCATATGTATATATATACATATCTATACATATGTACATATATATGCATATGTATTTATATACACATATATGTGCATATAAATACATATGCATTAATATGTACATATGTATAGATATGTACATATATATACATATGTATATATATGTACATATATATACATATGTACACATATATATACACATATATATATGTATACATATTTATATA
Source organism: Torreya grandis (assembly GCA_037957365.1). Lineage (NCBI taxonomy): Eukaryota > Viridiplantae > Streptophyta > Pinopsida > Cupressales > Taxaceae > Torreya > Torreya grandis. The sequence continues at coordinate 1,256,245 of JARHVA010005154.1, read as the reverse complement.
TATGTATATATATACATATGTATACATATTTATACATATGTATATATAAATATGTATAAATATGTATACATATGTATATATATGTACATATATATACATATATACACATATATATACATATGTATACATATTTATACATATGTATATATATACATATATATACATATGCATAGATATGTACATAGATATGTATACATATTTATACATATGTATTTATATACACATATATGTGTATATAAATACATATGCATAGATATGTACATATGTATAGATATGTAGAATCTATGCATATGTATTTATATACACATATGTGTGTATATAAATACATATGTATAGATATGTACATATATATATACACATATGTATATATATGTATACATATATATATATATATATATATACATATGTATACATATGTATATATATATATATAAATATGTATACATATACACATATGTACATATCTATGCATATGTATTTATATACACATATATGTGTATATAAATACATATGTATAGATATATACATATATATGTATATACACATATGTATATATATGTATACATATTTATATATATATGTATATATATACATACATATACATATGTATACATATGTGTATATATATATATATATATATATGTACATATCTATACATATTTATACATATGTATAAATATGTATACATATATATATATATAAAAGTATACATATATATACATATGTATATATATGTACATATCTATACATATGTATTTATATGTATACTTTTATATATATATGTATACATATTTATACATATGTATAAATATGTATAGATATGTACATATATATATACACACACATATGTATATATATGTATACATTTATATATATATATATATATGTATATATACATATGTATAGATATGTACATATATATACATATGTACATATTTATGCATATGTATTTATATACACATATATGTATATACATATCTATACATATGTATTTATATACACATAAATGTGTATATAAATATATATGCATAGATATGTACATATGTATATATATGTACATATCTATACATATGTACATATCTATGCATATGTATTTATATACACATATATGTGTATATAAATACATATGTATAAATATGTATACATATCTATGCATATGTATATATATACATATGTATATATATACATATGTATATATATACATATGTATATATATACATATGTATAAATATGTATATATATACATATGTATATATATACATATGCATAGATATGTACATAGATATGTATACATATGTATAAATATGTATATATACATATATATATATATATACATATGCATAGATATGTATACATATCTATACATATGTATACATATCTATGTACATATATATGCATATGTATATATATACATATGTATACATATTTATACATATGTATATATATGTATACATATTTATATATATGTATATGTATACATATGTATACATATTTATACATATGTATATATACATATGTATAACTATGTACACATATGTATAAATATGTACACATATGTATATATATACATATATATAAATATGTATACATATATATACATATGTGTATATACATATATATACATATGTATATATACGTATATATGTATATACACACACATATATATACATATATATATATATACACATATGTATACATATTTATACATATATGTATAAATATTTTACATATGTATATATAAATATGTATACACATACATATATATAAATATGTATACATATATATACATATGTGTATATATATGTGTATATATATGTGTACACATATATATATACATATGTATATGTATGTACATATCTATACATATGTATTTATATACATATCTATACATATGTATTTATATACACATATATGTGTATATAAATATATATGCATAGATATGTACATATGTATATATATGTACATATCAAGGTCCTCACTGTGCCAGCAAGTGTCCTCACAAAAAGGACAATAGTAAGAAAATTAATTTCTTACAAAGTCATGGTATAAATGAAGAAGAATATGTTTTAATTTTTGATCTTGAACCACAATATGAATCTGATATTCCATGGGTCGAAGAATTAGATGGAGAAGAAATAGATAATCAAATCAATATGAATTTTGAAGAAATCAGCTCTGCCTCTGAATCATCCAAATATGATTCAGATATAGGTTTTCAAATTAATATGTTGAGAGCTTAGTTTGCTAACACTTTTACTTTGGCTCAGTAGTTGCAGTATTTGAAAGACAAGTATTTGCAAACTCCTGCTTATCTTATCTCTGAGAAAAAATGTTTGCAACATCAGATTGGTGAAATAGAAGAAAGATATTTGTTGCATCTTTCTCAGCAAAAACAACAGAAGCATGCATAGGTCGTATAATTTACTGGTCATAAAGCATCTGAACCAAGTTCATCAACATTGGTGCTAGAAAGTGCTTATTCCTATGCTCCTGAACAACAAGGCAGAAGAGAATGGCATAGCAAACACATTACCCTCCTTCAAAATTTCCTTCTCAAAGCCCAAGAAGAATTACAACTTATGAAAGAAGAAGCTGAGGATGAAGAGAAACAACAACTCTTTGAAGAAGAGTTAGTCCAGCTAGCAGACAACTATCCACCAAACTCTGGTATGGTTATTGATGAAACCAATCATATTCATCAAATTTCTGTTCATATTACTAATAATCCAGTCTATGAGCTTAGTTTTAAATGGCCTTGTTTTAAAGCCTATAATCTAGATGTCCTACTAGACACAGGTGCCGATATGTCTTTAACTAGATATCATGCTATCCCTACTGATAAATGGGAACCTGCTTTTTATAAGCTTACCTTTAATACTAAAACTGTCATTTCTGAATGGCATGCAAAAATCCCTATTCTCTTAGGAGATACAGTTTATGAATTCAAAGTTGCCCATCATGAAATGCCTATGTTTGATATTATGCTTGGATCCGATAATCTCTCCAAGTTTTACCCCATTAATATCCAACCACATGAGATTATCCTTGCTCAAAAATACTCCTTGTATAAAAAGACCAAGTATGAATGTAAAGTTTTGTTGAAAGCTAAAGCAAAGCCAGTCAATCTACAATGGTTAACTCAAAAGATTAATCTCTGTTAAGCCCAAGTAGAACCTGTGCTTGCAAAGATTATGAAAGACTGTTGTTCTAAAAATCCCTTAGCCTTCCAACATAGAAAAAGTCATGTCTATCATATTGAATTAAACTTTGTTACTGACAAAAATGGCATTCAAAAGGAACCATAGTTCAAAGCCCATCACTCTGGGATGTCACCATCTCTCAGAGAAGAATGCTTTCAAGAAATACATCAGCTCAAAGATCAAGGATTAATTAGAGATTCTCACAGTCCATGGGCATGTGAAGCATTCTATGTGAACAAAAGAAGTGAGCAAGTCAGGGGAAAAAAGAGGTTAGTAATCAATTACATTCCTCTCAATAAACATGTTGTCTCTGTCCAACATCCTATTCCTTCTAAGGATGAGATTTTACAGCGAATCACTGGAAGCAAAATATATAGCAAATTTGACTTGAAATCTGGATTTTGGCAAATCCAAGTTGCAGAGTCTGACAGATATAAGACAACCTTCATTACTCCCTTCGGTCAATATGAATGGAATGTTCTTCCATTTGGTTTGAAGACTGCTCCTAGCATCCTCCAAAAAAAGATGAACCAAATTTTTGGTAAATTTGGTAAGTTCATCATTGTTTATATTGATGATATTTTAGTCTTTAGTAGAACTCCCAAGGAACATATATAACACTTAGAATTATTCTATAAAGTTGTATATGACAATGGTCTGGTATTGTCAGCAAAAAAGATGGTTACTTTTCAAACAAAAATTGACTTCCTTGGAGTCAGCATCAAATCAGGTGAAGTTAGCATTCAGCCTCATGTTCTGCAAAATATACAGAATTTTCCTAACATCCTTACTGAGAAAAAGAGTTTGCAAAGGTTTTTAGGATGTGTCAATTATATAGCTGGTCACTATTATAATGTTGCACAAGATAGACTTCTTTCAAATAAAAGATTGTCCAAGCATCCACCAACATGGGATGATTATATGACAGAAGCAGTCAAAAGAATAAAAGATAAATGTATTACTCTTCCCTCACTTCCGCTTCCAGGTTCTGTTGAAAAGATTATTGAAACAGATGCCTTAGAGTTATATTGGGGAGCTCTCCTAAAAGAAAAATTTCTTGATGGCAGTGAAAAACCCTATAGATTTGCATCTGGCACTTTCAAAAAAGCCCAGATTAATTATCATTCTACTCATAAAGAGATTTTAACTATAATAAAAGCTCTTCAAGCTTTTATGTTCTTTGTTAGATCTAAAAAATTTGTTGTTAGATCTGACTTAAAGAATTTTATGAGTATTTCAAACTCTGTAGATAATCTAAAGAAAGGTTCAGTCAGCCGGCTCATCAGATGGTCTACCTATCTCTCAGACTTTGATTTCTCTGTGGAACATATTGAGGGAAAAAAGAATTGTTTAGCTGATTTTATGACCAGAGAATATCAAACACCATAGTATAGTGTGATGATAGTAACCACTAAAATTCAGGATGAATTTCACGAACACTTATGGCGTTCCAGACCTTTGGTTACTACTCAGTTGAATAATGAATTAACAAGATTGAAAGCTCAATCTTATGCTGCAGCAGATACTTTGAATTGCAATAATATTGCATGGACTTCCCATTATGCTGAAATCAATGAGGAAAATAGTGTGCATACTATTCTTTTAAATAAACCAGGTAATCCTCCTGAGTTATGTGGTGATAATAATTTGTTAATCAAAATGATTTATAGGATGGGTACAACATTTCATTTCCAGTGGTCTACCTTCTGGCCAAAGTTCAATCCAAGCCGAGAAAATTATTGGGAATCTAGAGATATGCCTGACTATATGTTTGAATTCTTGGACTATATTATGCCAAGAAGAGCTGCTAATTACTTTGTGAATATTGCTTCTGATATGCTTTGCAATATTTTTATTGCTCTACGAATTCCTTTTGATGTTCGATTTGAGTTATTCCTTGTCTAGAATCATCAAGTCAACCTCCATGCTCGACGACATGCTCAACCTGCAATGCCAATAGCTTCCTTATGGAGAAGGATAACTGTAAGTCATCAAGCAATCTTTTCAGAGACTCCTGACAGAAGATTGTGTCGAATTCCATCTGCTTTATTTCTCGATCATACAGCTAGTGACACTGATGATCATACTGGTGATACTGATGACTCACCATATTGGCCAGCTGGTTCACATGAATTTGTGGATGATGATTAAAACTAGGTCACAGGGTTTGTCCGTGATAGTGAATGGAGAGCACTATATCTCTCTTTATGTCTTTTTAGTAGACCTAACCACTATCTAAAGGCGGTATCTTGTCGGTCGTATCAACAAGCTTTAGTCTATTTTAAGTTTTGTCGGTGTGCGGTGGGCCCATACCCACATGTTATTCGCATCTTTTGTTCTTAGCCATCGATTGCACTGCTTTGTGATATCCATTGATCTTCTATTTCATCTGTTATATATTGAGAAGACTCACGAGTTATCAACAGATCGATTTGGCTAGAGGTTTAGGATCTTAGGTGTTTAAGTCTTGTGATATTTTGTAGTATAAAAGTTTTCTAAGCTTATGTAATTAGCATCATATATATATATATATATATATATATATATATATATATCAGTGTGTGAATTTAATGTGAAAAGCCTTCTATTACGATTTATATTTCTATTGCTATACAGTTCTAGTCTAAATGGTATCATATCCCAATTGCGTGCTCAAAAAAAGTATCAATTTTTGCATATAGGTGCTATCTCTGTCGGCATCTATCCCCTATTCCACCATGGTCTTAATGTTAGCCTTCTTGCATGTTTACTTGACAATCATCATATGTCTTTTTCTGCTTGTTTACAATCTACAGTTCAGACCGGTCTCCATCATGGTCTTGTCTATACCACTGCATATCTCAACTATCTTGTTGCTATTCACTCGAAACCCAATTTCAATAAAATATTTAAATTGTTTCTTCAAACTGATGGTCTTTATATGTTGCCTGGATCTTGTCCACTTGCTATCCAATACAAGATCATGTATTGCTTAACCAATACCCTGTATCCTGCTGTTAAGCATTCCCCCGCGTCTGGCAAAAGCGTGGTGAGCCGTGCAACTCCCAATAGTAAAATTCTCCCTGCTGAAGAAATTTCATGGTCCCAACTTAAGTTTCCCTGCAAATGGGTAGTCGACACTGACTTCATTCAGCAACCCCATAAATCATTATCTATGGCTACTTCTATTAAAGATCTACCTAACAAATCTATTCTTAGATTTGATAATCCCGAACCTACCTCATCTGCTCCTATCCCCTGTTTGCATATCAAAAAGATCCATGATCCACAAATTCACTCTTACTATTGCCCTGATTGCAAGAATATCCTTAGTAAGCCGAGTCATGCTGTGATTCATACTGTCCAGTGAGATAAGAACATTGAAAGTCTTTTTGAAAGAACCAAGCAGCTTCTAGCTCAAAGGAAGAAGATTCATATGGAAAGTTCTTCAGATTCAGATGATGGTCACATATGGAAAACACCTCTAGGTGATGAATCCTATTCTGAGAAAGGATTCCCTAAAGCCTCAGATTTTAACCAATATTCTCCTGATGGAATGTTTAGAGCCCAGATGTATTATCGAAGGACAACTGATAAGAGCCTAGACCAATCTATAGAAGCTAAGTTATTAAATTGGAACAATGTTGCCACCAAATGTTTAAATACAAAAGTTTCCAATATTCAGTCTAGCTTAGAACAAATAGCCTCTATGCTTAGCAGTATAGAGTTATATCAGAAAGGAGAAGTTACTCAAGCTTTAAGAACTTTAGATGCAAAGCATACTACAGATATGGGATCTCTTATCTCTAAATTAGATCAAGAAGTGAGTAGTATTAAACATCTACAAGGTGAAGCACACCAAAAGTTAGATACTGCAATTCAAGGTATCAGTAATCTTGTTCAAGAACAAGATAATGTAAAAGCTGAGATACACTCTATAGAAGAAAAGATTAATATTTTTGCTTTAGAAACAACTTCTAATTTAGATAGCCTCACTCGTGAAATGATGGTTCAGCAACAACATATTACTCTACTCCCTGATATTCTACAACATGTTAGTAATCCTACTCCATTGGCCATAGCAACCCCTATTGATTATCTTGGTTGGTTAAATGTAGCAAAGACTCAGAGAAAAATAGTTAAAGCCAAAGCACAAAAGAAAGTAGGAGAAGACAACATTGCTGATAAGATCTATCATGTAGGCATGGCAAAGATAGAAGAAGCAGAAATGTTTAGTTACTTTGAGGAAGGAGAATCTTCAGCTAATCCAAAGCCTCCTTTAGAGCCTCAAATTAGAACCTTAAATTTGCAACGTTTCTTTTGGAAGTTTAATTGTGAAAGCCTAGCTAAAAGAAAAGAAATGATTCATGTAATGCTTGCTTCGACCAATGTTCAAATTTTTAGTTTAAAGAAAGACCCTGTAAATGTTTCACATCAAGTATCTAATGGTTTCATAGAAATCATTAAAGATTGGTGGGATGGTTGTGGTCAAACATTCTAGGATGAAATCCTCTGCTAGAATCAGCCAATAGTTGCCTTGTGTGAAGCAGTATATTTTGAATTTATTGGAATTATTGATAATGAGAAAGAAGCCAGTAAAGCCAAGTTTCTAAGAGCCCAGTTGTGTGATATGACAAGAATAGAAGAATATATGTGTTATATGGAAAACTTGCTCTATGCTTCTGGAGAAATGTTTAATCCTGCATTTAAGATCAGATACATAGAATCTTTTCCTCAATACTTTGCTGATAATTATAAATCTGTAATGGGATCTGATATATCTACTATGTCTTTTGGTCGTATCAACCAAAATATAAGAGCCATCAATGAAAAACTTTGTGCAGAGAGAAAAGCCTATAAAGATACTATGCTTTTTCATAAGAAAATATGTGCTAAGTTTTGTAAACCATTCTCTGATCAATTTGGTTGTACAGATGATAAAAGTTACAGAAAAGCTCAAGAAAAGAGGAAAATGAAGAACAAAAGCAAGGATTGCCGATGTTCTCCCAAGATGCAAAAGTCTCCAAAATCCAAGTTTAGAAGATTTAAAGGTCAGTCCTTTAAACAAAAAAAGATCGTCAGGAAAAAGAAGAATGGATTTCAGAAAGCCTCTGTTAAATGCTTTCTTTGCAAAGGTCCTCACTATGCCCGCAAGTGTCCTCAGAAAAAGGACAATAGTAAGAAAATTAATTTCTTACAAAGTCATGGTGTAAATGAAGAAGAATATGTTTTAATTTCTGATCTTGAACCACAATATGAATCTGATATTCCATGGGTCGAAGAATCAGATGGAGAAGAAATAGATAATCAAATCAATATGAATTTTGAAGAAATCAGCGCTGCCTCTGAATCATCCGACTATGATTTAGATATTGGTTTACAAATTAATATGTTGAGAACTCAGTTTGCTAACACTTTTACTTTTGCTCAGCAGTTGCAGTATTTGAAAGATAAGTATTTGCAAACTCCTGCTTATCTTATCTTTGAGAAAAAATGTTTGCAGCATCAGATTGCTGAAACAGAAGAAAGATATTTGTTGCATCTTTCTCGGCAAAAACAACAGAAGCATGCACAGGCCGTACAGTTTACTGGTCATAAAGCATCTGAACCAAATTCATCAACATTGGTGCCAGAAAGTGCTTATTCCTATGCTCCTGAATAGCAAGGTAGTAGAGAATGGCATAGCAAATGCATTACCCTTCTTCAAAATTTCCTTCTCAAAGCCCAAGAAAAACTACAACAACTTATGAAAGAAGAAGCTGAGGATGAAGATAAACAACTCTTTGAAGAAGAGTTAGTCCAGCTAGGAGACACCTATCCACCAACCTCTGGTATGGTTATTGATGAAACCAATCATATTCATCAAATTTCTATTCATATTACTAATAATCTAGTCTATGAGCTTAGTATTAAATGGCCTAGTTTTAAAGCCTATAATCTAGATGTCCTACTAGACACAGGTGTTGATATGTCTTTAGCTAGATATCATGCTATCCCTGCTGATAAATGGGAACTTGCTTTTTATAAGCTTACCTTTAATACTAAAACCGTCATTTTTGAATGGCATGAAAAAATCCCTATTCTCTTAGGAGATACAGTTTATGAATTCAAAGTTGCCCATCATGAAATGCCTATGTTTGATATTATGCTTGGATCCGATAATCTCTCCAAGTTTTACCCCATTACTATCCAACCACATGAGATTATCCTTGCTCAAAAATACTCCTTGTATAAAAAGACCAAGTATGAGTGTAAAGTTCCGTTGAAAGCTAAAGGAAAGCCAATCAATCTGCAATGGTTAACTCAAAAGATTAATCTCTGTCAAGCCCAAGTAGAACCTGTGCTTGCAAAGATTATGCAAGACTGCTGTTCTGAAAATCCCTTAGCCTTCCAACATAGAAAAAGTCATGTATGTCATATTGACTTAAACTTTGTTACTGACAAAAATGGCATTCAGAAGGAACCACAATTCAAAGCCCATCACTCTGGGATGTCACCATCTCTCAGAGAAGAATGCTTTCAAGAAATATAACAGCTCAAAGATCAAGGATTGATCAGATATTCTCATAGTCCATGGGCATGTGAAGCATTCTATGTGAACAAAAGAAGTGAGCAAGTTAGGGGAAAAAAGAGGTTAGTAATCAATTACATTCCTCTCAATAAACATGTTGTCTCTGTCCAGCATCCTATTCCTTCTAAGGATGAGATTTTGTAGGGAATCACTGGAAGCAAAATATATAGCAAATTTGACTTGAAATCTAGATTTTGGCAAATCCAAGTTGCAGAGTCTGACAGATATAAGACAGCCTTCATTACTCCTAACTGAGAGATATAAGAGAGATTTTAGCTGTAATAAAAGCTCTTCAAGCTTTTATGTTCTTTGTTAGATCTAAAAAATTTGTTGTTAGATCTGACTTAAAGAATTTTATGAGTATTTTAAATTTTGTAGATAATCTAAAGAAAGGTTTAGTCAGCCGGCTCATCAGATGGTCTACCTATCTCTCAGACTTTGATTTCTCTGGGGAACATATTGAGGGAAAAAATAATTGTTTAGCTGATTTTATGACCAGAGAATATCAAACACCACAGTATAGTGTGATGATGGTAACCACTAAAATTTGGGATGAATTTCACGAACACTTATGGCATTCTAGACCTTTGGTTACTACTCAGTTGAATAATGAATTAACAAGATTGAAAGCTCAATCTTATGCTGCAGCAGATACTTTGAATTGCAATAATATTGCATGGACTTACCATTATACTGAAATCAATGAGGAAAATAGTGTGCATACTATTCTTCTAAATAAACCAGGTAATTCTCCTTAGTTATGTGGTGATAATAATTTGTTAATCAAAATGATTTACAGGATGGGTACAACATTTCATTTCCAATGGTCTACCTTCTGGCCAAAGTTCAATCCAAGCCGAGAAAATTATTGGGAATCTAGAGATATGCCTAACTATATGTTTGAATTCTTGGACTATATTATGCCAAGAAGAGCTGCTAATTACTTTGTGAATATTGCTCCTGATATGCTTTGCAATATTTTTATTGCTCTAGGAATTCTTTTTGATGTTCGATTTGAGTTATTCCTTGTCCAGAATCATCAAGTCAACCTCCATGCTCAACGACATGCTCAACCTGCAATGCCCGTAGCTTCCTTATAGAGAAGGATAACTGTCAGTCATCAAGCAAGCTTTCCAGAGACTCCTGACGAAAGATTGTGTGGGATTCCATCTACTTTATTTCTCGATCATATAGCTAGTGACACTGATGATCATACTGGTGATACTGATGACTCACCATATTGGCCAGCTGGTTCACATGAATTTGTGGAAGATGATTAAAACTAGGTCACGGGGTTTGTCCGTGATAGTGAATGGAGAGCACTATATCTCTCTTTATGTCTTTTCAGTGGACCTAACGACTATCTAAAGGTGGCATCTTGTCGGTCGTGTCAACAAGCTTTAGTCTATTTTAAGTTTTGTTGGTGCGTGGTGGGCCCATACCCACATGTTATTCGCATTTTTTGTTCTTAGACATCGATTGCACCGCTTTGTGATATCCGTTGATCTTCTCTTTCATCTGTTATATATTGAGAAGACTCACGAGTTATCGACAGATTGATCTGGCTAGAGGTTTAGGATCTTAGGTGTTTAAGTCTTTTGATATTTTTCAGTGTAAAAGTTTTCTAAGCTTATGTAATCAGCATCATCTATATATATATCAGTGTGCGAATTTAATGCGAAAAGCCTTCTATTGCGATTTCTATTTCTATTGCTATACAGTTCTAGTCTATTTCTATTGCTATATAGTTCTATTAATTTCTTACAAAGTCATGGTATAAATGAAGAAGAATATGTTTTAATTTTTGATCTTGAACCACAATATGAATCTGATATTCCATGGGTCGAAGAATCAGATGGAGAAGAAATAGATAATCAAATCAATATGAATTTTGAAGAAATCAACTCTGCCTCTGAATCATCCGACTATGATTCAGATATAAGTTTTCAAATTAATATGTTGAGAACTTAGTTTGATAACACTTTTACTTTGGCTCAGCAGTTGCAGTATTTGAAAGATAAGTATTTGCAAACTCCTGCTTATCTTATCTCTGAGAAAAAATGTTTGCAGCATCAAATTGTTGAAACAAAAGAAAGATATTTGTTGCATCTTTCTCAGCAAAAACAACAGAAGCATGCACAGGCCATACAGTTTACTGGTCATAAAGCATCTGAACCAAATTCATCAACATTGGTGCCAGAAAGTACTTATTCCTATGCTCCTGAACATTAAGGCAGAAGAGAATGGCATAGCAAATGCATTACCCTCCTTCAAAATTTCCTTCTCAAAGCCCAAGAAAAACTACACCAACTTATGAAAGAAGAAGCTGAGGATGAAGAGAAACAACAACTCTTTGAAGAAGAGTTAGTCCAGCTAGCAGACAGCTATCCACCAACCTCTGGTATGCTTATTGATGAAACCAATCATATTCATCAAATTTATGTTCATATTACTAATAATCCAGTCTGTGAGCTTAGTATTAAATGTCCTGGTTTTAAAGCCTATAATCTAGATGTCCTACTAGACACAGGTGTTTATATATCTTTAGCTAGATATCATGTTATCCCTGCTGATAAATGGGAACCTGCTTTTTATAAGCTTACCTTTAATACTAAAACTGTCATTTTTGAATGGCATGCAAAAATCCCAATTCTCTTAGGAGATACAGTTTATGAATTCAAAGTAAAGATACTTTGAATTGCAATAATATTGCATGGACTTCCCATTATGCTGAAATCAATGAGGAAAATAATGTGCATACTATTCTTCTAAATAAACCAGGTAATCCTCCTGAGTTATGTGGTGATAATAATTTGTTAATCAAAATGATTTACAGGATGGGTACAACATTTCATTTCCAGTGGTCTACCTTCTGGCCAAAGTTCAATCCAAGCCAAGAAAATTACTGGGAATCTAGAGATATGCGTGACTATATGTTTGAATTCTTGGACTATATTATGCCAAGAAGAGCTGCTAATTACTTTGTGAATATTGCTCCTGATATGCTTTGCAATATTTTTATTGCTCTAGGAATTCCTTTTGATGTTCAGTTTGAGTTATTCCTTGTCCAGAATCATCAAGTCAACCTCCATGCTTGATGACATGCTCAACCTGCAATGCCGGTAGCTTCCTTATGGAGAAGGATAACTGTCAATCATCAAGCAATCTTTCCAGAGACTCCTGATGAAAGATTGTGTTGGATTCCATCTGCTTTATTTCTTGATCATAAAACTAGTGACATTGATGATCATACTGGTGATACTGATGACTCACCATATTCGCCAGCTGGTTCACATGAATTTGTGGATGATGATTAAAACTAGGTCACGGGGTTTGTTCATGATAGTGAATGGAGAGCACTATATCTCTCTTTATGTCTTTTTAGTGGACCTAACCACTATCTAAAGGGGGCATCTTGTCGGTCGTGTCAACAAGCTTTAGTCTATTTTAAGTTTTGTCGGTGCGTGGTGGGCCCATACCCACATGTTATTCGCATCTTTTGTGCTTAGCCATCGATTGCACCGCTTTGTGATATCCGTTGATCTTCTCTTTCATCTGTTATATATTGAGAAGACTCATGAGTTATCGGCAGATCAATTTGGCTAGAGGTTTAGGATCTTAGGTGTTTAAGTCTTGTGATATTTTGCAGTATAAAAGTTTTCTAAGCTTATGTAATTAGCATCAACAAGCTTTAGTCTATTTTAAGTTTTGTCGATGCGTGGTGGGCCCATACCCACATGTTATTCACATCTTTTGTTCTTAGCCATCGATTGCACCGCTTTGTGATATCCTTTGATCTTCTCTTTCATCTTTTATATATTGAGAAGACTCACGAGTTATCAACAGATCGATTTGGTTAGAGGTTTAGGATCTTAGGTGTTTAAGTCTTGTGATATTTTGCAGTATAAAAGTTTTCTAAGCTTATGTAATCAGCATCATCTATATATATATCAATGTGTGAATTTAATGAAAAAATCCTTCTATTTGGATTTCTATTTCTATTGCTATACAGTTCTAGTCTAAATGGTATCATATCCCAATTGTGTGCTCAAAAAAAGTATCAATTTCTGCATATAGGTGCTATCTCTGTCGGCGTCTATCCCATATTCTGCCATGGTCTTAATGTTAGCCTTCTTACATGTTTACTTGACAATCGTCATATGTCTTTTTTTGCTTGTTTACAGTCTACAGTTCAGACCAGTCTCCATGATGGTCCTATCTATACCACTGCATATCCCAACTATCCTGTTGCTATTCACTCGAAAACCAATTTCAATTAAATCTTTAAATTGTTTCTTTAGACTGACAGTCTTTATATGTTGCCTAGATTTTGTCCACTTTCTCTCCAATACAAGATCATGTATCACTTAACCAATACCCTGTATCATGTTGTTAAGCATTCCCCTATGTCTGGCAAAAGTGTGGTGAGCCGTGCAACTCCCAATAGTAAAATTCTCCTTATTGAAGCAATTTCATGGTCACAACTTAAGTTTCCCCGTAAATGGGTAGTCGACACTGACTTCATTCAACAACCCCATAAATCATTATCTACGGCTACTTCTATTAAAGATCTACCTAACAAATCTATTCTTAGATTTGATAATCCCAAACCTACCTCATCTTCTCCTATTCCCTCTTTGCATATTAAAAAGATCCATGATCCACAAATTGACTCTTACTATTGCCCTGATTGCAAGAATATCCTTAGTAAGCCGAGTCATGCTGTGATTCATACTGTCCAGTGAGATAAGAACATTGAAAGTCTTTTTGAAAGAACCAAGCAGCTTCTAGCTCAAAGGAAGAAGATTCATATAGAAAGTTCTTCAGATTCAGATGATGGTCACATATGGAAAACACCTCTAGGTGATGAATCCTATTCTGAGAAAGGATTCCCTAAAGCCTCAGATTTTAACCAATATTCTCCTGATGGAATGTCTAGAGCCCAGATGTATTATCGAAGGACAACTGATAAGAGCCTAGACCAATCTACAGAAGCTAAGTTATTAAATTGGAACAATGTTGCCACCAAATGTTTAAATACAAAAGTTTCCAATATTCAGTCTAGCTTAGCACAAATAGCCTCTATGCTTATAAGTATAGAGTTATATCAGAAAGGAGAAGTTACTCAAGCTTTAAGAACTTTAGATGCAAAGCATACTATAGATATGGGATCTCTTATCTCTAAAGTAGATCAAGAAGCTAGTAGTATTAAACATCTACAAGGTGAAGCACACCAAAAGTTAGATACTACAATTCAAGGTATCAGTAATCTTGTTCAAGAACAAGATAATGTAAAAGCTGAGATACACTCTATAGAAGAAAAGATTAATATTTTTGCTTTAGAAACAACTTCTAATCTAGATAGCCTCACTCGTGAAATGATGGTTCAGCAACAACATATTACTCTACTCCCTGATATTCTACAACAGGTTAGTAATCCTACTCCATTGGCCATAGCAACCCCTATTGATTCTCTTGGTTGGTTAAATGTAGCAAAGACTCAGAAAGAAATAGTTAAATCCAAAGCACAAAAGAAAGTAGGAGAAGACAACATTGCTGATAAGATCTATCATGTAGGCATGGCAAAGATAGAAGAAGCAGAAATGTTTAGTTACTTTGAAGAAGGAGAATCTTCAGCTAGTCCAAAGCCTCCTTTAGAGTCTCAAATTAGAACCTTAAATTTCCAACATTTCTTTTGGAAGTTTAATTGTGAAAGCCCAACTAAAAGAAAAGAAATGATTCATGTAATGCTTGCTTGGGCCAATGTTCAAATTTTTAGTTTAAAGAAAGACCCTGTAAATGTTTCACATCAAGTCTCTAATGGTTTCATAGGAATCATTAAAGATTGGTGGGATGGTTGTGGTCAAACATTCCAGGATGAAATCCTCCGCTAGAATCAGCCAATAGTTGCCTTGTGTGAAGCCGTATATTCTGAATTTGTTGGAATTATTGATAATGAGAAAGAAGCCAATAAGCCAAGTTTCTAAGAGCCCAGTTGTGTGATATGACAAGAATAGAAGAATATATGTGTCATATGGAAAACTTTCTCTATGATTCCGGAGAAATGTTTAATCCTGCATTTAAGATCAGATACATAGAATCTTTTCCTCAATACTTTGCTGATAAGTATAAATCTGTAATGGGATCTGATATATCTACTATGTCTTTTGGTCGTATCAACCAAAATATAAGAGCCATCAATGAAAAGCTCTGTGCAGAGAGAAAAGCCTATAAAGATACTATGCTTTTTCATAAGAAAATAGGCGCTAAGTTTTGTAAACCATTCTTTGATCAATTTGATTGTACAGATGCTAAAAGTTACAAAAAAGCTCAAGAAAAGAGGAAAATGAAGAACAAAAGCAAGGATTGCCGATGTTCTCCCAAGATGCAAAAGTCTCCAAAATCCATGTTCAGAAGATTTAAAGGTCATTCCTTTATACAGAAAAAGATCTTCAAGAAAAAGAAGAATGGATTTCAGAAAGCCTCTGTTAAATGCTTTCTTTGTCAAGGTCCTCACTATGCCAGCAAGTGTCCTAAAAAAAAGACAATAGTAAGAAAATTGATTTCTTACAAAGTCATGGTATAAATGAAGAAGAATATATTTTAATTTCTGATCTTGAACCACAATATGAATCTGATATTCCATGGGTCGAAGAATCAAATGGAGAAGAAATAGATAATCAAATCAATATGAATTTTGAAGAAATCAGCTCTGCCTCTGAATCATCCGACTATGATTCAGATATAGGTTTTCAAATTAATATGTTGAGAACTCAGTTTGCTAACACTTTTACTTTGGCTCAGCAGTTGCAGTATTTGAAAGATAAGTATTTGCAAACTCTTGCTTATCTTATCTCTGAGAAAAAATGTTTGCAGCCTCAGATTGCTGAAATAAAAGAAAGATATTTGTTGCATCTTTCTTAGCAAAAACAACAAAAGCATGCACAGGCCGTACAGTTTACTGGTCATAAAGCATCTGAACCAAGTTCATCAACATTGGTGCCAAAAAGTGCTTATTCCTATGCTCCTGAACAGCAAGGCAAAAGAGAATGGCGTAGCAAACGCATTACCCTCCTTCAAAATTTCCTTCTCAAATCCCAAGAAGAACTACAACTTATGAAAGAAGAAGCTGAGGATGAAGAGAAACAACAACTCTTTGAAGAAGAGTTAGTCCAGCTAGCAGATAGCTATCCACCAACCTCTGGTATGGTTATTGATGAAACCAATCATATTCATCAAATTTCTATTCATATTACTAATAATCCAGTCTGTGAGCTTTTAGTAATAAATGTCTTGGTTTTAAAGCCTATAATCTAGATGTCCTACTAGACACAGGTGCTGATATGTCTTTAGCTAGATATCATGCTATCCCTGTTGATAAATGGGAACCTGCTTTTTATAAGCTTATCTTTAATACTAAAATCATCATTTCTGAATGGCATGCAAAAATCCCTATTCTCTTAGGAGATATAGTTTATGAATTCAAAGTTGCCCATCATGAAATGCCTATGTTTGATATTATGCTTGGATCTGATAATCTCTCCAAGTTTTACCCCATTAATATCCAACCACATGAGATTATCCTTGCTCAAAAATACTCGGATAAAAAAACCAAATATGAATGTAAAGTTTCGTTGAAAGCTAAAGGAAAGCCAGTCAATCTGCAATGGTTAACTCAAAAGATTAATCTCTGTCAAGCCCAAGTAGAACCTGTGCTTGCAAATATTATGCAAGACTGTTGTTCTGAAAATCCCTTAGCCTTCCAACATAGAAAAAGTCATGTCTGTCATATTGACTTAAACTTTGTTATTGACAAAAATGGCATTCAGAAGGAACCACAGTTCAAAGCCCATCACTCTGGGATGTCACCATCTCTCAGAGAAGAATGCTTTCAAGAAATACAGCAGCTCAAAGATCAAGGATTGATCAGAGATTCTCACAGTCCATGGGCATGTGAAGCATTCTATGTGAACAAAAGAAGTGAGCAAGTCAGGGGAAAAAAGAGGTTAGTAATCAATTACATTCCTCTCAATAAACATGTTGTCTCTGTCTAGCATCTTATTCCTTCTAAGGATGAGATTTTGCAGCGAATTACTGGAAGCAAAATATATAGCAAATTTGACTTGAAATCTGGATTTTGGCAAATCCAAGTTGCAAAGTCTGACAGATATAAGACAGCCTTCATTATTCCCTTCAGTCAATATGAATGGAATGTTCTTCCATTTGGTTTGAAGACTGCTCCTAGCATCTTCCAAAAAACGATGAACTAGATTTTTTGTAAATTTGGTAAGTTCATCATTTTTTATATTGATGATATTTTAGTCTTCAGTGGAACTCCCAAGGAACATATAAAACACTTAGAATTGTTCTATAAAGTTGTATATGACAATGGTATGGTATTTTCAGCAAAAAAGATGGTTACTTTTCAGACAGAAATCTACTTCCTTGGAGTCAGCATCAAATCAAGTGAAGTTACCATTCAACCTCATGTTCTGCAAAATATACAGAATTTTCCTAACATCCTTACTGAGAAAAAGAGTCTGCAAAGGTTTTTAGGATGCGTCAATTATATAGCTGGTCACTATTATAATGTTGCACAAGATAGACATCTTTTAAATAAAATATTTTCCAAGCATCCGCCAGCATCGGATGATTCTATGACAGAAGCAGTCAAAAGAATAAAAGATAAATGTATTACTCTTCCCTCACTTATGCTTCCAGGTTCTGGTGAAAAGATTATTGAAACAGATGCCTCAGAGTTATATTGGGGAGCTCTCCTAAAAGAAAAATTTCTTGATGGCAGTGAAAAACCCTACAGATTTGCATCTGGCACTTTCAAAAAAGCCCAGATTAATTATCAATCTACTCATAAAGAGATTTTAGCTGTAATAAAAGCTCTTAAAGCTTTTATGTTATTTGTTAGATATAATTTTTTTTTGTTAGATCTGACTTAAAGAATTTTATGAGTATTTTAAATTCTGCAGATAATCTAAAGAAAGGTTCAATCAGCTGGCTCATCAGATGGTCTACCTATCTCTCAGACTTTGATTTCTCTGTGGAACATATTGAGGGAAAAAAGAATTGTTTAGCTAATTTTATGACCAGAGAATATCAAACACCACAGTATAGTGTGATGATAGTAACCACTAAAATTCGAGATGAATTTCACAAACACTTATGGCGTTCCAGACCTTTGGTTACTACTCAGTTGAATAATGAATTAACAAGATTGAAAGCTCAATCTTATGCTGCAGCAGATACTTTGAATTGCAATAATATTGCATGGACTTCCCATTATGCTGAAATCAATGAGGAAAATAGTGTGCATACTATTCTTCTAAATAAACCAGGTAAACCTCCTGAGTTATGTGGTGATAATAATTTGTTAATCAAAATGATTTATAGGATGGGTACAACATTTCATTTCCAGTGGTCTACCTTCTGGCGAAAGTTCAATCCAAGCTGAGAAAATTACTGGGAATCTAGAGATATGCCTGACTATATGTTTGAATTCTTGGACTATATTATGCCAAGAAGAGCTGCTAATTACTTTGTGAATATTGCTCCTGATATGCTTCGCAATATTTTTATTGCTCTATGAATTCCTTTTGATGTTCGGTTTGAGTTATTCCTTGTCCAGAATCATCAAGTCAACCTCCATGCTCGATGACATGCTCAACCTGCAATGCCGATAGCTTCCTTATGGAGAAGGATAACTGTCAATCATCAAGCAATATTTTTACAGACTCCTGACGAAAGATTGTGTCGAATTCCATTTGCTTTATTTCTCGATCATATAGCTAGTGACACTGATGATCATACTGGTGATACTGATGACTCACCATATTCGCTAGCTAGTTCACATGAATTTGCGGATGATGATTAAAACTAGGTCACGGGGTTTGTCCGTGATAGTGAATGGAGAGCACTATATCTCTCTTTATGTCTTTTCAGTGGACCTAACCACTATCTAAAGGTGGCATCTTGTCGATCGTGTCAACAAGCTTTAGTCTATTTTAAGTTTTGTTAGTGCGTGGTGGGCCCATACCCACATGTTATTCAAATCTTTTGTTCTTAGCCATCGATTGCACCGCTTTGTGATATCCGTTGATCTTCTCTTTCATCTGTTATATATTGAGAAGACTCACGAGTTATCGACAGATCGATTTGGCTAGAGGTTTAGGATCTTAGGTGTTTAAGTCTTGTGATATTTTGCAGTATAAAATTTTTCTAAGCTTATGTAATCAGCATCATCTATATATATATCAATGTGCAAATTTAATGCGAAAAGCCTTCTATTGTGATTTTTATTTCTATTACTATACAGTTCTAGTCTAAATGGTATCAGAGCCAAGTTAAGTTCTTGAGGTATTAGGATTTTTGCTTATATTAGTGTTTAACTGGTTACAGTCTTTTATAAGTGATTGGGTATCGTGTTCAATTCTCTACGACAACTAGGGAAGTGATGAGGTCCCGTTTAAGCCGAGGAAGGTGTGTTGTGGACCTAATTTAAGTACCGACGTTCTGTAGAAGAATGGAAGCTCTCGATCATCTTACAACTGATTCTCTAGGTACCGCTGATGTTTGCACTTTCTCTGAAATCTCTCAATCTGCTAATGAAGCTCTAGTTGAATTAGAGGAATCTAATCCCAATCCAGATTGGACTCTTCCTAGTCTTAAGGCCACTGATGTGTATGCCAATTTGTCTCCTTTTCATCTTATTGCTAAATCCCATATAAGGATTTATGAAAATGTGTTACAAATTAAAACTACTAAACAAGATAAATATTACTTGCAAATCTTTGATGATAAACTCATATCCCAATTGCGTGCTCAGAAAAAGTATCAATTTCTGCATATAGGTGCTATCTCTGTCGGCGTCTATCCCCTATTCCGTCGTGGTCTTAATGTTAGCCTTCTTGCATGTTTACTTGACAATCATCATATGTCTTTTTCTGCTTCTTTACAGTCTGCAGTTCAGAATGGTCTCCATGATGGTCCTGTCTATACCACTGTATATCCCAACTATCCCTCAGAAACCAATTTCAATAAAATCTTTAAATTGTTTCTTCAGACTGATGGTCTTTATATGTTACCTAGATCTTGTTCGCTTGCTCTCCAATACAAGATCACGTATCACTTAACCAATACCCTGTATCCTACTGTTAAGCATTCCCCTGCGTCTGTAAAAGCCTGGTGAGCCGTGCAACTCCCAATAGTAAAATTCTTCCTGCTGAAGCAATTTCATGGTCCCAACATAAGTTTCCCCGCAAATGGGTAGTCGACACTGACTTCATTCAGCAACCCTGTAAATCATTATCTATGGCTATTTCTATTAAAGATCTACATAACAAATCTATTCTTAGATTTGATAATCCCAAACCTACCTCATCTGCTCCTATTCCCTGTTTGCATATCAAAAAGATCCATGATCCACAAATTGACTCTTACTATTGCCCTGATTGCAAGAATATCCTTAGTAAGCCGAGTCATGCTGTGATTCATGCTGTCCAGTGAGATAAGAACATTGAAAGTCTTTTTGAAAGAACCAAGCAGCTTCTAGCTCAAAGGAAGAAGATTCATATGGAAAGTTCTTCAGATTCAGATGATGGTCACATATGGAAAACACCTCTAGGTGATGAATCCTATTCTGAGAAAGGATTCCCTAAAGCCTCAGATTTTAACCAATATTCTCCTGATGGAATGTCTAGAGCCCAGATGTATTATCGAAGGACAACTGATAAGAGCCTAGACCAATCTACAGAAGCTAAGTTATTAAATTGGAACAATGTTGCCACCAAATGTTTAAATACAAAAGTTTCCAATATTCAGTCTAGCTTAGCACAAATAGCCTCTATGCTTATAAGTATAGAGTTATATCAGAAAGGAGAAGTTACTCAAGCTTTAAGAACTTTAGATGCAAAGCATACTATAGATATGGGATCTCTTATCTCTAAAGTAGATCAAGAAGCTAGTAGTATTAAACATCTACAAGGTGAAGCACACCAAAAGTTAGATACTACAATTCAAGGTATCAGTAATCTTGTTCAAGAACAAGATAATGTAAAAGCTGAGATACACTCTATAGAAGAAAAGATTAATATTTTTGCTTTAGAAACAACTTCTAATCTAGATAGCCTCACTCGTGAAATGATGGTTCAGCAACAACATATTACTCTACTCCCTGATATTCTACAACAGGTTAGTAATCCTACTCCATTGGCCATAGCAACCCCTATTGATTCTCTTGGTTGGTTAAATGTAGCAAAGACTCAGAAAGAAATAGTTAAATCCAAAGCACAAAAGAAAGTAGGAGAAGACAACATTGCTGATAAGATCTATCATGTAGGCATGGCAAAGATAGAAGAAGCAGAAATGTTTAGTTACTTTGAAGAAGGAGAATCTTCAGCTAGTCCAAAGCCTCCTTTAGAGTCTCAAATTAGAACCTTAAATTTCCAACATTTCTTTTGGAAGTTTAATTGTGAAAGCCCAACTAAAAGAAAAGAAATGATTCATGTAATGCTTGCTTGGGCCAATGTTCAAATTTTTAGTTTAAAGAAAGACCCTGTAAATGTTTCACATCAAGTCTCTAATGGTTTCATAGGAATCATTAAAGATTGGTGGGATGGTTGTGGTCAAACATTCCAGGATGAAATCCTCCGCTAGAATCAGCCAATAGTTGCCTTGTGTGAAGCCGTATATTCTGAATTTGTTGGAATTATTGATAATGAGAAAGAAGCCAATAAGCCAAGTTTCTAAGAGCCCAGTTGTGTGATATGACAAGAATAGAAGAATATATGTGTCATATGGAAAACTTTCTCTATGATTCCGGAGAAATGTTTAATCCTGCATTTAAGATCAGATACATAGAATCTTTTCCTCAATACTTTGCTGATAAGTATAAATCTGTAATGGGATCTGATATATCTACTATGTCTTTTGGTCGTATCAACCAAAATATAAGAGCCATCAATGAAAAGCTCTGTGCAGAGAGAAAAGCCTATAAAGATACTATGCTTTTTCATAAGAAAATAGGCGCTAAGTTTTGTAAACCATTCTTTGATCAATTTGATTGTACAGATGCTAAAAGTTACAAAAAAGCTCAAGAAAAGAGGAAAATGAAGAACAAAAGCAAGGATTGCCGATGTTCTCCCAAGATGCAAAAGTCTCCAAAATCCATGTTCAGAAGATTTAAAGGTCATTCCTTTATACAGAAAAAGATCTTCAAGAAAAAGAAGAATGGATTTCAGAAAGCCTCTGTTAAATGCTTTCTTTGTCAAGGTCCTCACTATGCCAGCAAGTGTCCTAAAAAAAAGACAATAGTAAGAAAATTGATTTCTTACAAAGTCATGGTATAAATGAAGAAGAATATATTTTAATTTCTGATCTTGAACCACAATATGAATCTGATATTCCATGGGTCGAAGAATCAAATGGAGAAGAAATAGATAATCAAATCAATATGAATTTTGAAGAAATCAGCTCTGCCTCTGAATCATCCGACTATGATTCAGATATAGGTTTTCAAATTAATATGTTGAGAACTCAGTTTGCTAACACTTTTACTTTGGCTCAGCAGTTGCAGTATTTGAAAGATAAGTATTTGCAAACTCTTGCTTATCTTATCTCTGAGAAAAAATGTTTGCAGCCTCAGATTGCTGAAATAAAAGAAAGATATTTGTTGCATCTTTCTTAGCAAAAACAACAAAAGCATGCACAGGCCGTACAGTTTACTGGTCATAAAGCATCTGAACCAAGTTCATCAACATTGGTGCCAAAAAGTGCTTATTCCTATGCTCCTGAACAGCAAGGCAAAAGAGAATGGCGTAGCAAACGCATTACCCTCCTTCAAAATTTCCTTCTCAAATCCCAAGAAGAACTACAACTTATGAAAGAAGAAGCTGAGGATGAAGAGAAACAACTCTTTGAAGAAGAGTTAGTCCAGCTAGCAGATAGCTATCCACCAACCTCTGGTATGGTTATTGATGAAACCAATCATATTCATCAAATTTCTATTCATATTACTAATAATCCAGTCTGTGAGCTTTTAGTAATAAATGTCTTGGTTTTAAAGCCTATAATCTAGATGTCCTACTAGACATAGGTGCTGATATGTCTTTAGCTAGATATCATGCTATCCCTGTTGATAAATGGGAACCTGCTTTTTATAAGCTTATCTTTAATACTAAAATCATCATTTCTGAATGGCATGCAAAAATCCCTATTCTCTTAGGAGATATAGTTTATGAATTCAAAGTTGCCCATCATGAAATGCCTATGTTTGATATTATGCTTGGATCTGATAATCTCTCCAAGTTTTACCCCATTAATATCCAACCACATGAGATTATCCTTGCTCAAAAATACTCGGATAAAAAAACCAAATATGAATGTAAAGTTTCGTTGAAAGCTAAAGGAAAGCCAGTCAATCTGCAATGGTTAACTCAAAAGATTAATCTCTGTCAAGCCCAAGTAGAACCTGTGCTTGCAAATATTATGCAAGACTGTTGTTCTGAAAATCCCTTAGCCTTCCAACATAGAAAAAGTCATGTCTGTCATATTGACTTAAACTTTGTTATTGACAAAAATGGCATTCAGAAGGAACCACAGTTCAAAGCCCATCACTCTGGGATGTCACCATCTCTCAGAGAAGAATGCTTTCAAGAAATACAGCAGCTCAAAGATCAAGGATTGATCAGAGATTCTCACAGTCCATGGGCATGTGAAGCATTCTATGTGAACAAAAGAAGTGAGCAAGTCAGGGGAAAAAAGAGGTTAGTAATCAATTACATTCCTCTCAATAAACATGTTGTCTCTGTCTAGCATCTTATTCCTTCTAAGGATGAGATTTTGCAGCGAATTACTGGAAGCAAAATATATAGCAAATTTGACTTGAAATCTGGATTTTGGCAAATCCAAGTTGCAAAGTCTGACAGATATAAGACAGCCTTCATTATTCCCTTCAGTCAATATGAATGGAATGTTCTTCCATTTGGTTTGAAGACTGCTCCTAGCATCTTCCAAAAAACGATGAACTAGATTTTTTGTAAATTTGGTAAGTTCATCATTTTTTATATTGATGATATTTTAGTCTTCAGTAGAACTCCCAAGGAACATATAAAACACTTAGAATTGTTCTATAAAGTTGTATATGACAATGGTATGGTATTTTCAGCAAAAAAGATGGTTACTTTTCAGACAGAAATCTACTTCCTTGGAGTCAGCATCAAATCAAGTGAAGTTACCATTCAACCTCATGTTCTGCAAAATATACAGAATTTTCCTAACATCCTTACTGAGAAAAAGAGTCTGCAAAGGTTTTTAGGATGCGTCAATTATATAGCTGGTCACTATTATAATGTTGCACAAGATAGACATCTTTTAAATAAAATATTTTCCAAGCATCCGCCAGCATCAGATGATTCTATGACAGAAGCAGTCAAAAGAATAAAAGATAAATGTATTACTCTTCCCTCACTTATGCTTCCAGGTTCTGGTGAAAAGATTATTGAAACAGATGCCTCAGAGTTATATTGGGGAGCTCTCCTAAAAGAAAAATTTCTTGATGGCAGTGAAAAACCCTACAGATTTGCATCTGGCACTTTCAAAAAAGCCCAGATTAATTATCAATCTACTCATAAAGAGATTTTAGCTGTAATAAAAGCTCTTAAAGCTTTTATGTTATTTGTTAGATATAATTTTTTTTTGTTAGATCTGACTTAAAGAATTTTATGAGTATTTTAAATTCTGCAGATAATCTAAAGAAAGGTTCAATCAGCTGGCTCATCAGATGGTCTACCTATCTCTCAGACTTTGATTTCTCTGTGGAACATATTGAGGGAAAAAAGAATTGTTTAGCTAATTTTATGACCAGAGAATATCAAACACCACAGTATAGTGTGATGATAGTAACCACTAAAATTCGAGATGAATTTCACAAACACTTATGGCGTTCCAGACCTTTGGTTACTACTCAGTTGAATAATGAATTAACAAGATTGAAAGCTCAATCTTATGCTGCAGCAGATACTTTGAATTGCAATAATATTGCATGGACTTCCCATTATGCTGAAATCAATGAGGAAAATAGTGTGCATACTATTCTTCTAAATAAACCAGGTAATCCTCCTGAGTTATGTGGTGATAATAATTTGTTAATCAAAATGATTTATAGGATGGGTACAACATTTCATTTCTAGTGGTCTACCTTCTGGCGAAAGTTCAATCCAAGCTGAGAAAATTACTGGGAATCTAGAGATATGCCTGACTATATGTTTGAATTCTTGGACTATATTATGCCAAGAAGAGCTGCTAATTACTTTGTGAATATTGCTCCTGATATGCTTCGCAATATTTTTATTGCTCTATGAATTCCTTTTGATGTTCGGTTTGAGTTATTCCTTGTCCAGAATCATCAAGTCAACCTCCATGCTCGATGACATGCTCAACCTGCAAAGCCGGTAGCTTCCTTATGGAGAAGGATAACTGTCAATCATCAAGCAATATTTTTACAGACTCCTGACGAAAGATTGTGTCGAATTCCATTTGCTTTATTTCTCGATCATATAGCTAGTGACACTGATGATCATACTGGTGATACTGATGACTCACCATATTCGCTAGCTAGTTCACATGAATTTGCGGATGATGATTAAAACTAGGTCACGGGGTTTGTCCGTGATAGTGAATGGAGAGCACTATATCTCTCTTTATGTCTTTTCAGTGGACCTAACCACTATCTAAAGGTGGCATCTTGTCGATCGTGTCAACAAGCTTTAGTCTATTTTAAGTTTTGTTAGTGCGTGGTGGGCCCATACCCACATGTTATTCAAATCTTTTGTTCTTAGCCATCGATTGCACCGCTTTGTGATATCCGTTGATCTTCTCTTTCATCTGTTATATATTGAGAAGACTCACGAGTTATCGACAGATCGATTTGGCTAGAGGTTTAGGATCTTAGGTGTTTAAGTCTTGTGATATTTTGCAGTATAAAATTTTTCTAAGCTTATGTAATCAGCATCATCTATATATATATCAATGTGCAAATTTAATGCGAAAAGCCTTCTATTGTGATTTTTATTTCTATTACTATACAGTTCTAGTCTAAATGGTATCAGAGCCAAGTTAAGTTCTTGAGGTATTAGGATTTTTGCTTATATTAGTGTTTAACTGGTTACAGTCTTTTATAAGTGATTGGGTATCGTGTTCAATTCTCTACGACAACTAGGGAAGTGATGAGGTCCCGTTTAAGCCGAGGAAGGTGTGTTGTGGACCTAATTTAAGTACCGACGTTCTGTAGAAGAATGGAAGCTCTCGATCATCTTACAACTGATTCTCTAGGTACCGCTGATGTTTGCACTTTCTCTGAAATCTCTCAATCTGCTAATGAAGCTCTAGTTGAATTAGAGGAATCTAATCCCAATCCAGATTGGACTCTTCCTAGTCTTAAGGCCACTGATGTGTATGCCAATTTGTCTCCTTTTCATCTTATTGCTAAATCCCATATAAGGATTTATGAAAATGTGTTACAAATTAAAACTACTAAACAAGATAAATATTACTTGCAAATCTTTGATGATAAACTCATATCCCAATTGCGTGCTCAGAAAAAGTATCAATTTCTGCATATAGGTGCTATCTCTGTCGGCGTCTATCCCCTATTCCGTCGTGGTCTTAATGTTAGCCTTCTTGCATGTTTACTTGACAATCATCATATGTCTTTTTCTGCTTCTTTACAGTCTGCAGTTCAGAATGGTCTCCATGATGGTCCTGTCTATACCACTGTATATCCCAACTATCCCTCAGAAACCAATTTCAATAAAATCTTTAAATTGTTTCTTCAGACTGATGGTCTTTATATGTTACCTAGATCTTGTTCGCTTGCTCTCCAATACAAGATCATGTATCACTTAACCAATACCCTGTATCCTACTGTTAAGCATTCCCCTGCATCTGCAAAAGCCTGGTGAGCCGTGCAACTCCCAATAGTAAAATTCTTCCTGCTGAAGCAATTTCATGGTCCCAACATAAGTTTCCCCGCAAATGGGTAGTCGACACTGACTTCATTCAGCAACCCTGTAAATCATTATCTATGGCTATTTCTATTAAAGATCTACATAACAAATCTATTCTTAGATTTGATAATCCCAAACCTACCTCATCTGCTCCTATTCCCTGTTTGCATATCAAAAAGATCCATGATCCACAAATTGACTCTTACTATTGCCCTGATTGCAAGAATATCCTTAGTAAGCCGAGTCATGCTGTGATTCATGCTGTCCAGTGAGATAAGAACATTGAAAGTCTTTTTGAAAGAACCAAGCAGCTTCTAGCTCAAAGGAAGAAGATTCATATGGAAAGTTCTTCAGATTCAGATGATGGTCACATATGGAAAACACCTCTAGGTGATGAATCCTATTCTGAGAAAGGATTCCCTAAAGCCTCAGATTTTAACCAATATTCTCCTGATGGAATGTCTAGAGCCCAGATGTATTATCGAAGGACAACTGATAAGAGCCTAGACCAATCTACAGAAGCTAAGTTATTAAATTGGAACAATGTTGCCACCAAATGTTTAAATACAAAAGTTTCCAATATTCAGTCTAGCTTAGCACAAATAGCCTCTATGCTTATAAGTATAGAGTTATATCAGAAAGGAGAAGTTACTCAAGCTTTAAGAACTTTAGATGCAAAGCATACTATAGATATGGGATCTCTTATCTCTAAAGTAGATCAAGAAGCTAGTAGTATTAAACATCTACAAGGTGAAGCACACCAAAAGTTAGATAGTACAATTCAAGGTATCAGTAATCTTGTTCAAGAACAAGATAATGTAAAAGCTGAGATACACTCTATAGAAGAAAAGATTAATATTTTTGCTTTAGAAACAACTTCTAATCTAGATAGCCTCACTCATGAAATGATGGTTCAGCAACAACATATTACTCTACTCCCTGATATTCTACAACAGGTTAGTAATCCTACTCCATTGGCCATAGCAACCCCTATTGATTCTCTTGGTTGGTTAAATGTAGCAAAGACTCAGAAAGAAATAGTTAAAGCCAAAGCACAAAAGAAAGTAGGAGAAGACAACATTGCTGATAAGATCTATCATGTAGGCATGGCAAAGATAGAAGAAGCAGAAATGTTTAGTTACTTTGAAGAAGGAGAATCTTCAGCTAGTCCAAAGCCTCCTTTAGAGTCTCAAATTAGAACCTTAAATTTCCAACATTTCTTTTGGAAGTTTAATTGTGAAAGCCCAGCTAAAAGAAAAGAAATGATTCATGTAATGCTTGCTTGGGCCAATGTTCAAATTTTTAGTTTAAAGAAAGACCCTGTAAATGTTTCACATCAAGTATCTAATGGTTTCATAGGAATCATTAAAGATTGGTGGGATGGTTGTGGTCAAACATTCTAGGATGAAATCCTCCGCTAGAATCAGCCAATAGTTGCCTTGTGTGAAGCAGTATATTCTGAATTTGTTGGAATTATTGATAATGAGAAAGAAGCCAGTAAGCCAAGTTTCTAAGAGCCCAGTTGTGTGATATGACAAGAATAGAAGAATATATGTGTCATATGGAAAACTTTCTCTATGATTCCGGAGAAATGTTTAATCCTGCATTTAAGATCAGATACATAGAATCTTTTCCTCAATACTTTGCTGATAAGTATAAATCTGTAATGGGATCTGATATATCTACTATGTCTTTTGGTCGTATCAACCAAAATATAAGAGCCATCAATGAAAAGCTCTGTGCAGAGAGAAAAGCCTATAAAGATACTATGCTTTTTCATAAGAAAATAGGCGCTAAGTTTTGTAAACCCTTCTTTGATCAATTTGATTGTACAGATGCTAAAAGTTACAAAAAAGCTCAAGAAAAGAGGAAAATGAAGAACAAAAGCAAGGATTGCCGATGTTCTCCCAAGTGCAAAAGTCTCCAAAATCCATGTTCAGAAGATTTAAAGGTCATTCCTTTATACAGAAAAAGATCTTCAAGAAAAAGAAGAATGGATTTCAGAAAGCCTCTGTTAAATGCTTTCTTTGTCAAGGTCCTCACTATGCCAGCAAGTGTCCTAAAAAAAAAGACAATAGTAAGAAAATTGATTTCTTACAAAGTCATGGTATAAATGAAGAAGAATATATTTTAATTTCTGATCTTGAACCACAATATGAATCTGATATTCCATGGGTCGAAGAATCAGATGGAGAAGAAATAGATAATCAAATCAATATGAATTTTGAAGAAATCAGCTCTGCCTCTGAATCATCCGACTATGATTCAGATATAGGTTTTCAAATTAATATGTTGAGAACTCAGTTTGCTAACACTTTTACTTTGGCTCAGCAGTTGCAGTATTTGAAAGATAAGTATTTGCAAACTCCTGCTTATCTTATCTCTGAGAAAAAATGTTTGCAGCATCAGATTACTAAAACAGAAGAAAGATATTTGTTGCATCTTTCTTAGCAAAAACAACAAAAGCATGCACAGGCCATATAGTTTACTAGTCATAAAGCATCTGAACCAAGTTCATCAACATTGGTGCCAGAAAGTGCTTATTCCTATGCTCCTGAACAGCAAGGTAGAAGAGAATGGCATAGCAAACGCATTACCCTCCTTCAAAATTTCCTTCTCAAAGCCTCAGAAGAACTACAACAACTTATGAAAGAAGAAGCTGAGGATGAAGAGAAACAATAACTCTTTGAAGAAGAGTTAGTCCAGCTAGCAGACAGCTATCCACCAACCTCTGGTATGGTTATTGATGAAACCAATCATATTCATCAAATTTCTGTTCATATTACTAATAATCCAGTCTGTGAGCTTAGTATTAAATGCCCTGGTTTTAAAGCCTATAATCTAGATGTCCTACTAGACACAGGTGCTGATATGTCTTTAGCTAGATATCATGCTATCCCTGCTGATAAATGGGAACCTGCTTTTTATAAGCTTACCTTTAATACTAAAACCGTCATTTCTGAATGGCATGCAAAAATCCCTATTCTCTTAGGAGATACAGTTTATGAATTCAAAGTTGCCCATCATGAAATGCCTATGTTTGATATTATGCTTGGATCCGATAATCTCTCCAAGTTTTACCCCATTACTATCCAACCACATGAGATTATCCTTGCTCAAAAATACTCCTTGTATAAAAAGACCAAGTATGAATGTAAAGTTCCGTTGAAAGCTAAAGGAAAGCTAGTCAATCTGCAATGGTTAACTCAAAATATTAATCTCTGTCAAGCCCAAGTAGAACCTGTGCTTGCAAAGATTATGCAAGACTACTGTTCTGAGAATGTATATATATATATATATATATATATATATATATATATATGAATATATGTATACATATATATATACACACACACACATATATATAGGTATATATATATATATATACATATGTACATACATATCTATCTACATATATATATTTATATATATACATATATGTATATGTATATATATGCATATGTATATATATACATATATATATGCATATATATATGTAGATATGTATATATGTATATATATATATATAGATATGTATGTACATATGTATATATATATATGTATATATATATATATATGTATATGTATATATATGTATATGTATATATATACATATGTACATATATATATATACATATGTACATATATATATACATATGTATATATATACATATATATATATACTTACATATGTATATGTATACATATGTTCATACATTATGTATATATATACATATGCATATATATACATATTTACATATATATATGTATATATATATGTATATATATATAGATATACATATGTATATGAATATATATACATATACATATATATATTCATATACATATGTATATATATATATATTCATATACATATGTATATATATATATACATATTTACATATACATATATATATATATATATATATATATCTACATATATATCTACATATATATATAAATATACATATACATAGACACATATACATATATATACATATACACATATACATATATATATGTGTGTGTATACATGTATACATGTATACATATATATATATATATATATATATATATATATATATATATGTATATACATATCTACATATATATATACATACATATATGCATATATGCATATATATACATATACATATACATATATGTATATGTACATGTATATGTATATATATATGCATATATGCATATGTGTGTATATATATATGTATATGTAGATGTAGATATATGTATATATGTATATATATGTAGATATGTATGTACATATGTATATATATGTATATGTATATATATATGTATATGTATATATATACATATGTACATATATACATATATATATTTATATATATACATATGTATATATATATATGTGCATACATATATATGTATATATATACATATGTATATATACATATTTACATATACATATATATATACGTACATATATATCTACATATACATATATATATATATAGATATACATATACATATACATATATATATATATATTTATATATATATATATGTATATATATATATACTCATATACATATGTATATATATATACATATTTACATATATATATACACACACATATATATATATATATATCTACATATATATATAGATATACATATACATATAGATATGTACATATATACATATTTACACATATACATACATACATATACACACACACACACACACACACACATATACATATAGAAATCGCAATAGAAGGCTTTTTGCATTAAATTCGCACACTGATATATATATATATATATATATATATATATATATATATATATATATATATATATATATATATATATATATATATATATATATATATATATATATATATATAGATGATGCTGATTACATAAGCTTAGAAAACTTTTATACTGCAAAATATCACAAGACTTAAACACCTAAGATCCTAAACCTCTAGCCAAATCGATCTGTCGATAACTCATGAGTCTTCTCAATATATAACAGATGAAAGAGAAGATCAACGGATATCACAAAGCGGTGCAATCGATGGCTAAGAACAAAAGATTTGAATAACATGTGGGTATGGGCCCACCACGCACTAACAAAACTTAAAATAGACTAAAGCTTGTTGACACGATCGACAAGATGCCACCTTTAGATAGTGGTTAGGTCCACTGAAAAGACATAAAGAGAGATATAGTGCTCTCCATTCACTATCACGGACAAACCCCGTGACCTAGTTTTAATCATCATCCGCAAATTCATGTGAACTAGCTAGCGAATATGGTGAGTCATCAGTATCACCAGTATGATCATCAGTGTCACTAGCTATATGATCGAGAAATAAAGCAAATGGAATTCGACACAATCTTTCGTCAGGAGTCTGTAAAAATATTGCTTGATGATTGACAGTTATCCTTCTCCATAAGGAAGCTACCGGCATTGCAGGTTGAGCATGTCGTCGAGCATGGAGGTTGACTTGATGATTCTGGACAAGGAATAACTCAAACCGAACATCAAAAGGAATTCGTAGAGCAATAAAAATATTGTGAAGCATATCAGGAGCAATATTCACAAAGTAATTAGTAGCTCTTCTTGGCATAATATAGTCCAAGAATTCAAACATATAGTCAGTCATATCTCTAGATTCCCAGTAATTTTCTCGGCTTGGATTGAACTTTGGCCAGAAGGTAGACCACTAGAAATGAAATGTTGTACCCATCCTATAAATCATTTTGATTAACAAATTATTATCACCACATAACCCAGGAGGATTACCTGGTTTATTTAGAAGAATAGTATGCACATTATTTTCCTCATTGATTTCAGCATAATGGGAAGTCCATGCAATATTATTGCAATTCAAAGTATCTTTACTTTGAATTCATAAACTGTATCTCCTAAGAGAATAGGGATTTTTGCATGCCATTCAGAAATGATGGTTTTAGTATTAAAGGTAAGCTTATAAAAATTAGGTTCCCATTTATCAGCAGGGATAGCATGATATCTAGCTAAAGACATATCAGCACCTGTGTCTAGTAGGACATCTAGATTATAGGCTTTAAAACTAGGCCATTTAATACTAAGCTCATAGACTGGATTATTAGTAATATGAACAAAAATTTGATGAATATGATTGGTTTCATCAATAACCATACCAGAGGTTGGTGGATAGCTGTCTGCTAGCTGGACTAACTCTTCTTCAAAGAGTTGTTGTTTCTCTTCATCCTCAGCTTCTTTCATAAGTTGTTGTAGTTCTTCTTGGGCTTTGAGAAGGAAATTTTGAAGGAGGGTAATGCGTTTGCTACGCCATTCTCTTCTACCTTGTTGTTCAGGAGCATACGAATAAGCACTTTCTGGCACCAATGTTGATGAACTTGGTTCAGATGCTTTATGACCAGTAAACTGTACGGCCTGTGCATGCTTCTGTTGTTTTTGCTGAGAAAGATGCAACAAATATCTTTCTTCTATTTCAGCAATCTGATGCTGCAAACATTTTTTCTCAGAGATAAGATAAGCAAGAGTTTGCAAATACTTATCTTTCAAATACTGCAACTACTGAGCCAAAGTAAAAGTGTTAGCAAACTGAGTTCTCAACATATTAATTTGAAAACCTATATCTGAATCATAGTTGGATGATTCAAAGGCAGAGCTGATTTCTTCAAAATTCATATTGATTTGATTATCTATTTCTTCTCCATCTGATTCTTCGACCCATGGAATATCAGATTCATATTGTGGTTCAAGATCAGAAATTAAAACATATTCTTCTTCATTTATACCATGACTTTATAAGAAATTAATTTTCTTACTATTGTCCTTTTTCTGAGGACACTTGCTGGCATAGTGAGGACCTTGACAAAGAAAGCATTTAACAGAGGCTTTCTAAAATCCATTCTTCTTTTTCCTGAAGATCTTTTTCTGTTTAAAGGACTGACCTTTAAATCTTCTGAACTTGGAATTTGGAGACTTTTGCATCTTGGGAGAACATCGGCAATCCTTGCTTTTGTTCTTCATTTTCCTCTTTTCTTGAGCTTTTTTGTAAATTTTAGAATCTGTACAACCAAATTGATCAAAGAATGGTTTACAAAATGCTGAGAAAGATGCAACAAATATCTTTCTTTTGTTTCAGCAATCTGATGCTGCAAACATTTTTTCTTAGAGATAAGCAGGAGTTTGCAAATACTTATCTTTCAAATACTGCAACTATTGAGCCAAAGTAAAAGTGTTAGCAAACTGAGTTCTCAACATATTAATTTGAAAACCTATATCTGAATCATAGTCGGATGATTCAGAGGCAGAGCTGATTTCTTCAAAATTCATATTGATTTGATTATCTATTTCTTCTCCATCTGATTCTTCGACCCATGGAATATCAGATTCATATTGTGGTTCAAGATCAGAAATTAAAACATATTCTTCTTCATTTATACCATGACTTTGTAAGAAATTAATTTTCTTACTATTGTCCTTTTTTTGAGGACACTTGCTGGCATAGTGAGGACCTTGACAAAGAAAGCATTTAACAGAGGCTTTCTGAAATCCATTCTTCTTTTCCTTGAAGATCTTTTTCTGTTTAAAGGACTGACCTTTAAATCTTCTAAACTTGGATTTTGGAGACTTTTGCATCTTGGGAGAACATCGGCAATCCTTGCTTTTGTTCTTCATTTTCCTCTTTTCTTGAGCTTTTATGTAACTTTTAGCATCTGTACAGCTAAATTGATCAGAGAATGGTTTACAAAACTTAGTGCCTATTTTCTTATGAAAAAGCATAGTATCTTTATAGGCTTTTCTCTCTGTACAGAGCTTTTCATTGATGGCTCTTATATTTTGGTTGATACGACCAAACGACATAGTAGATATAAATACATATGTATAAATATGTATACATATCTATGTACATATCTATGCATATGTATATATATACATATGCATACATATGTATAAATATGTATACATATGTATATATATACATATGTATAAATATGTATGCATATGTATATATATACATATGCATAGATATGTATATATGTACATATCTATAAATATGTACATATCTATGCATATGTATTTATATACACATATATGTGTATATAAATACATATGTATAAATATGTATACATATCTATGTACATATCTATGCATATGTATATATATATATGCATATATATACATATGTATACATATTTATACATATGTATATATATACATATTTATACATATGTATACATACATATGTATAATATATATGTATATATACATATGTATACATATTTATACATATGTATATACACATATGTATATATATGTATACATAATTATATTTATGTATATATATACATATGTATACATATGTATATATACATATGTATACATATGTATATATATACATATGTATACATATTTATACATATGTATATATATATATATATATATATATACATATGTATATATATATGTATACATATGTATATATATATGTATACATATGTATATATATGTATACATATTTATATATATGTTTATGTATACATATGTATACATATACATATATATAAATATGTATACATATATATACATATGTATATATATATATATATATGTATAAATATTTTACATATGTATATATATACATATATATAAATATGTATACATATATATAAATATGTATACATACATATACATATTTGTATATATATGTATATATGTGTACATATATATGCATATGTATATGTATGTACATATCTATACATATGTATTTATATACACATATATGTGTATATAAATACATATGTATAGATATGTACATACATATACATATGCATATATATGTACACATATATACATATATATACACATATGTATATGTATGTATACATATTTATATATATGTATATGTATACATATTTATATATATGTATATATACATATGTAAAATATTTATACATATATGTATAAATATGTATATATATACATATATATAAATATGTATATATGTGTGTGTGTATATACATATATATGTATATACACATATGTATATATATGTATATATGTGTACATATATATACATATGTATATGTATGTACATATCTATACATTTGTATTTATATACACATATATGTGTATATAAATACATATGCATAGATATGTACATAAATATGCACATATGTATATATATGTACATATCTATATATGTATTTATATACACATATATGTGTATATAAATACATATGTATAGATAAGTACATATATATACATATGTATAGATATGCATATATATATACATATATATTTACACATATGTATACATATATATATATGTATATATACATATGTATACATATTTATACATATGTATATATATAAATATTTATACATATATATATATGTGTATATATATATGTATATATATGTACATATCTATACATATGTATAAATATGTACATATATATATGTATGTACATATATATATATATATATATATGTATGTATGTATACACATGTACATAGCTATACAGATGTATATACATGTACATATCTATATTTATGTATATACATGTACATATCTATACATATGTATTTATATACACATATATGTGTATATAAATACATATGCATAGATATGTACATATATATACATATATACATATATATATGTATATACATATCTATATATATACATATGTATAGATATGTACATATATATACATACATATATATGTACATATCTACATACATGCACATATCTATGCATATGTATTTATATACACATATATATACATATGTGTATATATATACATATCTATACATATGTACATATCTATGCATATGTATTTATATACACATATATGTGTATATAAATACATATGTATAGATATGTACATATATATATATATATTTACACACATATATATAAATATGTATACATATATATATATATGTACATATCTATACATATGTATATACATGTACATATATATACATATGTATTTATATACACATATGTATATAAATACATGTATATACATGTACATATATATACATATGTATTTATATACACATATGTATATAGATACATATGTATAGATATGTACATGTATATACATATGTATATATATGTACATGTATATACACATATGTATATATATGTACATGTATATACACATATGTATATGTATATATATGTACATGTATATACACATGTATATACACATATGTATATATATGTACATGTATATACACATATGTATATAAATACATATGTATAAATATGTACATGTATATACACATATGTATATAAACACATATGTATAAATATGTACATGTATTATACACATGTATATATATGTACATGTATTATACACATGTATATATATGTACATGTATTATACACATGTATATATATGTACATGTATATACACATGTATATATATGTACATGTATATACATATGTATACATATTTATATATATGTATATATATACATATTTATACATATGTATAAATATGTATACATATGTATATATATGTATATATATGTACATATCTATACATATGTATATATATGTACATATATATACATATGTATATATATACACATATATGTGTATATAAATACATATGCATAGATATGTACATATCTATGCATATGTATTTATATACACATATATGTGTATATAAATACATATGTATAGATATGTATATATATATACATATGTATAGATATGTAAATATATATATATACACACACACATATGTATATATATGTATATAAATACATATGTATAGATATGTACATATATATACATATGTATATATATGTACATATCTACATACATGTACATATCTATGCATATGTATTTATATACACATATATGTATACATATATATACATATGTGTATATATATATATGTACATATCTATACATATGTATATATCTATACATATGTATTTATATATACATATATATACATGTGTGTGTATATATATGTGTATGTATATATATATATATATATACATATACATATATATACATATGTACATATCTATACATATGTATTTATATACACATATATGTGTATATATATACATGTGCATAGATATGTACATATGTATAGATATGTACATATATATACATATATATACACATATGTATATATACGCATACATATTTATATA
Source organism: Torreya grandis (assembly GCA_037957365.1). Classification (NCBI taxonomy): domain Eukaryota; kingdom Viridiplantae; phylum Streptophyta; class Pinopsida; order Cupressales; family Taxaceae; genus Torreya; species Torreya grandis. The sequence continues at coordinate 1,217,291 of JARHVA010005154.1, read as the reverse complement.
TATATATATGTATATTTATACATATTTATACATATGTATAAATATGTATACATATGTATATATGTACATATCTATACATATGTATATACATGTACATATATATACATATGTATTTATATACACATGTATATAAATACATATGTATAGATATGTACATGTACATGTACATATCTATACATATGTATTTATATACATATGTGTATATAAATACATATGTATATATATGTACATGTATATACACATATGTATATAAATACATATGTATAAATATGTACATGTATATACATATGTATATATATGTACATGTATTATACACATATGTATATATATGTACATGTATATACATATGTATACATATTTATATATATGTATATATATACATATGTATACATATTTATACATATGTATAAATATATATACATATGTATATATATACATATATATACATGTGTATATATATATGTATATATATGTACATATCTATACATATGTATATATATATGTACATATATATACATATGTATATATATGTACATATCTATACATATCTATACATATGTACATATATATACATATGTACATATATATACATATGTACATATCTATGCATATGTATTTATATACACATATATGTGTATATAAATATATATGTATAGATATGTACATATATATACATATGTATAGATATGTAAATATATATATATATATATATATATATATATATACACACACACACATATGTATATATAAATACATATGTATAGATATATACATATATATATGTATATATATATATATATATATATACATATTTATATATATGTATATGTATACATATGTATATATACATACACATATACACACACACACACACATATACATATACATATACATATGGAGATATGGTTAGTCTAAGACGTGATAGACAAGATATGGTAGATGGGTTTATACAATGGATACAAGATGGTTATTAAGATATGTGAGTGGATGAAGTGATGGGTGGATATGGTTAGATTAGGAAGGGATGGGCAAGCTGGTGATTAGGCAAGGATGTACATGATAGTGAAGTGATGATCAAGGATAATGGGATATGGTAAGCCTAGGAAAGGATAAGGTGACTATGATGATGTGGATTTAGGTAAGGATGTAAGATGTGATTAAGGTAAGGGTATGGCTAAGGATGAGTGAGTATGACAAAGAGAAAGATATACAAAGAGACTATATATAATGATGACTAGGAGGTACAAGATGAGATGTAGGTGATAGATGAGGATAATGACGAGGATGATGATTTGGAATGCACATGAAAAGGATAGTGGGATATGCACAAGATGATAGAATGATGATGATATAATATACAAGATGATATGTATAAAGGACCTAGATGGGCTCAGATAGGCAAAAGGCTAAGTTGGCTCACAAATAGCATGGGTTTAACACAACACACACCCAAACAAAGCAAGCCACAACCTATGATTAGTAAACTAATGGGTGTATAACCCTATGTCCACACCATCTAATGACTACACAAGTGAGGTTGTAGGCCGGTGACCCATTACAAAATCGATTAAACCCTCTCGACCTTGCTTGCACTTGATGGTCACTTGGGCGCTATTGCTAACACCAACATTGAAACACTTGTTACGACCAAAATGTCCTATGCTAGGCTGAATGGGATCTCTAAGGGCATCCCCTATATACATGATGGTACATTGGGGTCCAAGTCCGTATAGAGTGTTGTTGAATGCCTAGTTTAGAGAATTAACTCTTCCCCTTCATGGATGATCTGTATGGAGTCAACCGCTTAGCCTAACGATAGTTGTCCTTGATTATTATACTCCATTAGAACACGGAGTTTGGTTAGTGTGAAATGATGAAATCCACAACACTAACCCCTATAGACTAATCCGCATGCATGGTGATGAAATCCATGTAATGTGCTATCCTAGGGGGTTTGATAAATAGGCAAACACATGATACAATTAATTAACTAATTAATTAGCTATGTGTGATGGGTATGATACAACAAAGTTATTTACAAATCAACACACACGTGTAAACAAGTATTTACAAGGAATGATCAAGAAGATATCTATACAAGATGATTAAAAATGATATATGCAAGGCAAAAAGGATTTGAAATTTTTTCAAAAATGATTCTAAGAGTGTCAAAATGATCTTTGACTAGCATTTTGCAAGTACATAGGTTAGTAGTTTTGGTGGCACTCAAAAAGAGGTAACGTATGAGACAAAAATGTTAGTTGTTTCACAAAAAAATGTTGATTACCTGTAAAACCGATGTTAGATAGACAATATCGCTACTATATATAAAATTGATATTCACGATTTTGTCATAAATCACAAAACTGTGTTTCAAAATGACAAAACCATTATTGCGAATAAGTCGACAATGGTGATATCATGTAGAATGATAATTTTGTTTTAATTTATAAATTATGTGATCAAAATATGGATGTTTATGCAAATGGATTGTCAAAATGTTTTATTTCTGGACCATAGGCTGAAATTTATGGTATTTTCAAGGTTTCTTACCATAAAAGATATACTAAGCAGAACTGAGCAAAATTAAAATAAATAGCGATTTCAATAATTTTTAAATCTACCGTATTAGTTCCATAACCAATAGTCAATAATTTAGAATGGCAGAAGCAAAGAAATCAGGTCAAAACTTTTCGATATGTCTATAATATCACTATTTAGGGTAACAATGCTAATAGCGGCTTTACTTGAAGTTTCAAAAAAAAATTTGAATGTTCGTCTACATGCCCTAAAACATGTACGTGCAGGTTTATCAGAAAGATTATATAGCTTTTTTTTTTAAAAAGGCGTCAAAAAACATATGTCAATATTCGATTAAAATGACCAAAACATAATACCGTAATTTAGCAGGGTTGTATGGCATTCCCACGCATTTCATGATCGACGGTTTCGGTGGCGATGGAAAAGTCTGGCTGTGTTTTCATTTCGAGATAAAACCACTTTGGACACAGTGATATGAAGCCTGGGTTTCCAGGACTGCCAATTTCTAATCTATGCTATCTTCTTATCTTACTTGCACAGATAAAAGCACACATACGAAATAAATAATAGGGGATTAACAAAAATTGTTGGAATAGATGTTATGTATCTGAACATGAGACAATGGTCAATGTTAATCTACGAGATACTATGGGGCAGTGAAAAAATATTAAATAAAATGCAATTCGTGCCCACAGATGATGGACTCTGAGTTCAGGGATTTTGTAATATGGATCTCGCTTGAAGAATCCTTGCTCAATGTTTCTTCCTAGGCTAACCCCAAATGGATGATCAACGAATCCTTGGCTGAATTCGCTCACTGCTTCTCTATTTCCCTCTAATTAAATTTAATGTCATCCCTTTGTCTGGTTCCTACAAAAAGATATCAAGCTACGCAAGACCATTCAACAATCAATATGCAGGGGTCAGGATGTAATATAAAATGAAAATCTTAAAAGCATCATCCAGTACAGCTACCCCCAAATTTTAAAAGGTGAGTCCTATTAAATCCTGTCAGCAATTTATTTAATGCCAAACAAACAAGTCATAATAGCATAGAACAAATATGCGTTGGTCAATGTGTAACAGAATGGAATAAAGTCATTAAATAAATGTTAAACGCAGGCAACAGACTTAAAATGGTTCACACTCCTAGAAAGAAACATGACTGTAGTAGCATATCTGATAGTATGTTGAAAATGTAAAGAGGCTTTTCAAGGTCTGTTGAAATACTTGATTGAAATGGAAGGCAGTTCAGCTTGAATTGAAACAACTGAGATAAACAAAATGGTGGTGGCGTTGCTCTTGGGCCGAGTTAAAGAAATAAAAAGAATAGAACTTGATGTATTAACAAATTAAATTCTATTATTAATTAAAATCATATTCAACCAATTATATTTTTAATTTTAAATTTGTCACAAAATGTGTTTCATAGTTTCACAAATCCCAGTTAGTTTTCAAGCTATACATACAAATATATATTTACAAATCAACATTCAGAACATCATCTTATCAGATATACATACCAATATATATTGTGTTAAATACATATAAAATTTCAAATTTCAAATATATATATATATATATACATGTGTGTGTGTGTATAAAAGAGCTTCAAAACATCCTAAAATGACCTGCACTTTTATATAACCAATTTAATGTTAGCATAAGGAATAAAGAAACTACTAACATATGTTGCAATGATGAAAAACCCTAGCAATTATGGTGGATGGAATTTTGAAAATGTTGAGCCACCAATCTTGCTGGAAAATTTGCCTTGTAATCTTAAGCCAACACACTTAAAATGCCCAAAATGTTAATTCAAAAGGAGCTTGGTCCCACCATGGTCACCAAAATATAGATGTATTTCGAGCACACTATGAATTTAACAAGCTAAATCCAAAACTCAAATGCACACTACTCAATAGGAAGGATTTATGAAGACAAATCATAATGATAAAAATTTACCGAATTCCTTGCTCCATGTCACCTCCTTCTAGGACTTGAATGCATATGATTTAGACTCAGACAACTTGATCAAATCATTTGTTGATTGTGGATGATGGATTGACTATATGATTCTAGGATAATTTTGGCATGGTTTTGTTATGGCTTCATGAATTGGTTTTACATGGAGGAGGAATGTTAGTTAAATAGAAAAGGGGATGGAAGATCAAGGGCTAGGATTTAAATTTGGATTATTGAATCCAATGGATAAGGATTATCCAATGAATTAAAAATTCATTGGGAGTTCTTAGAGAATAAGATTCTAGAAAACGAGGAAATTCTAAGGAATTTAAAACTACTTAGAATTCTCTAGAGAGAGAACTCTCTAGAGAAGGAAAAGGGTGGAGGATATTTCTAGATTCCATTAGAGAATCTAATGGTGTTTAGGGGATGATTAGATGGAGATTGGGTGAGGATTAGAGATATAGGGGTGTAAGAAAGGCTAGGGTGTAGGTTAGTAAGTGGTAGGTGGGGATATGGGAATTTAAAATTCCCATATAATGGCAAATTATAATTAGATTATGATATTAGGAGATTAGAAAGAATTAATGGAATAGTGGGATGGGATAAGGTTAGTAAAATGAAGAATTATTGGAGGAAGGATATTATATTTATGGCTAGAAATAGGATAAATTATCAAAATAAAATAGGATAAGTAGAATTAGTATCGACTAATAGGAATATTAGTCAACTATAATGAAGCAAGTGATTTTAGGTGCATACATTAACCCATTCACATGAGTATTAAATTGAGCATTTGGGCATGTCTGTGTAAGATAATATGCAAGTTTGAAATAAATAGTGAGGCTAATTTAGGTGTGTAACAACATTATAGAAGGGTCAAACTCATATGATAGCATGCAGGTGTAAGAGAATGGTAGATTAGAATAATATTTGTACATGAAAGTCATGCATATTAAATGTATGTCAATCTTGTAATTTTCAAGTACTTGATACTAGATTTTAGTATTTACAAATTCCCGCCTTTTATTTTAGGAATGAAATTGATAGAGTAAAAGGAAAAGGTATACGGGAGTGTGTACACCATTTTTAATCTCTAGTAGGAAGCTCTAATGGTATAAGTTATGTTGGAATTTTGGCCTCACAGGCCAAATGTCAAACTTTGATATCAAAAACTTTCATTAACCACCACCTTAGCCTACTCATAGTGATTCCTGGCATAGTCATGTCACCCTTGTCCTAATAAGAGTCCTTGAATATTATTAAGAACATCATGATGTGTAATAATTCCATGTTTGATCCATTGTGTCATGAGTCTCTTAAAGTATTTTGGGTGATATGTTTGGTGTCATGGTGTCTTGGAATGAGACGGGTGTTTGTCAAAAGGTCCTAAAAGTCAAATCAGTGTTTTAGCCCTATTAGAGAAGTTTATGGATCCTTTGGTAATATGAAGGTGTTTAAACATTGGTTTGAGGCCATAACATGAGGATCATAATGTAGTCAAATCCCATTATCCATGATTTATTCCTCTAAGCTTATTTCCACATTCATTCCCCCTCCTAAGCCATCAAATACCCCTCAAACCACTTCATCTAAGCCCACTTGCTTTTGAAAACCTTAGGGAAAGGAGGTATTTTTTTAATTGCATATAAAATGGGCATCAAAAAGATGTTATCCATGCCACGTTACTACCCCATGCATTTCATGACACTTAAGACCCATTTTGAAACCCACTCACATCCTTCTCATTAGTTAAGTGGGTTCCACATGCCATTTTGTGACTTTTCCACTTCCTCTTTGCATTTTATCCTAATTTAAAATGTTTATTAACTCATGATTCCCTCCTTTTGGACCTAAAATGGTGTTACAAATTTTAAAACATAGAGAAAATGGTGGAAATCAAAGATTTTGGGGAGTTTTATACACTTGTATGGAATTGTACGGACTGTAACATACAAAAGAAGATAAAAAAATGAATATTAACTCATATCTAATGTCTTTGCAAAGTTTCATGGTAAATGGAAGTTAAAAAATCTCAAAACATATCCTTATCTTCACCCACCCTTATTTGCAAGCTCAAACATCTCCTCATGTTTCTTCTTGTATTGTACAAAGGAGAGAGAATGGAGGTCCTAGCTCTTGGCCACAAGAAGTACACTTAGGTAGCTTCCAATCATGGGCATTTGTTTGGGGATTGGTCTCTTCATCCTTATAAACATTCCTTAATAAGTTAAGGACTTTGTATGCCCTTCACATCTGCATAAGCCAATTTTAACTAAGCGGTTTTAATAGATTTTTGATTTGTTTTCTCAATCCAATTATTGATCCTATTTTCCCAAGTATTTAAGTATCCTCTCATGGTAATTTAAATGTTTGAATCACATGTGTGAGCTCATGAGATCAACAAACATCAAAGCTAACACAATCTGTAATCTACAATAAAGTTAAGTGTATTAAATAGGGTTGAAGGTCCTCATTAGAAGTTTATTTGACTAGTTTGAAGAGTTTGCATAGGTGTTATCAAGTTTCCAATGCCTTCTTTCTCAAGTTAAAGGTCCATGGCCCCTTGTTACCTCATGATATCTCAATAAAAATAGGCTTATGCATGGGTGAAGATCACAATGTGGCAAGGACTGTGTGCAATCCAAAGACATCTATAGAGTTCAAAAGCATCTCAAGATCATGGGAATAGATGATAGAAGTGATGATGGAACATATTAATTTCCTTGCCAACAAGCTTATAGACCTCCATGGTAGCTTTAAGGGCCTAGAAACCACATCTCTTGCTTCTAAGTTCACTCAATCATCTTTTAGATGAGTTTAAGGTTTTTCATGAAAAATAAGGTTGTTATGAGTTTCCTAGGTTTCCTTTTAGTACTATGTATGCCTTTCTATGCCCCCAAAAATACTATGGTTGAAAAGGTTTATGTTCAAGGTCCTCAAGTTTTATGATTAGTTGTATTAGGATATGTCTCTTTGTGTCATCGATATCACAATCCATACCATGTCACTTCACATTGCCTTCATTGTCTTTCACTGTGTTTCACCTCTATTTTTATCCTTCAACCGCCTTATTACCCCATTGTCACCCTTATCTATCCTTTCATCCTTCATTCCAAGGCCTAAAATCATGTGAGGAGACCTACATCCACCTTATAATATTTATAATCCATTAGCTTATAGAGGATGAACCTATATAGGTCATGTACCTTGCTAAGGATACCTAATAGTACCTACAACCAATCATTTGGCATACTATAGCAAAGTTACAAAGAAGCAGTCTAATGAGTGACTAAGAAAGTCTCTTCAAGGGAAACTATATGAGAGAGAAGGGGGGACTTATGGTGAATCTAATCAAGGAATTAATGCTATAAAGTATAAACACCCTAAACTGACTTAAAACATCCACCTTAGATGGTATACCTAGACTATCTTAGTCTGTACAATGAGAAGAGCTAAGAGACTCTTAGCAATTAGATTGTTGAAAGAATCAAGGTTTCTCCTAAAGGAAATGATGGATAGGGAGAGGTATTAAGTACATGATGAGGTTGTTAGAATGTATCATTTGCCAAATTACCCTTATATCCATCAAGTCACTCTCTCATATTAGGCCACAAAAGGACACCTATAGTAGCACCATACCAAGACAACAATAGGCCTATGAGAGCAAAGCAAGGTAAGCTGTTGGGTAGGAGTTGAGACCACTATTTTGTTGAGCATGGTCATTAATGTCTTAGGTTGTCATTGATGTCAAAGAGAGCATGTGGTACTAGTGCATGAATGATAAATAATTTATGTTTGATATCTTGGAGAGATTTGGCTTATTTACAGGTCTATAAGGATAAAGAAAAAGTTGTGAGGCATCCATAGATGTCTTGGTGAAGTTTTGGTGTGTCATTTGATCATTTTGAAAGAGAAACATGCATCTTCTAGCTTAAGAGAATCCAGACCATCATTGTACATCATGTAAATATGAATGAACTAAAAAGTTTTTGAATTTAATATAGGTACTCAAAAATTCAACTAAGGTCAAAGGATTTGATGGAGATGTTGTCTATAGTGACAAAAAGGTACCCTAAAGATTTAAACTCTTGAAGTGTTTTCTAGATCAACTTATAAACCTCCAAAGTTGCTCTTGCAGACTATGATGGGATAAATACCATCAAGCTTAGCTATATTTAATTATGAGGTCAATTAGTCAGTAGGTATAATGGTGAGTGTTCATCATCCAAATTGTGATCCAATGGTGCGTATTTAGTAAATATGTCAAAGAGTCTAAGATTACATGTACTAATGATAAGTGTCATAATCTCATAATCTTTAACAGAAGATCAATGACACATGGGTGCTTGTAAGATAGAGATCAATGATGCAAGTTGAGTCAAAAATGTGCAAAAGGCATGGATAGCTGTAAGTGGCACAATCGTAGGAGCTCAGATCAAAGATCAATGGTGAGCATTGTAAGATAAAGACTAGGCTACTTCTAAGGAGATTGATGGCGTGTATTTGTTTAAAGTTGATAGGAAGCATGAGATGAGGTCAAAGTGTCTGATGTTTAACATTTTCACAGTGATCATTGTAATTTTAATTTTCAAATTAATGAAGGAAAACCAGTCTTTAGTTTTTGAGCTATATCTTTTGGTCCAAGATGAATTTCTTGTTGGTATAAAAAAAAAAGTTGAAGAGGAATCCAAGGTGAATTTATAAACATTGGTTATAAGGTTTGAATATTTATAAAATTAAATATATTTAGCTTCAAATTTGACTATTTATTCATTCATGGTGTTACTGTGTACAAAATATTGTTTGAGCAATTTGTGATTTAATAGAAGAGTGTTTTGGAAAGAGTAATCAATTGAATATGTATAACATTTCATATAGAGTGGACCCATGTATTTTAAAGTGATCTTGTATTCTTGTTTTTTCTCGATGAAGTGCTAAAGGGGTAATAGGTCTCCATGAGACCTATAAGGGCTACTAAAGCCTAATTGAAAGGTGTATTTTCTTAAGTGCAACCCATGGATGTTATGGCCAACCTGTAAGGATGTTATTGACCTATGTGTTAGCATGATAGAAGTATTAAGAGTTAAGGCAAGTATTATGGCTAGCCGAGATGTTGATATTCATGAAGACTCTATAAAAGTGAAGACCAAGGTAATGGTTTCTAGACTTGGATGTGGATGATTTGAGAGAGCAAAAGATATAGATGAAGGAAAGAGATTAGAGATAGTGTGCTCAATGGATGGACTAAAGTACAAATTAGATTAAGGATGAGTGAAGAATCCTAGAGTGATATAAAAGGGTGTTTTGATGCATTACTTACATAAGAAAGTTTGAGTGTGTGTGATGAGTTGAAAGAGAGGTGTTATACATTGTTTCTCCAATCAGATTGGAATGTAATCAGAGTTCTAGAGTTTTTGATTTTATAGGTGTTGTGTGGGTGCTCAACATCTAGAACAAGTGGGGGCTTGTTCATACTTAGGGGTGGGTAATCCTTGTGAAGTGGATGATTCACTAAAAGGTCTCATGTTTGTGATCATATTATATGATAAGTAGTTTATGTGTTTGTAGGCTTGAGAGTGGATTTTATTCCCCAAGAGGGTTTCCCACACATATCTTGTGTTATGTGTGTGATCTTGCATCATATTTCTTATTCATTGTTATGAACATATTTTATGCTTTATGAATTCATGTGATCATTGATTAGGTGTTTGAAAGTATTACAATTGAAGTTTGAAATATCTGGCATCACTGATTCAGCCCCCCTCTTAGTGATTATACCTCCAACAATTGGTATCAGAGTATGACCTTCATTGCAATTTTAACCACTTGAAGGTGATCTAAGGTAAAATATATCAAGTCAACAAATTAATGGTTTCTATATAAAGAAATCACCATTGTTTAATGGGTCAAACTATGATTTCTAGAGTACAAAGATGAGGACATACATCATGTCTCTAGGGTTTGATATTTGCCAATATATCATGTATAGTTACTCTACACCAACAACTCTTCCAACTAGTGCTACTGATAAGAAGTTGAGTGAGAATAATTCTAAAGCTATTAATTCTATCATTTTGGTTTATCTGAGGCTGAGTTCACCAAAGTGATTCATTGCAAGTCTACCAAGGAAATTTGGGTCAAATTACAGACTATCTATGAAGGAGACTCTAATGTAGAATTAGCTAAGTTGTAGACCTACCAAAGGCAATTTGAAGGTCTCAAAATTATGGAATAATATACTATGGCATCCTATCTTCTAAGGGTTGATGAGGTAGTAAACATGATCAAAGGTCTTGGAGAGGTGATTGATGAAACTACTCTAGTACAAACGGTATTGAGGACTCTTACACTCAAGTTCAATTCAAAAGTTTTTGTTATAGAATAAAGTCATGATCTCACTCAGATGAAGATGGATGAATAGTATGGCATCCTTACTACCTATGAGATGAGAGTTGATGAGGACATACCTCCTAAGAAGGAAGCAACATTCAAGGTGATCAAGGAGACAAAAGATAAAAAGAACAAGTTAAATCTTGAAGATTTTGATCTTAATGAAAATAAACTTGAATCCATAATTACAATAAAATTAAATGTAGGATCAGATAAGTATGAAGGAAAACTTTCTTTCAAATGTTTTTTATGTGGTAAAGTTGGTCATTTTACAACTAACTTTCCATAAAAATATGAACTCAAAGAAGCTTATTAGGAATCTCATGAGTATGAACATAAGGAAACTGAGGGTCCTAAAAAGTTCTTTAGTAATAAAAATGGAAAAAAAAGAATCATACAAAGTTAGTAAGAGCCTTTACCATGAAAAAGACTACTCATCTACAAAAGAAGTAAACACATCTAACAGTGATGATTATTTTTATAATGAGGACATGGAGACATTTTTCATGGCTTTTTAGTGATGGTGAAGGTGAATGTTCTTTAATTAGAGATTTAATTAGTGGAGATAGCTCAGAGGAAGAAGATGAAAAAGTCACTCTTGTAGATAAATATATAGATACTGTGGAGGAAATAAATATACTACAAAGAAATAATAAAAAACAAGATTCCTTAATCAAATCCTATGAGGAGAAAATTGGAATTTTTGAAGGAAGGCTGAGTAATGAAGTCAAAGAGCATGATGAGATCACACAATAGCTTGAAACTCAGGTTTGTACTCTTAATAAATAAGTAAAACTTAAGGATGAATAATGTATCATGCATCAATTAGAGATGGAGTCTTTGTTGATGAAACTAAATCAAGCTATGAGCAAGATTGAAACATTTTAGAAGTTAGAAGCAAGAAGTTCTAAAAGAGATGATCTTATGATAAACAAATATACATATGATGATTTAGATAATAAGGATTAATTTATAAATGCTCTTGAAGATCTGAATATTGAGAAGAAAAAGAAAAAGAATATGATGTCACAAATCAAGGACTATGAAGATCAATTCAGTGTGTTTAAATCAAGAATGAATGATGACACTAGGGAACATGAAGATGTTGTCAAGCATCTCAATAGTCAGTTAGAAACTATGTATACAAGCCTAAAATCCAAAGAAAATGAGTGCTTAAGGTATGTGATTAGAATTGAGTCATTAAAAGCTAAGTTAGACAAGGCATATTACAAGGTGAAGTCATTTGTGAAGTTTGAATAGATCTCAAACAATATTGACAATATTTTGAGTAGTTAAAAGCATGCAAGTGATATAACTAGTCTTGGATATAAATAAGAACAAAAGCATGTAAATCAAGGCAATAAGAATTTGAAGATCAATCATCAATCAAGGAATGAATGTGTTGGCAGAATGAAGACAAATCATATTAGACAACCAAATGCTATGAGGTATGCAAATTTCAATGGTCATTATTACTCCTATAATTAGTTTGGTCATAGGTCAAAATATTGTAAAAGATATGTAGACACCAAAATAATGTCACACATGCATGTGTAATTCCTTGTGTCGAAACCCCCTAAGCCTGTTTCAATAATAAATAATCTCCCTAACCCATATTTTTACCCCTCACACATTAATTAATTTAATTTAAAATACTTAATTAAGTTAGTTAAAAACCCCCTTTGCCACCTTACTTGGCCACCTCACCCTATGACTAATTCCCACCTGATGAGTCACCTCAAGACCTAGTCACTTCATCCCCTAACTACCCAAGACTTATTCCCACTCCCAAACTAAATTACTAATCAACTACCTCCTTCATAACCTCTTATTTTTACCATTTTATAATAGGTGTCATACTTGGCATGAACAAAAATATAAAATAGGGCAAAAATAGTAAGTTTTATCTATTCTAGGGATGCCAACATCGGTCAACCCATGGCCGATGTTGGTGGGATCACCAACATCGATAATATAAGCCAAACTCCAACCTGAACTTCAAGTCAGAAAAAATTATGAAAATTGATTCTTATTTGCATTCAAGCTTTGGGCATTCTATTTTTGACATCTTGGCTTACAACCACCTTGTATAAGTCAATCATGATCAGCAACTAAGTTTGGAGGATCAACAACACCTGCTTATTCTCTCTATTCAGGCATTTAGGTTTGGACTCCCTACTAGAGATCATCAATCTGGCATATATCATTTGGTAACCATAGCTAAGTACATCACTTATACTATAGGTCTTTTAAACATTTATTCTGCTATTTCCTTACATCTACTTTGCATTGCTTTATGCATGTCTAATCGAACCCTTGTGAGGGAGTTACAAAGCTTCCTCACTTATTTCCCCTTAACTTGACATACCAAACCTTTGACCAAACCTACCCAAGCCATAATCTCTCTTATAACTCTCTTAACCTCCCTGACTTGATCTAAACCATTTCCTAGACCCAAAAAATCCTTCTACAAGCTCCTAGTTATTTATTACCCCAACCAATCTCGGTAGCCTAACTAACATTAGTCACCTCACTATTGACCTCAATAGTATAACTGATATCGGTCACTACCCCACCAACATCGGTGACTATGGATTCTCTAACCTCTTCAAAACCTACCCAGACAACTTCTAAAATATAACTAGAGTACTTAACTTGCACCCTGTCACTCTCTGATGCATACAGGTTGTTAATAATGGTAATCTTACCTCTCTTTGCCTCTCTTTTAGTTATTTATTATTCTTTCACCTCTTAAAAGTGGACTGTCATCTCTAAGGAAGTTTCACACTTCCTAGAACACACACATATCTTGATAGCCCACTCATTTAACTACTAACAAACATCTTATGGTAATTCTTTCTTATTTTTAGGTATTCCCCCCCAACCAAAGAGGAGTGCTCATAATGTCTAGATACGACATGCAAACCAAATCCTGATTAATTATAATCACTTATCCCCATCTTTCTTTCTATTTTCCTTTAGACTTAAAATAGACAAAAGTTAGTGAAACATTTCTAGCACACTCGTTGGGACCTTGGAGTTTTTATTGGGTTCATTTCTTGTTTTAAGCATTCATATAGGTGAATTATAGTGAAAATTTCATTTTTTGCACTTCCTCATTCCTCTTTTCTCTTAAAATGAAAAATTCAATATCTTATTTTCTATTTAAAAATCGTTAAACTAAAATTTTCTCTCTTTTCTCTTTACCTCTAAAAGCAATCTATCATTTTATTTTACAAAAAAAAAAGAATTTCTTCTTTACTTCTTCTTGCATGCACATTAGGATAGTGAAATTCATACTCTATTCCTATTTCATCTCTATTTTTATTCGAAGCAAAATGTTTCAACTTTGGGTTTAAAACTTATTGCATTTCATAGTTTGCTGGTTGCATGTTAACTCACCTAGTTAATTACAAAGCATTTTGAATAAATTGTAGCACACTTATGTTACACAATCAAATCACATTCACATAAACAAACATCTAAACTCACCTGATGTGACTAGGGAAATTAATAAGGCTAAGCAAGTTGAGTATTCCATTCCTTCAGAGTAACTAGTTGAAAATGACACTACGGGGGAAACTATATTTCAAAAACCCCCTATAGCATCCCAACCTTCTTTTAGGAAAATGGATATAACTAGTACATCCCTATCTCTTGATGTGGTAGCCCTTATATAAGAGATAATATATTTTCAATCCAAGGTGCAACATCTTGAGCAAGGTGCCACTAGACCTACACAATCTTTGGATTTTTTTGCTCTTCTAAATACAGCATTGGCATGTGACATTGCCTTTAAACCTTTGACATAAGGTTTTGTTCAACCTAAGCTTAATATATGTGATGGAAAGGGTGATCTAGAGACACATTTGAGAGCTTTTCACGTAGCATGCTTGGATTATGTACCAAATGACTAGTTGCTTACCAAGCTATTTCCATAGAGTCTAAAGGATTATACTTTACAATGGTTTTATAATCTACTAAGTTAGTCAGTTAATGCATTCAATCCTTTAGATGACATGTTCCTATCAAACTTCAGTATCAACATTGGTGATAAGGTTTCATATGCTCAAATTGATCAACAAAAACAATGACCAAATGAGCATCTCACAAACTATGTTCTTCGGTATAAAACCATTTTGGATAAGATGACTAGCCCCATGGGAGATCAGAAGCTATAAGACCTTTTCAAACAAAGTCTTTTGCTAGCACATCATGAATCAATCATGTTCAAAATATTCTCTTCCTTCACTGAATTATGTCACACATTAAAGGAAAGAGAAATAAAACTAATTTCAATGGGCAAACTAAAGTACACTAATACATTAGACACAACTAATGAGAGTAACAAAAAAGTCCCATATAAGGTCAAGCTAAATGATACTAAAGGGCTTAATTAACCTAAAATTAATGTAGCTTTAAAGCCTCCTCAGTGAATAGTTTTGTCAGCATCCCCTCGGTGTACTTTTTTACATCTTTTAATTTCTCTAACTAGGGTCTCAAAATAGCTTTTAGAATGTAATATCATATCTCTCCATCTTATTCAGGAAGTTAATCCAACAAAGCCTCTTAAAAAGGGATATTATTAGCATGAATTTTGTGACTATCATAGGGCACTAGGCCATAGATAAATATATGCATTAGTTTAAAGCACAAAATACAAGACCTAATAGATTCAAACACTATTGATCTTGGCACTTCAGTTGAGCCTCCACAAGCAAAGCAAACACAAGATAAAACATTCAAAATATTCTTAGATCTATTTATACAACATTTAAAATAAGATACAAGGGACACATCTGGGGTTCATCATGCATATCATACACATCTACCGCCAGATACATATAGGGTACCTTCAGTTGAATTACATCTTTTGAGCAACATGATTAGTTTATACAATTCCAAAGTTCTAGATAGACATTATATCTCCTTCTCAGAGCAAGATATCATCAAGGATGATTCAAATTATCATGCACTCTTTATCAGATCTCACATTCATAATCAACCTATTCATAGTGTGCTTATTGACAATGGTTCTAGTCTTAACATGTGCACCTTGACACTACTACAACATTTGGGTTATTCAGAGCAAGATATCACTCTGATAGACATAGTTATCAATGGTTTTAATGGGAATATATAGAGTTCATTGGGAGAGATAGTACTTCCACTAAAGGTTAGTCCTACACATGTGGCCACACCATTCACTATAGTTCTTAGCACATGAGTTTTTGATATGTTACTTGGTCGATTATGGATTTAAAAACTCAAAGTAGTACCTTCAATAGTTCATATATGAATAAATTCATTCACATTAATTAGGTTGTTATATTTGGTGGAGTTCCATATGACTTACTACTCCCCACTTCATAGCCATCTACCAATTTGTAGTCACCAATTTTAGTTTCACCACTAGTTTTAGTTTTGCCACCAGTTTTAGCTTCTCCAATTTTAGTTCCTCTTCCACTTCAGATTCAAACATAGTTGAGGAATACATCACCAATACAAAGGGTTCATACACCTCCATAGCTTCAATATTCTACATATCTTCCAGCTATAGTATTCACACCCATAGCAGTTTCATTGAGATCTTATATGTCTACACATAGAGCACATGTTTAGAGAACTTCTCCTACTTCCAGATGGGTCCCTAAGATCCCTACAGTTGTATCCACTTCTTAGAGTTATATAGGGACCCCATAATTATTTTATAATTCAGAGATTTTAAAACATTTATAGCATATCCAACTTTCAGAGCCACAATCTTAACATTTCCATCGTGCTTCATGATCACACATGATTCCACTCCTTGATACATGATGCCATGATATGGAGTATCGAATGAGACTCATCGATTAATATCATCTCTTTCCATATTTGCTTGTAAAATAATCTCTTTTGCTTTATTATACATAGTTTAAAAATTTCAAAATATAAAAACAATATAACATTTCAAAATCCAAAAATATTCAAAAATGTCAAAACACC
Organism: Torreya grandis; assembly: GCA_037957365.1. Lineage (NCBI taxonomy): Eukaryota > Viridiplantae > Streptophyta > Pinopsida > Cupressales > Taxaceae > Torreya > Torreya grandis. The sequence goes on along the minus strand of JARHVA010005154.1, from coordinate 1,200,404 downwards.
AAAAACATTTCAATTGTATGCATCATCCATGTTTTACATTACTAATATCATGCTAGGACTTACATTTATTGTCTCATGTTATTGGATGCCACTTTATATACATTACCATGCTTCACTTGATCTTCTTTGAGTGTGTGCAGTGACATCCAGCTACTTGATTGCTTCACTCTATCGATTGAGTGGGTATCCTACTTCTACATTCAAGACGCAAATCGATATATATTTCCCCTGAGGGCATTTTATACATGAATACACCATCTAGGTTTTGTCATTCCTACACTACACACTCCAAATTATCATGTTGATGTACATTACTTACTAGATTACAAAGATTACAATATCAACATTTCACTATTATCTAGCACTTGTGTATCTCTTAGCAATATACTAAACATGTCTTGTATACTTTCACTCTTGATTTGATTAGTTAAATGTGATTCTATCTTTCCAATTATTACATGCTTTATCTTCTTTCTTAGTGTAGCTTATTGGATTATATTTCTAATTCCTACTTGTCTCCTATATGTGCCTTAGGACATTTTCCAATGTCCTTTGCTAGAGAGCTTATGGCCCTTGTGCCAACATTGCTTGTTTCACTTATATGTATATGTGGCATTTGAACATGCCTTTTATGCTTGGTTTTTAGTTTGAGTAACATGTGCCCATGTCACTTGTTTATGTGGCCCCTTGGACACCCTTGTATGCTTCTTACTTCTTCTTTGTGTGATTGTTTCTTGATTGCTTCTTGATTTTTGTAATGCCATAATCCATATCATGCACTTTCTTATTCTCTTGGATGCCATGATGGACATCATGCTCTATCCCTCCAACTAAATAATAAACTAAAAACTAACATTTCTAGTTTCACTTTAATTCAAGAACATTGCACATGCTATTACATTGTTACATCTATTTAGGCATACCCCTATTGATATAATAATCTTTCAAATCAAACGATGTTATATCTTTAGATATCTTGTTGATTATCATTGCTATATCATGTATATTTCTAGCTTAACACACTTGCAAGACTTCTTCTTCTAAAGGCATTCATTACAAGGTACCTATTCCTACCCTGAGAAGAGGGGGCAATAAATAGGGGTTTTATTATAAAGATCAAAGCTCCTAATTGGTCAAAAAATCCAATTTTAGAACACCTAGAATATAAACCAGTCATTACACCACTCAGAATAGACCAGGCAGACAATCAAGAATCCAAAATAGTGATCAGTTTCATCTCAGGATAATAACATCAAGGTTGGACTACAACACCAAACACCAGGGTGTCCATTTTTGGTGCTTTTGTCTAAATAGTAGAAAAACTAGGTTTTTTAAAGGCAGGCAAAAAGGGAGGTTTAACTATAGTTTTGCACAATTAGACCAGTTCAGATTAGTAGTTTTTAGTATAGTTTTCTCAAAGAATCCAGACATACAAGGCATCATGTGAAACATGATTGGTTCTCACTTCTATTTTTAGGTATAGTAGTTAGTATAACTTTTAGATCAAAATCCATGTTTTAGACGCTAGTGATTGGGGGTAGATTGCACAACACTTTTGATTCTTTTTTTTGAGTTTTGAGCATTACCTAGGCATTCTCAATAGTCATGTGCCTTACTCCATTTTCATGTGGTTGGCATCATTTCGGAGTGGATTTCATATAAGCCTAACCTCCACATTCTCGAGTTCCCGAGTAGCTTCCACATAAGCCAAATTTTTAGTTTTGGAGTGGATTTCATACAAGCCTAATCTCCATCTTTTTTGAGTTAGCCAACATTGGTCTAGTTTCTAGCACACATTCAGCTATCCAAACCACATTGTCATATTTTTAGAGCATTCATGGGCTTCATAAACCATCTCATATGACATACTTATTCAACCAATATCAATTCATAGCTTTACTCATGCCACATTGTCAGATTTCTAGAGCATTCATGGGTTTCAAAAACCATCTCATATAACATACTTCTTCATACTAGTATCAGTTTAGAACTTCACTTCATGGAGAAATGATGGAGCCAAAGGGATAGCCTTTATATTCCTAAGACACCTATTCAAAGGGATTAGAAACACAGTCTAGATATTGATTAACACATACATGATCATCTAACTTCACTTAATGGGAGATGATGGATCTAAAGGGCTAGCCGTTACATTCTTGAGCCACTTTTTAGGGAATTGAGCACTCAACTTTTTTCATGATATAAATTTTGGTACAACATCATCCAAAACATCTAGCATTACTTAATATTACAATAGGTTTTATATTAGTTCACATACCTAGTGAGGTATATTCATTCCTTTCTCTCACCAAATTTGTATGTTCTTATTTTATATTGCATATAATAAGACCTAATTGTTTCTATTCAAATTTGCTTTTTTAGATTCAAGAGAGAGAAGAAACTAAAGAGATAATGGACAAGGCATGTGAAGTACCTGGATGAAGATCGCGCACCGTAATCCAGACGTTGTGGGCACTCCTCTTTGGCTGTGGAGGAATGACACTTGCAAAGAAGAAAACTTGGACAAAAAGATGTTAGATAGATAGGCAGTGGGTTGCCAAGCGAAAGCTTGTTCTCGGAAGTGTGAAAACTTCCTCAAAGGAGGTCAACCCACTGAATACAGATAGATAAAAGACCAAGGAAATACAGAATGCCAGAATACAGAAGTGATAAACAAATTAAAAAGGAAAGAAAAGACAAAATGATTACCTAAAGGAGTTGTCGGGCTGATGACAGTCGCCGAGGTCAGAAATGTTGCTGGCGTCAGTTAGCTGATCTGTCGACGTCGGTTATCCTGCCGACGTCGGTTGGGGAAGTGACCGGCGTCGGTCGGGATTGTGGCCTGTGGTCGGGTCTGGTTTGGTTTTGGTCCGTGGATGGGTCTGAGACAGAGTTTATGGATGGATTTGGGTGGTTTGGAGAATGGTCTGGGTCTGGTTGGGTGCCTTGTGCAGGGTCTTTTGTTGGCAGGAGGGATGAGCAAGTTGTCTGGGACTAGATTAAAAGGGGGACAATAAAGAGGAAGATGGACAGGGGACAGGGTCTGAGAAGGCTTTTCAGCCTCTCAGGGGAAGGACACAGCAAGTAAAAGACAGTAGATAACTGAAAACTTAAAGAAAAGAATGAAATAACATAATGAAATTGCTTACCTTTTGGCTTGTTGACTGAAGAACAGAGGAGTTGTTATTGGAGCCACAGAGGACTTGTTGCAAGAGGAAACTAAAGAAACTAAAGTCCCTGCCTCTGTTGCTGCTGTTGCATGAGGTCCAGAGAGAAGAGAGTCGAATGCCAAAGTGTCGAGAGGATTCTGTTTGCGAGCTCAAGGGTCCAGGGGCTACAACGGATGCAGAAAGGGGTATTGAAGGCTACCGATGTCGGCAGTTTCACCGACGTCGGCCGAAGGGTTGCCGACGTCGGCGGTGGCAGAATGGGGACAGAGGCTAAAAATAGCCTCTGCGCATTCTTGCACGCCGCCGGGGGAGGGATTGTGGGAAGAACGGTCATGAGGGTGCTTAAATGGGCGTGGGGGGAAGATAATGAGGATATTTGGCATAATAAATGCTAGGGGGAAGGTGGAGGGATTCAAGGGAGGATCCAAGGTGGCAAGGTGGCAAGGGTGAGGTGGAAAGGGGGCCACTAAATTAAAATGTTTTAAGTTATTTTAATTTAATGAATGGAGGGGACTAGGACAAGGGTTAGGATATGGGTCGAGGTGGACAAGGGGGGAGAATGAAAGGTGTAGACACATTTGTGGTGTCTACATTTGCCCCTTTTTGTCTTGTTGGTTGTTCTTGACGAACTGCAAGACAAAAATAAGAGTTGGTTGCTCCAGGAAGAGGATGAGGTGTTCCCCCCTCAAAGCGATAGTCGAGAGAAGGGAACCGAAAATCGAGTGTCGATTTGATAGAGAAATGGATAGAAGAGAGTGAGTGAAAGCGCTGCAATAGTCATGATTGCGTGTAGACCACTTCACGGGAGGGTCGGGTCAAATTGTCGCATGTCGAGGGTCAAGGAGTGCCAAAATTGAAGTAACCGAGCCCCAGCATTTAGTCGTCTGCTGATCGGGTCACTCAATCTAAGCTGAAACTCCAAATGGTCGTCGTGTTCCAGGTATCCCAGGCTCAGGAAGTGCTCCCAGAGACATGAAAAAGGCCACAAGTAGTAGGGATCAACTGGCTTGCGATCCTATACTTGTGAAGGGTCAAAAATAGGGTCTGCAGACAATTCTGCTAACCAGACGTGAGGTAGCACACACGCAAAAATGACCAAGGCAACATTGGCTTGGAAGTAGTCAAAGGTCGAAGGAGATACGCATGATCTCCAATGGTCATTGGTCAAGGGGATGGATGGACGAAAGGATGTGGCCGAGCTAACCTCAGAAAACGTCATGTGATCTGAGTGCTGCCTACATAGCCCTTGTGTGAAGGGCCTCAGGCTAATGTAGTTCTCCCTAAAAGAGAGGAAGGGTCAAAGAGATTGATTGGTCTTGGTCAAAGTCGTCAATAGACTGGTCGTGGTCAAGGTCAAGGTCGCAGAAGAGAAGGTTTGTCCATCAAAGAGATGAATAAATGGGGGTGGTCGAGCTAACCTCAGAGGATGTGGTATCTGAGTGCTGCCTACATAGCCCTGGTCATAAGGCCTCAGACCAATGTAGTTCGGACAAAAGGTCTGATTGATCAATGATTGGATGTGGTCAAGTGTCAAAACGATGAGGGTAAGATGATGCTACAGATGTCACATTGGTCGAGAGGCTTTCATCCCTAGCAAGTTTCCATAGTCGTGATGGATGTATGCTAAAAATGAATGGAAGTCTATTTATGCTTCAGCAAGTATTGGTTTATGCTTAACATAAATTGGGTCTGGTCGGTAATTTCCATGTATATTGGTGTCCATAGAAACTATGTGAAATGGACTAGGATGATGTCGGCTGAAAATGATGAAAATAGCTTGGTTAAAGATGAGTCGACAATTGATGTGGTTAAATGTGACCAAAGTGTAGAGAAAAGATGAAAGGCAAATCATTCTTTCATTGACAAAGACCAGAAAGGAAGCATAGATAGGGGTTATTAGAACCAAAGCCCCGTTCATGCTTTACGTCGTTGACCAGTGTGGTGTTAGAACGGTAATCGAATCACTTTGACATTAAAGTGAGCTCGAAGTCCCCTAAGTAGGTGATAGGAGGTGGATAGGGTAACCCAGTTTAAGAGCAGGAATAACCTTGCCCCTTTTTATAGGAGACCCTGAGACAACTACAAGCCAAGTCCATGACCCTTTTTTTTTTTTTTTTTGGTGCAGGCTGATCGATGTGGGAAGCCTACATAGAGATGTCTTTTAATTTAGTGGTCATGTTGCGAAGCTGATCAATGCGAGAAGCTTCTAAGAGAGGTTGCTATTTGATAGCCATCCTTCGAGGGAGTGGTCTATATTTTTTCTTTAAATGTTTGATAAGTTGGCCTAGCTGTCCTTCGAGGGATCAGTCTATTAGCTACAGCAATGATAGTACAACTGTCCTTCGAGGGAGCAGTCTGTCTTTTTGATTTGATTTTGTGACCTTGTTTATATTTTGACATCTTGATATATTTTTTGATTTTTTGATTTTTTTTTTTGTGGGTCATGGACAAGACTATAGAAGTTCAAGGACTCCCTTTCATTAGGGCAAAGCATGCATGCGTCATAAAAGGGGTGTAGAGGAGTTGTTAAAGGGGAATAGGGTTGAAAGGGATGAGGATTAAGAGGACGAGGATTGCTCAAGGGACGAGCTCAAGTTACGTGTCAAGTAGACGAGTACTCGACTAACAGAAGAATGGTCGAAGATGCAACGCATTAAGAGGCTCAGGTTCTGGCTGTCTGTTGAGGGAGGACAGACGATAAGTCCCTGACCCATACTTGTGCGTGATGATAAAAGGTCCAAGCCAATTGGGGGCAAATTTGCCTCGTTTACTTCGCTCCATATTGGTCACGTGCTGATTCTCTTTGAGGACAAGGTCTCCAATGTTGAAACCTCGTTCTCGCAGATTTTTGTCGTAGGCCCGCTTTATGCGACTTTGGTAGACACAGAGATGATTGAGGGCAGCAAGACGGTGCTCGTCGAGTAACTCAAGTTGAGCTAAGCGATCTTGACGAAAGTCGCCATTGGAGAGAATGTCATGCAGGGAGATGTGGAGAGACGGGATCTGTACTTCGAGAGGTAAGACAGCCTCTACTCCGTACACGAGGGAGAAGGGAGTAGCACCCGTAGAAGTTCGGATGCTAGTGCGGTAGGCCCACAAAGTGAAGGGAATATGAATGTGCCAATCCCTTCCTGTATCATTGACCACCTTCATGAGAATTTTGGTGAGAATTTTGTTGGAAGCCTCAGCCTGCCCATTTGCTTGTGGGTAGTAAGGCGAAGAAAAGCTGAGTTTGATGCCAAATGAGTCGCATAGTTTTTGGATAGTCTTGTTTTTAAAGGACTTGCCATTGTCGGTGATGATTTTGTGAGGGACACCGAAACGATAGATGATATGGTTGCTGATGAAGTCGACAATTTTGTCGACTTTTGTGGAAACAAGAGGAATGGCTTCCACCCACTTGGTGAAATACTCAGTGGCAGTGATGATGGACTGATGACAAAGGGACGAGTGAGGGTTGATCCCACCGACGAGATCCAAGCCCCACTGAGAGAAAGGCCAAAAATCCTGAGCAACTTGCAAGGCATGGCTAGGGAGATGAAGCAGGTTAGAGTGTTACTGACACTTGATGCAACGTCGAACATAGTCGCTACAGTCTTGATGAAGGGTGGGCCAATAATAACCCAGGTGAAGGATGCGCTTGGCAACTGAGTTTCCACTGAAGTGTCCACCACAAATCCTGTCGTGGACTTGCTTTATGGCTTGAGGAGCTTTAGTGGAGGTTAGACAGCGAAGAAGGAGGCCGTCGAAGCCTCGCTTATAAAGAAGACCCCCTAGTATGGTATAGCGAGCTGTGCGCTTGATGAAAGCTCGCCGCGCATTGCTAGAGAGGTTGGGAGGAGTGACAGAGAGAGACAAGTAGTCCACAAGTTGCTTATACCAGTCATCTCATGGGCTAGAATTGATAGTGTTGATATGGTCGATGTGAGGAGAGATGTATGAAGGCAAAGGTACACGATGCACTGTGACAAAAAGGCGAGATGACGATGATGGAGACGGGATATGCGAAGCAAGAGAAGCCATGGTGTTGGCAAACTTGTTCATAGAGCGTGGAACAGTCTGCAAGAGGTAATGGTCGAAAGATGCCAAAAGAAGGTCAGCACGATTTTTATACCTCTGGAAAACTTCATTTTTACAGAGATATGAACCGTTAACTTGATTAACAACGAGATGCGAGTCGCCGAAGGTGTTGATAGACTTGATGTGGAGGGAAAGGGCAGTCTGAAGTCCCAAAATTAAGGCCTCGTATTCGGCCATATTATTGGTACACTCAAAGTCAAGTTTAAAAGATAGAGGCATGGGCTCCCCTTCGAGTGGGATGAGGATGACCCCCGCACCCCCACCGAGTTAACATTTGGAGCCGTCAAAGAACATGGTCATTTGGTAGACGGTGTCATCAGTGGAAAGGGTAGCAATAGACTCGTCAGGAAACTCAAACTGTGAAGGTTGATTGTCGGGAAGAGGGGCATCTGCCAGTTGGTCAGCGATGGTTTGCCCCTTGATATATTTCTGCTGGATGAATTCGAGGTCAAACTCAGCGAGCAGCATAAGCCACCGAGCCATACGTTGATTCTGATATGGCTTGGAGTGCATGTACTTGAGAGGGTTGATGTGAGTGACGACAAAGGTTTTGTGGTTGAGGAGATAATGGCAGAGCTTGGTGGTGGAAAAGACTAATGCCAAATAGAGTTTCTCGGTATGAGTATATCGAGTTTCATAGTCAACTAGTGTTCGGCTGATGTAGTAAACCGCTTGCTCACGATGATGCTCGTCTCGGTGTGCGATCATGGCACCTAACGAATGGTTGGTGGCAGAGATATAAAGGTAGAAGGGTTGGTCATCTTTAGGTGGAATGAGGACTGGTGGAGAGACCAGATAGCTTTTGAGGGCTTCAAAAGCCTCTTGACAGTCCTCATCCCATTTAAAGGAGACGTCCTTCTTAAGGAGATGATGAAAAGGTTGGCAACGGTCTGAAAGCTGCGAGATGAAATGGCGAATGGACTGGAGCTTCCCTTGTAGGCTGCGAAGCTGCTTGAGATTGGTTGGGGGTGGCATTTCGAGGATAGCACAGATCTTGGCGGGATCTATCTCGATACCACAGAAGGAAACGATGAAGCCGAGAAGCTTGCCTGAGAGGACCCCAAAGACACACTTCTTGGGGTTAAGGTGGACATTGTATTGAAGAAGGCAAGAGAAGATGATTGTGAGAATGGTCAAGTGGTCACGGCGAAGTTTGGACTTGCCGAGAAGGTCATCCACATAGTCCTCCATGATTTTGTGGAGGAGATCGTGGAAAATGTAGGTCATGGCGCGCTGATATGTGGCACCAACATTTTTCAAGCCGAAAGGCATGACTCGATAGCAGAAATTCCCCCACGGGGTGATAAAGGTAGTCTTGTGCTGATCTTCCAGTGCGATCAGGATTTGATTGTATCCTGAAAACCTGTCCATGAGAGATAACATCTCATGGCCGGCCGTGAGATCAACAAGCTGGTCAATGTTAGGAAGAGGGAAGTCGTCTTTGGGACAAGCTAGGTTAAGGTCGCGATAGTCCATGCAGATCTGAATCCCTCCAGTTGCTTTAGTAACTGGGACGATGTTAGAGACCCACTGTAGATAATCGATGGGTTGGATGAAAGAGATAGAAAGGAGACGCTGAAGCTCCTCTTTGACGAGGAGTGCAACGCGAGGATGCATCTTTCAAAGCTTTTGCCTAATAGGCTTAGCCTCTGGTTTGGTGACAATGTTATGGGTAGCAATAGTGGGGTCGATGCCAGGCAAAGGCCTTACTATGGTCGAAAAGGAACTGGGCATAGTCAAGCTGCTCCTGAGCGTCTAGAGAAATGCCAATCTTTAAGATGTGAGGAACATCAGAAGAAGAAGGGAGGTTGATGTCAATGGTGGATTCATTTAACATAACCTGGGTCTCGGAAGGGAGGAAATGCTGGATGAAAGAGTCATCGACACCCATGTAGGAAAGGATGGCATCATCGTCAACGCAGTGGACAGTGTGAATGGTTGCCGACTCATCCTCTACCATGCTAGGAAAAATGAGAGGGAGAGACCTGGACACCCCATTGAGCTGATGGTCAGGGGTTCCAGGCGAATGGTGTTTATGGAAAAAAAAACTAGGAGGGATGGAAACCACCGACTCCATAGGTGATGAAGGAGAAATGGGTGAGTTTGGAGGAGATTGGTCAATGGTTGGCTCGGGACAAAGGTCAGAAAGAGCTTGAGTGGGGTCATGATATCCCAGGCCATACCGTTTCTTGGCATCGTCATCATTGAGCAGCCCGATAGGCTGATGAGAGCCTTGCTCATAACGTCTGAAACCAAAACCCTTCCATGCACACCTGTAAAGGTAAGTGTGTGTAAAGGCGGGGTTGCCAAGAAATGAGAAATCTGATGTGAAAGGTTGGGGTGAAGAGAGGGAATTGCCGTTGGTAGGAGCTTGATTGAGCCCCCCATAGACAAAGTTGGTTCGGAAGTGAGGAGGACCATAAGGTACGACCATCTCGATCTGATGGTCGTAATTGGGACTGAGGTGAAGGCATCCATACTCTTATGGAGTTTGGAGCATGTCTAAGGTCAACAAGCGATATTCCCCAAGTGATAGTCATTGGAAGACGTCGTCCATGGGGTCTTTGGTCGGCGCTTGAAGAGGAGAGGTGAGGGCAACCGCCGATTGCAAACTAGTCGAAGCTTCAGCAGATGGAGGTGGTGCCAGAGTTGACGGCTTGATGGGAATGAGGACATCATTGGGACGATAGGTTGTGTTGCAAGTCTTGAAGGGTGAAGGGTCAGCAGGAATGGTATGGACTTGCCCGTCATGCTCAAACTTCACACAATGGTGCAGGGTGGAGGGAATACAGGCCATGGCACGGATCCAAGGTCGGCCCAGTAGGATGTTGTATTGAAACTCTCCTTCGATGATATAGAAGAGCTCCAAGACTATGCGTGGACCAACGCGAATTTGAAGGATGACTGTGCCAATGGTCGTGGCGGTGGTGTCATTGAAAGAGCATAAGATCGCGTCAGTTTTGGAGATGCAATTCTTGGGAAGAGCCAGCTGACCAAAGGCATGGGTAGAGATAATGTTGATGCTAGCGCCGCTGTCGATCATAATGCGTTTAATGTGTGTCTGATCAACATAGGCAGTGATGAAGAGGGCGGCATCCTGATCTTCCGTGTTGGATGTGGGAATCTCAGAATCGCTGAATGTGATGGAGTTGATAGGAGATAAAGAATGGATGAGGGCAGCGAGTGGCTGGGGGTCCTTGGGTTGGACCTCTGCTGCCTGCAAGGCTTGGATGAGGGCTTGACGGTGCTGAGGCGAGGTTTGGATAAGGTCATAGAGGGACATCTTCACAGGTGTCTGGTGAAGCTGCTTCAGCATGGAGTCGTGAATTGGCCCAGAAGAGGAAGACGAAGAAGGCTGGGATGCGCCAAGGATAGAAATTTTAGGCTTGGGCACAAGAGGTGGCTTGACAAAGGGATAGGTCTAAGGAATGGCAGCTTTTTCTTTTGCCTTGTCCTTTTGCGACCTAGTGGTTATACAAATAGTATTGATTTCGAAAATAGGAGGTGAAGAAGGGGTCGTGTCTTGCTGGTGAGATGTTGACGTGGTAGAAGGGGTTGGATGGGAAGGAGTCGGGGTCTGGTCAAGAGTGTCCTCAAGGAGAAGAGTGTCCTTCTCCATATAGCGGCAGATGACGGCTTTGAGGGCACAACAAGTCTCGGTGTCGTGTCCTAGTGTACGATGATATAAGCAAATTTTCGTGTCGTCGAACCAGGAGGGCTTGGACCTGAGAGGTTGGAAAGGCTTGATGGGGGGAAGGGTTATGTTGGAGGTCTACAGAAGTTGGCGCAATATCAATGAGTATGAGCCCACTAAGGGGTCTGTGCCAGTTGATATACGTGAGGTTGGTGACTTTTGCTTAGGCGAGGTTAGAAGAGGTTTCTGTACCACGTTATGGGTTGATGGTGCGGTGCCAGACGGATACGGCTCTTTCTTGGTGATTGGCACCATCTTTTTGGGAGAGGGACGGCTGGAGGTAGGCAGAAGAAGCAAAGGAGGCAATGAGTTTCGATTGGAGGCCGGAGTGGGAAGGATGCTAGCCAAGGTCAAAGGATGGGGGCCCAAAATGGATGGTAATGGTGACGGGGAAGGAGGCATTCGCTTCTGAGGTCTGGCAGTCTTCTTTGACTTGGTTGGAAGACTACTACTAGTCGAGGTCTGGCCTAGGTCCACCTTCACTTGCGGGTGAGTGAGGGTGGAGACAAGACGAACGCCAAATGATTTGATGGGCTTAGACGAGATAGATGCAGGTTTCGGTTTTGATGGGTTTGGTTGAGGTTTGAGAGTCTGGTCTTTGTCAAGAGTCTGATGAGATTCTGCCTTAGGAGGATTAGCAGCATGTGATGAGAGGGCGCGGGTATGTTGAAGGGCTTTAAGACGCTCCCACAACACCTGAGGCGTCACTTTCCTCGAAGGGAGAAGCGCGATTTTCTCCACTAACCAGGAAAATGGCTGAGAAGAAGATGTTGATGGTTGCGAGGTTGAAGACGAGATGGGTGTAGTGGTCTTAGACGCATGGTGTGGTGAAGTCATGACAGATTTAGATGAAGACGAAGGGGAGACAGGTTCTTCCCTGGGTGGAGAAGAAATCGAGGAGCGAGGCTCCTCCAACGGGTAAAGGGCAGGGATGATGGTGCCCTCCACTTGCGACTGAGGAGTAGGAAGGGTCAGGTCCTCCATAGGCAGCAGAAAGGAGGACGATGAGACCGGTGGTGCTGGTAAAGCCGAGGCGTCCTCCAAGATGAGAGAGGTCGATGGAGAACCAGCCAGGGAGAGAGGTTCATCCACATGTGACAGACTGATTGATGGACTAACCTCTTGAGGTTGATTGGGGACGAAGGGAGAGACCGTATTGACTGTTCGAATATTGTGTTCATGATTGTCGTCAATTAAGGTCTGGAGGTTGTTCTGAGTTGGCGGATGATTAGGGAATGGCTGCTTGAAGATGTCAATGGCCTGATTAGGAGGTGCATTTGGATTGTCTAAGATGAGATCCCCCTTTTCAAGCATGTCTTGGATTATGTTCTAAAAAGTTTTGCAGTTTTTTGTGTCATGGCCCTTAACACGGTGGAAGCTGCAGAAGTCTTGCTCCCTATACCACGCGGGGATGGCGTGTGAGGGATCGAATTGTGGAGGAAGTCGGGCTTGAGGGAGATTGAGGACCCCCTGTTTAACAAGCTTTTCTAGCACAGATGCGTATGATTCTCCGAGAGGAGTATACCGTCGTTGTACGTATCTTTGCTGGAATAAGCGAGTGGCACTCTGAGATGTGGATGGCTCAGGCTGATTGGTCGAAGAAGATGAAGGTCTAACAACCATGACATTAGCTGAAGCCTTGGATTTAGAGTTGGATGATGATGGCTTAGCAGAAGAAGAGTCATTGGTCTTAGAGCTGGGATTCTTACTTTGCAACTTGACTTTATTCTCCTCGATGGCACGCAACTCAAGTTTGTGGGCCATCGTGAAGGCCTCATCAAAAGTGCAGAAGGTTTGAACCCTCAGGGTGGAAGAAATATGTCTGGCGCAGGCTTGGGAAAAGAGTTCAATAAGCTCAGCCTGGGGTAAAGAAAAGGATAGTTGGTTGATGAGGCCTCTCCATCGAGCAACGAAGTCGGCTATGGACTCATCCTTGAATTACTGGATAGAATAGAGGTCCGTGATTGAGACCTTCTTGGTTATGTTGATGGAAAAGTGATCGAGGAATAGCTGGGCCAATTTTGTGAATGAGAAGAGAGAATGACTGGGAAGGGAGCTGTACCAGTCGAGCACAACACCCGAGAGAGACATAGGAAACGTGCGTAAGAGTAACGCATCGTCATGGGCAATGAGGTAGCAGGCATGTCTGAATGCCCACAAGTGTTGCTATGGGTCTTCCTTATTTTGAAAGCAAGAAAACTTTGGAAGCTCCCACTGGCTAGGATATGGTCTGATTGGGACAGAAGGATGAATGGGCTCATTGTAGATCTGCTCGTATGAGAGAGCGTTGCGCGAGCTGGAAACAGAGGTCTCTAGACTGGTCATCTTGTCCATCAGCATTTTGATGATGTCTGCCGATGGATTGACGGGTGGCGCGCCCCCTAAGTTGTAGGGCGCTTGGAGGAGGCTAGGGGAGGCATATGATGTAGTCGGTTGCCCCTGTAAAGGCGCAACATAGGGGTAACTAGTTGTAGGGATAGATGAAGAGGCTAAAGGTGGTTGGGTAGAAGGCATAGTTAGGCCTGATGTTGCTACGAGAGGTTGGACTGTGGTAACGGGGGCCAATGGATAAGAAGCCACCCTGGTGTTGATAGGGGCCAGGGTAGGCGGAATAGAGATGACAAGGTTCTGAAAAGGAGTGGATAGCGGTTGAGCGTGTTGAGGTTGACAGGGGGCCAGAATTTCGGTGGAAGTGGGCCCAATGATAGAGGGAGAGGCCACACCTAGAGGATTGGTCAAAGTGATGGCTTGAGTGTCCAAAGGTTGAACTACGGATGCTGTCGATACAGCCATAGTTGCGGTAAGGGAGGTTGGCATTCCGTAGATTGGATTGCCCAAGGAGTCTCGCGTTCGGCTATGCGCGAGATAATGTTGCAAGGCCTTGACGTTGAGGTCCAAGAATCATTCGAAATCTTGGTCCCCTTCTTGGACAATAGGAGTCTGCGATGGGGTTGGACGGGTAGGAGTTCTTTCGGTCTCCGAGTTGAACTCCATTGTAGGCTCGGTCAAGGATGGGGTAGACGGAAGTGGTTGGCGGCTGGCGTGGTTGATAAGAGCCTTGGCTTGGCTACGAGTCAAAACCATGCAAGGCAAAGAAGGTTCAGGTTTTAGGAACTGTGTTGTTCAGTTTCAGAAAACCAGGATGGAGTCTTTGACAGAGAAGGGATAGGTTTTAGGCTGCTGGTTTTGAAAAAAAAGGACAGTGACAGAGATCGACGTCAGTTGAAAAACCGATGTCGGTAAGAGATATGGCCGACGTCGGTCAGATAACTGATGCCGGTAATATAGGAAAGCCGACGTCGGTGGTAGAACCGATGCCGGTGACAGGGGAAAGCCGACGCCGGTGGAAGAACCGATGCCGGTGACTGTGTTTTCCAGAGAACCAAAAGATTTGAAGATTCTTGGAAAAACAATGAAGAAGGCGTCCTCACTCACTCAAACAAATAGATGAGAAGAGGAAAACAGAGAGAGACAGACAAGCCTAAGCGATAAATCCTAGGAATTAACTTTAGAAGCTGTGGCTTATGCCTTAAATGAATGTTTGGGGAGATTGGCTATCAAGAAGGTCCTAGAAGAAGCAGTCTAGAGCTGGTTTTGGGTCTTGTTTTAGGTGCTCAAAAATATGTGTTAGGGTCTGGTACGTGGCCTGGTGCTAAGGAGCAAGCTCCCCTCACTTCACGATTCCAGTGGTTAGCTGGTCTCGCTTAGCCAAGATATACCTCGCCTAGAGTTTATCCTCCGCTAGAGAACGGAGTGGGCTTCCCCCTTGGTGATGAAATCCAAGTAGGGTCACCGGGACGGGTAAGGTATCCACTGGGGGATGAAATCCCAGTCGGGCCTTGTCTCAAGTAAGTTTTATGTTTGTTTTAGTGCATGTGGTTTGGTAGTGTAACATCAAGTGTCTACGATTTATTCAATATGCATCTAAGTTACTAGATGTGGACTAAGAAGATGCAAGCACAAGCAGAAATGAATGTAAAGTGTTTTAATGCCCAAGTCGAAATGTGATGTTTGTTATGAAGACAAGTTTGAGAAAGGGTTGAGAGTATGACGTTGGACTAGTCTAGAATGTGCAAGAAAGAAAAGAAGGATTCTTTTTTATTCCTGCTTATAGTGTCATTGAGAAGAAAAGAAGGAGGAGAAAAGGTAAGAACCTAATGCTCCTAAATGAATGAAGAATAAAAGGAACCCAGGAGGAACCTAGCGTCCCACCGGGCGTGCCAGAATGTTTCTATTCAAATTTGCTTTTTCAGATTCAAGAGAGAGAAGAAACTAAAGAGATAATGGACAAGGCATGTGAAGTACCTGGATGAAGATCGCGCATCATAATCCAGACGTTGTGGGCACTCCTCTTTGGCTGTGGAGGAATGACACCTGCAAAGAAAAAAACTTGGACAAAAAGACGTTAGATAGATAGGCAGTGGGTTGCCAAGCAAAAGCTTGTTCTCGGAAGTGTGAAAACTTCCTCAAAGGAGGTCAACCCACTGAATACAGACAGATAAAAGACCAAGGAAATATAGAATGCCAGAATATAGAAGTGATAAACAAATTAAAAAGGAAAGAAAAGACAAAATGATTACCTGAAGGAGTTATCGGGCTGATGACAGTCGTCGAGGTCAGAAATGTCACCGGCGTCGATTAGCTGATCTGCCGACGTCGGTTATCCTACCGACGTCGGTTGGGGAAGTGACCGGCGTCGGTCGGGATTGTGGCCTGTGGTTGGGTCTGGTTTGGTTTTGGTCTGTGGATGGGTCTGAGACAGAGTTTATGGACAGATTTGGGTGGTTTGGAGAATGGTCTGGGTCTGGTTGGGTGCCCTGTGCAGGGTCTTTTGTTGGCAGGAGGGATGAGGAAGTTGTCTGGGACTAGATTAAAAGGGGGACATGAAAGAGGAAGATGGACAGGGGACAGGGTCTGAGAAGGCTTTTCAGCCTCTCAGGGGAAGGACACAACAAGTAAAAGACAGTAGATAACTGAAAACTTAAAGAAAAGAATGAAATAACATAATGAAATTGCTTACCTTTTGGCTTGCTGACTGAAGAATGGAGGAGCTGTTGTTGGAGCCACGGAGGACTTGTTGCAAGAGGAAACTAAAGAAACTAAAGTCCCTGCCTCTGTTGCTGCTGTTGCACGAGGTCTAGAGAGAAGAGAGTCGAATGCCAAAGCGCCGAGAGGATTCTGTTTGCGAGCTCAAGGGTCTAGGGGCTGCAACAGATGCAGAAAGGGGTATTGAAGGTTGCCGACGTCGGTAGTTTCACCGACATCGGCCGAAGGGTCGCCAACATCGGCGGTGGCAGAATGGGGACAGAGGCTAAAAATAGCCTCTGCGCATTCTTGCACGCCACCGGGGGAGGGATTGTGGGAAAAACGGTCATGAGGGTGCTTAAATGGGCGTGGAGGGAAGATAATGAGGATATTTGGCATAATAAATGCTAGGGGGAAGGTGGAGGGATTCAAGGGAGGATCCAAGGTGGCAAGGTGGCAAGGGTGAGGTGGAAAGGGGGCCACTAAATTAAAATGTTTTAAGTTATTTTAATTTAATGAATGGAGGGGACTAGGATAAGGGTTAGGATATGGGTCGAGGTGGACAAGGGGGGAGAACGAAAGGTGTAGACACATTTGTGGTGTCTACACTAATCTAATCTTTATTTTCCTTTCATAGATTCATACATACACAATGTGCTCTCTATGTACTATCTAACATTACTCAACATCATAAGATTTATGGGCTTCACCTTTGTAGGTAAGTTTATAACATTTTCTATTTTCCTTTATCCTAGTATTTTGCTTTGCTGCATCACTAGAATAAAGGGGGGGAATGCAGTCATATAAAATTCAAAAATTGGTAACTTGAGTATGGCTAATGACACCCAATCCTTAGGTCCTCCTTTATTTCTCTTTAAACCCTCTTAATCTTGTTTTCACTGATTCTCAATCATCCATGACCTTCCAAACTTGACCCCAGCTAAGCTAGGAGCCACTTTTCATGACCAATCCATCCCCTTAGGTCTCATCTACTCAAGACAATAATACCAAAGATAGACTATAACACTGGACCCTAGGGTGTCCATCTTTCGATGATATTATCTAAGTGCATCTTAGGCCCCAATAGTCATTTCCTTCTAGATCCTTATCTTCAATCATGTCGACCTAATGAAAATTCATTTAACCCATGACCAATATATCCATATAAAATACCATTCAAAGATCATTTAGAAGGGGGTTGGAAAATATCACTCAAGAAAGAAAGAATATAAGCAAGACCACTCAAGCAATCTCCCCTATTCTCTACATATAGCCAACCTATACACTTTCAAGCCAATTCAAGATCTTACACCAATCCTTAGTTATCTCAAGCATACTCAGTTTTAACATTTCCTACATTTCATTCACTATTGCACCAATCACTCTTAAAGAGAGAACTACATATGGCTTGATCCCTCCTCAAAGTATTGGTATATAGGTAGCATGCCCACACACAAGGTATGAAACACGTTAGTGCATCTTACACACACTAACACCTTTTCCCCATTTGCCAAAGTTTCTTTCAATTGCATAGAGGATACAAGTATATGAATAATAAGCTCTATAAGGAGATATATTAACAATGATGACCTAAAAATTGGTACATAGGCTCATACTGAGTAGGAAAACAAAACCCAAAAAGTTTAAATCCTCAAGATAATAGTTTCAGAGAAGGACTACATCACCAGAGTCTAGGGTGTCTACTTTTGGTGCTCCTATCTAATTAGAAAATGAAGTCTAGGATCTGGTTTGTGATAAATTCCCAGTCTTGCACACAAATTTCTAGACCTTATCTCAGTTGGAATAGTTTAGAATAAGCTAAGTTTGATTTTCTTGCTCTCACTACTATTTTTATAAAAGGTCTAATTATAATTTAATTTCAAAAATTAGTAGCTTTAATTAGGAATATTATTTACCAATTTCTCCTACTCAAACCCATTTATTAAATAGGAATAAAACTCCATTATTCTCAAAAATACTAAATCATTTGGTGAACCTGACTTACTTTGAATTTTACATAAAAACCCTAAAAACCCTAAGGTAAATTCCTAACTAATTTTTCCCATTAATTTTTAAATTTTTATTGAATATTATAATAAAAATTTTCTCTCAAATTTTAAAATTTTGTAGTAAATTTTAAAATAATTTATTTCAAACCCTAGTTGCCTACACTAGGTCCCAATAATTTTTTAGCATTAATCCAATAATTTCCTAATTTTTTGTTTGCACATATAAATAAAAAATTTATCTCAAATTTTAAAATTTTGTATTAAATTTTAAAATAAATTTATTTCAAACCCTAGTTGCATCAATTAGCTCCCATTAATTTTCCAATCATTTTTTGAATTTTTAGTTGCATATTAAAATTAAAAAATCACTTCAAATTTCAAAAATTCATAGTAATTCTCAAACATTTTTTTTCTCAAAACCCTAGTTACATCTACTAGGTCCCATTAAATCAAGCACTTTCCCATTACTTTTTGAGTTTTTTCTTGAATACTTAACTCAAAAATTCAATTTCAATTCCAAAAATTCATAGTATTTTGCAAAAATATTTTTAAAAAATCCCTAGTTGCATGTACTAGCTCCTATTTTGATTTTTTAGGTATCACCTTACATGTTTGGGAGCTTCATATCCTTTTTATGCATATTCTAATTCTTTTTTTAGATTATATTAGTTTAATCTTTATTACTATTATCCAAGTTATTTTAATTATGCCACCTAAGTTCCTTGCATCTCTTCCTTCAAGATGAAGTGCAAGACTTAGTGGCAATCCTCATGAATTCACCTAAATTCCTTCAATCCAACGATAAGCTCAGGTTCCTATTATAAATCCTACACATCTAGATTACACAAATTTTCATAAGGATAACTTTGATAATGATCAGTATGAAAATAACAATGATGATGTACATGTTGATGCTCATGCTCTACCATATTGGACTACTGATCCACTTCCACCTATTATTGATAATAAAGTTGTCCTCAATGAAGGTTTTATTTTACAAAACTTTAGAGAAAGAGTCAAGGAACAACCTTGAGATCATACTTTTATCTTGCATCTATCATGGAAATTAAAAAGGCTAAACAAGTTGAGTCTTTCATTCCTTTAGAGAAACTAGTTGTAAATGACACTATAGGGGAAACTATATTTCAACAACCCTCTATAGCATCCCAACCTTCTTCTAGAACACCAGCTATAGCTAGTACATCCCTATATCCTAATGTGGTAGCCCTTGTATAAGAGATAAGATCTTTTCAATCCAAGTTGCAACATCTTAAGTAAGGTATCACTAGACCTACACATGATTTGGATTCTTTTGATCTTATACATATACCATTGGCATGTCACATTGCCTCTACACCTTTACCACAAGGTTTTTTCAACCTAAGCTTACTCTATATGATGGCAATGGTGATACAAAGACACGTTTGAGAGCTTTTCACATAGCATGCTTGGATTATGTACCAAATGACTAGCTACTTACCAAGCTATTTCCATGGAGTCTAAAGGATTATAATTTAGAATGGCTCTAAAGTCTAATAAATTAGTCATTCAATGCATTATATCCTTTAGCTAACATGTTCCTAGCACACTTCAGTATCAACATTGGTGATAGGGTTTCATATGATCAAATTACTCAACAGAAACAATGACCAAATGAGCATCTCACAGACTATGTTCTTCGATATAAGACCATCTTGGATAATATGACTAGCCCCATGGGAGATCAAAAGCTACAAGACCTTTTCAAATGAAGTATTCTACTAACACTTCATGAATCAGTCATGTTCAAAAAATTCTCTTCCTTCACTGAATTATGTCACATATTAAAGGAAAGAGAAATAAAACTAATTTCAATGGGAAAACTAAAGTACACTAATACATCAGACACAACTAATAAGAGTAACAATAAAGTCCCATATAAGGTCAAATTCAATGATACTAAAGGGCATAATCAACCTATAGTTAATATTACTTTAGAGCCTCCTTAGTGAATAGTTTTGTCAACATCCCCTCGGTGTACTTTTTCACATATTCTAATTTCTCTAGTTAGGGTTTTAATATAGTTTTTGGATTGTAATATCATATCTCTCCCTCTTATTTAGGAATTTGGTCCAACACATCCTCTTCCAAAGGGATATGATAAATAGGCATTTTATGACTACCAAAGTGCACTAGGCTATACAACAAATAGATGTATTAATTTAAAGCACAAGATACAAGACCTAATAGATTCAAAAGTTATTGATGTTGGCACTTCAGTTGAGCCTCCACCAGAAAAGCAAACATAAGATAAAACATTGAAAATATTCTTAGATCTACTTCCACAACATTAAAAATAGGATACAGGGGACACATTAGGGGTTCATCATGCATATCATGCACATCCACCACAAGATACATACAAGGTACCTTCAGGTGAGTTACATCCTTTGAGCAACATGATCAGTGTATACAATTCCATAGTTCTATCTATACATTCTATCTCAATCTTAGAGTGGGAGATCATTGAGGATGATTCAAATTATCATGAAATCTTTATCAGAGCTCACATTCATAATCATCCTATTCGTAGTGTGCATATTGATAATGGTTCTAGTCTTAACATGTGCACCTTAACACTACTAAAACATTTAGGTTATTTAGATTAGGATATCACTTTGATAGACATAATTATCAGTGTTTTTAGTTGTCATATATAAAGTTTATTAAGTGAGATATTACTTCCACTATAGGTTAGTCCTACACATGTGGTGACACCATTCACTATATTTCTTAGTGTAAGAGTTTTGATATGTTACTTGGTCGACCATGGATTCAAAAACTTAGAGAAGTACCTTCTATAGTTCATATATGCATGAAATTTATTCATATTAATCATGTTGTTATAGTCAATGGAGTTCCATATGAGTTACCACTCCCCACTTCATAGCCATCTACCAATTTCTAATCACCAATTTTAGTTTCACCACCAATGTCAGTTTCACCACCAATTTTAGTTTTGCCACCAGTTTTAGCTTCTCCTCTAATTTTAGTTTCTCTTCCACTTTAGATTCAGACATAATTAAGGCATCCATCACCAGTACAGAGGGTTCATACAACTCCATAGCTTCAAGATTCTAGACCACTTCTAGGTATAGTATTCACACCCAGAGCAGTTTTATTGAGATCTCATGTGTCTACACATAGAGCACATGTTTAGAGGGCTTCTCTTACCTCCAGATGGGTCCCTAAGATCCTTAAAATTTCATCCACTTTTTAGAGTTATAGAGGGACCCCATATTCAGTTTATAATTTAGATATTTTAGAACATTTATAACATATATAGTTTTCAAAGCCACAACTCATCATTTCCATGATGCTTCATAATCATACATGATTCCACTCCTTGATATAGGACACCATGATAGGGCATCCCGCATGAGACTCAATGATTAGTATCATCTCTTTCCATATTTGATTGTAAAATAATCTCTTCTTATTGATTATACATAGTTCAAAAATTTCAAAATACAAAAACAATATAACATTTCAATATCCAAAAACATTCAAAAGTGTCAAAGCACAAAAAACATTTCAATTATATGCATCATCCATGTTTTATATTTATAATATGATGCTAGGATTTACATTTATTATTTTATGCTATTGTATGTCACTTTTTCTACATTACCATGCTTCACTCGATCTTTATTGAGTGTGTGTAGTGACATCCAACTACTTGATTATTTCACTCTACCCATTGAGGAAACATCCTAATTCTACATTCAAGACACACATAGATATATCTTTTCCCTAGGGACATCTTCTACATGACTACACCATCCAGGTTATGTCATTGCTACACTACACACTCCAAGTTATCATGCTAATGTATGTTACTTACTAGATTACTATATCGACATTGCACTATTAATTAACACTTGTGTATCTCTTAACATATACCTAGTCTTTTACTAAACATGTATTGCATACTTTTACTCTTACTTTGATTAGTTAGATGTAATTCTATCTTTCCATTTATTACATTCTTTCTCTTCTTACTTAGCATAACTTATTGGATTGTATTTCTAATTCTTGCTTGTCTCCTGTATGTGCCTTAGGACATTTGCCAATGTCTTTTGCTTGTACTCTTCTATGAGCATGTGGCCCTTATCCCAACATTATTTGTATCACTTATATGTGTATGTGGCATTTGAATATGCCTTGTATGCTTGCTTTCTAGTTTGAGTGACATATGCTCATGTCCCTTGTTTGTGTGGCCCTTTGGCCACCCTTGTATGCTTCTTACTTCTTCTTTATGTGTTTTTTGCTCGATTGATTCTCAATTGTTGCAATGCCATAATACATATCATGAATTTTCTTGTTGTCTTGGATGCCATGATGGACATCATGCTCTATCCCTCCAACTAACTAACAAACTAAAAACTAAAATTTCTAGTTTCACTTTAATTCAAGAACATTGCACATGCTATTACATTATTGCATCTATCTCAACATACCCATGTTGATCTAACAATCTCTCAAATCAAACCATGCTAAATCTTGAGATATCTTGTTTACTATCATTGCTATATCATGTATATTTCTAGCTTAACACTTGCAAAGCTTCTTCTTCTAAGGGAAGTCATTGTAGGGTACCTATTATTACCCTTAGAAGAGTGGAAAATAAATAGGGGTTTTGATATAGAGATCAAAGCTCCTAATTGGCTAAAAAATCTAGTTTTAGAACAACCAAAATAGTAACCAGTCATCAAACCACTCAGAATAGACTAAGTAAACAATCAAGATTCTAAAATAGTGATTAGTTTCATCCTAAGACAATAGTGTTGAGGTTGGAATACAAAACTAGACACTAGGGTGTCCATTTTTGGTGCTCCTATCAAAACAATAAAAAATCACGTTTTCTAGAAGTAGGTAGAAAGGTAGGTTCAACTATAGTTTTACACAATCAGACTAGTTTAGATCAGTAATTTTTAGTACAATTTTCTCAAAAAATCTAGACATAAGGGGCATCATGCACAACATGATTGGTTCTCAATTCTAGTTTTAGATATAGTAATTGGTATAACTTATAGATCAAAATCCATGTTTTAGACACTAATGATTGGGGGTAGATTACATAACACTTTTGCTTCTTTTCTTTTATTTTTTAGCATTACCTAGGCATTCTCAGTAGTTATGTGCCTTACTCTATTTGCATGTGGTTAACATCATTTCATAGTGGATTTCATACAAGTCTAACCTCTACATTCCCAAGTTCCTAAGTAGCTTCTACATAAGCCAAATTTTTAGTTTTGGAGTGGCTTTCATACAAGCCTAATGCCCATCTTTTCTGAGTTGGCCAACATTAGCCTAGTTTTTAACACACATTCAGATATCCATGCAACATTATCAAATATCCATAGAATTCATGGGATTTAGAATCCATCTCATATGACATACTTATTTAACCAGTATCAGTTCATAGCTTCACTCATGCCACATTATCAAATTTCTAGAGCATTTATGGGTTTCAGAAGCCATCGCATATGACATACTTATTCATACTAGTATTAGTTCATAACTTCACTTCATGGGGTAATGATGAAGCCAAAGGGCCAACCTTTATATTCTTAAGCCACCTATTTAGATGAATTAGACACACAGTCTAGACATTGATTAGCACACACATGATCATCTAGCTTCACTTAGTGGGTGACGATGGAACCAAAGGGCCAACCTTTGCATTCTTGAGCAACTTTTTAGGGAATTGAGCACTTAGCTCCATTTATGATATAAATTTTGGTACAACATCATCTAACAAATCCAAAATTACTCAGTATTATAATAGGATTTGAA
Source organism: Torreya grandis (assembly GCA_037957365.1). Taxonomy (NCBI): domain Eukaryota; kingdom Viridiplantae; phylum Streptophyta; class Pinopsida; order Cupressales; family Taxaceae; genus Torreya; species Torreya grandis. The sequence goes on along the minus strand of JARHVA010005154.1, from coordinate 1,176,588 downwards.
TTGGTTCACGTAATTAGTGAGGTGTATTCATTCTTTTCTCTTCCTCTCTCTTACCCAACTTTGTACATTCTTGTTTTATATTGCATATAATAAGAACTGATCTACTCTTTGTTTTCATTTCTTAGATTCACACTTACACAATGTGCTCTATAAGCACTATCTAGCATTATTCAACATCACAAGCTTTATGGGCTTCACCTTAACAAGTAAGTTCAGGTACGCTTTCTATTTTTCTTTATCCTAGTATTTTGCTTTACTACATCACTAGAATAAAGTGGGGCAAATATAGTCATATAAAATGCAAAAAATGGTAACTTGAGCATGGCTAATGACACCCAATATTTAGGTCCCTCTTGCTTTCTTTTTAAACCCTCTTAAGCTTGTTTTCACTAATTACCAATCATCCATGGCCTTTCAGACTTAACCCCAACTAATCTAGGACCCACTCTTCATGACCAATCAATCCCCTTATGTCTCTTCTACTCAAAACAATAGTGCCAAAGTTAGACTATAGCATTGGACTCTCGGGTGTCCATATTTTGGTTTTATTATCTAAGTACATCTTAGGCCCAAATAGTCATTCCCTTCTGGATCTTTATCATCCTAATATGAATTTATTTAACCCATAACTAATATATCCATATAAAATCCCATTCAAAGATCATCTAGAAGGGGGTTGATAAATATCACTCAATCAAGCAAGACCACTTAAGAAATATTTCTTATTATCTACATACAACCAACCTATGCACTTTCAAGCCAATTCAAGACCTTACACCAATCCTTAGTCATCTCAAGCATACTTAGGCTTAGCATTTCATTCACTATTGCACCAAGCACTCTTAAAGGGAGAACTACATATGGCTTGATCCATCCTTAGAGTATTGGTATGTAGGTAGTGTGCCTACACATGTGGTGTGAAGCACATACAATGCATATTACACACATGAACCCCATTTACCCATTTTCCAAAGTTTCTTTCAATTTCATAGAAGATACAAGTACATGAAGAATTAGCTCTACAAGGAACTCTATTGACACTGAGGATGTAAAAATTAGTACACAAGCTCACATTGAGTAGGTGAACAAAACCCAAATATATTATATCCTTAGGATAAAAATTCTAGAGGAATATAACACTAGAGCTTAGGTTGTCTAATTCCAGTGCTCCTGTCTAATCAAAAAATGAAGTCCAAGATCTTATTTGTGATAGTGTCCCAGTCTTGCACATAAATTTTAAGACCTTGTCTCAGTCAGAATAGTCTAGAATAAGCTAAGTTTGATTTTATCTCTCTCACTATTATTTTTAGAGAAGGTCTAATTTCAATTTAATTTCACAAATTAGTATCTTTAATTATGAATATAATTTATTAATTTCTCCTAATCATACCCATTTATTAAATAGGAATAAAACTCCATTATTCCCAAAAATAACAAATCAACAGTATAAAATTATTTTAATCCTTGGGATAGTTAGTTTGGGACTTAATTCAACTTCATAAGGCATGACATGCTCAAAAATTCATCTATAAAGGCATATGTAAATGCATTCAAAACTACCAGTCTATAAATGCATGAGGAAGGTGGACCAGTCAGTGAAGAGAATTAGAATTTTAAGTGCCTAGTACTTACATAAGAATATTTAATGGTTGACACTATTGAATTAGGTTTGAAACATATTAATTCATAGGTTTCAAGCTTTATTGTAGGTTTCATGGAGGCCAATATACAAAAACTTAGGTAATTGGGCCTAATAGGCCTAATTAGCCTATTTTAATAGCAAATAAAGTTCAAATTGGCATTGAAGAGTTAGTGAAGGGAATAAATGCATGATTGTATCACCTAATAAATGATGTATTGAATGATAAATTTCACTCTTTAAAGCCATTATGCAAGATGGAGGCAGTTTCAAGGTCTGACTTTCATGACGAAGACTAATGGGCTGCTCAATGCCTCTAGGGAGGCTTAATTACACCCATCTACTCCATATAACTACCATTGGGAGGAGTGATAGACTATTATAAGTATGTTCAACCCTTTTATAAGGATAATTGAAGTTGAGTCAATCTCCACTACCCTCACTTCTATGTCAAAATGATGCATTAAAGGCACCAACACATAAGGAGTTGATATAGGGGCTATTTATAACTGATGTAACTATCATTAAGAGTGGATTTTGGTCAATTATGACCCCCTTACATCAATTTCATACCATATTCCCCTTCTACTCTCTCCATTTCTTCTATATATTATAGGCTTTTAGCCTTGTATTGTTTCCCTCAAGCTGGTATGAGGAAACTCTGTCAGTACTTATACTCATGCACATTTTAAATGATGAATAAAGTATCTTGTAGCTTATTCATGATATATACTTTGTGTTTTCATTATTTTATTGATATGCAATATTGGTATGACATTCCCCTTTTTCAGGTTCAAGTTAAATCTAGGTATTAATAAGCTTCTTGGTAGGTTGTCTAGTGTGTTGTGAGGTCGATAACTCAAGTCTGGAGTGGAAATCAAAGTGTTAGTGGCTTGAACTAGGCCTCCTTATCTTGAACCTCTCACTTTAGTCATTCAATTGACCTCTAGATGAAATATTATTGCTAAAAAATCATTGGATATAGTCTCTTATCTCTATGCATTATCTATCAATGTGCCAAGAGTCCAAGATGAGTTGAGTGGATAAGTGATATTATTTAGGTACATCACCACTTTAGAATAGGTTTTCATTCATGTAGATCCTTTACCCCTTTTCATCCCAACATGTTTAGGTCTTAGAGAGAATTTAAATTAATAAATCAAGGGAGATATCCCCTTAAAATATAGAGGTTTGACCTATACATTAGGTAACCCATAACATAAGGTCATTCCCATGTAAGTCTATGTTTGAGGTTTAGACATGAACAATCTTCTACTCAGCAAGGGTGCAACCTAGAACAATAACAAGTTACTCAATAATGAAACCTATAACAAACATATGGTAGTCAATGTCCATAAATGGAAACATGAACTTGAAATTTAAAATCTAAAGAGCAAGGGAGTACATATGTGCATTGGTGAAAACCATGTTACCCTTCATTTTTTTAGAGATGACACTTATTTTGTTGAAGCATTGGAGAAAGTTATTTTCCACTGATGTAGTTAGAGATTGGTTTCTCTTGTTAACCTTGTAAAAAAGAGGGTCATATGCAAGCCCTTGGATTGGGAAGACAACATGTCCCAACCCTTATAAATGTGGGGATAAGTATGTGATATACCAACCTAAATAACTACTCATATCTAATAAATAATGGGAACCACTTGATGAGTTAGATAGAATTAATACCATGGTTGATGATGATTTTCTAACCTCAACTTACATTTCATGTAAAAACATGAATTAATCACTGTAAATAGATTTATATATTCAAGGTTGTTCATACTTAGTGAAGATTGAAAAAGTGTTTAGAATATAAACAACTATAATAGTGCTCACTAAAAAAATGTAAATGTGCATGAATCTATACAATTGAACTTGAAATTTTAAATTGAAATAATCTAAACTTCAAATTTTAAAATTAAATATAAAATGACACATGTGCATTGGTGAAAATCATGTTGCCCTTTGTAAATTTCTGAAGATGATGCTTATTTATTGAAGCATTGGAGAAAGGTGTTCTCTACTGGCGCACTTGGATAGTGGTTCCTCTTGTTAAACCATGTAAAAATTAAGGGTGATAAAACTATAATTTTATGTAATAATGTAAGCCCTTAGGTTTGGAACATAATATTCCCAAATCCTCATAAATGTGTGGAGAAGTACATAATGTACTAACCTAAATAACTATTCATATATGATAAAGAATGGGAATTGCATGAGTTCACTAGAAGTAATTTCATGGACATTAACCTTCACTAAACCTCAATGGACATTAATTTTAAAAACATAAATCAAATTCTATATATATATATATTTATAAATTCAAGGTCATTCACTACTTGGTACGGATTGAAAACTATTTTACAAATAAACAATTGTAATAGTGCTCACTACGAAATGTGTAAACGTACATGAATAAATACCATGCCCATTTTTTAAATGTGCCAACTATAAACTATCATAGTATGTATGTGCATGAACCAATATCATGTTTCATGATTATGAAAGTGTGTATATGTTCATGAATTATTAACATGCCCCTTGAATCTTTATCAACTAATACAAAATGTTATGCATATATATGCTGAAATTGAGAACTTGTATCTCAAATCTATGTATATATGAAAACTTGTAATTCCTATTACTATGAACTATGTAAGTGTGACCATGCATATGCACTCAATTTTTTATGAATTTATATTCAATTGTTATTAAATTAAGTTTATATGCATGACATATGCCCCTATAATGTGTACTAATGTGTAGAATATTAGTCATGTGATTGAACTATCTGATATCTAAACCATTTTAAATCTCTAAAATCTATATTCTAATTCCAAAATATTATTTTTATATTCATGGAGGTTTACATTTATATGACAATCCAACTACAATTCCCCCTTTTGAGATCAGGGATATGTCATGTAAGTTACTCATCTCAAAAGAAAAGTTAATTATATCATGTCATGTAGAAAGATAACATCATGTATAATCATGTGAATATGTAGAGCATATTTCATCATAGTTATGTATATTTCATTCAAGGCATGTATATGAAAAATTTACATATGGAATATAAGTTTCATTTCTAGATAAAAGTATCAATGAAACTTGCATTAGTAACCATCACTAAAAATATAATTGAAGAAGACTATGTCATAAAGGTTCATGGTATGGAACATGGCACCACTCAATCTCAACAAGTGTATGGAAATTTCTTAGATGATTTGCAATAATATAATTATATATATAAAAATTAAGAGCAAAATAAGCAAATCTACAACAATAATTGTTAAAAGAGAAGAATACTCAAATATTATAACCGAGCCATTTTGAGGGGGAAACCTCCATAACAATGTAATAAGAACAAAATTCACAATATAATGACAACAAACTAACCACTAACTCTTATATATACTCTACTTAGCCATGGTTATTCCATAGGCTGACCATACTAAGAACATTGAAAAATGCAACAAGCTAATATGAAGGTGTGTAAGCCATAAGTCAGCTACATATATCCCTAGATGCACTATAGGTTAAGGACATAGCATGCCCCTCCCCTTCAAAAAAACATTATCCTCAATGTTGAATCAAACAAAGATGTTGTTGTAGGAACACTTAATCCTCCCATGTTGCATCTTTAGAATGCAGGTTCTTCCATTGGATCAAATACTGCTTAATGGCTCTAGTCCACAAATTCTTAGTGTATGTGTAAAAGATCTCCTCTAGCTCTAGAGTGACTCAAAATTATTCACCCTTTTTAGGTAATTCAGTTTGAGTGAAAAATCTATGTATAATAAATTTATTTAGGCTAGATACATGGAATACCATATGTATGTGAGTGGCTAGGGGTAATTTTAGCTTGTAAGCCACACTACCAATTTTATGCAAGATCTGGTAAGGGACATAATACTTAGGTTATATCTTGTTATCATTTTTGTAGTGCTTTAGATACATCTAATTAAATGGTTGTAAACACACAAAGATATAATCACCTATGTCAAAATACCACTCACTAAGGTGTTGATCTGCTTGTTGATTTATTTAATTTTGTACCATTGCTAAATCGTCTCACAAACTGACTAGTACCTCCTATTTGATGGTGATTGTGTTCATCAACAACTAAAATCTTAGGATAAATTGGAAAAACTAAAGTGATGGATGGGGGGTGATACCCATACAATGCCACAAAGGGAGACATCTTGCAAGAAGTGTTATACCACCATTCAACAAGTGATAGCCAATGAACCCATTTGTCATGTTTGTTAGCAATAAAACAACAAAGATACCCTTTGAGATATTTGTTGACTACCTATGTTTGTCCATCATATTAAGGATGATAGGATGATCTATGACCCAAATTGGTACCCAAACATGCAAATAATTTAGTCCAAAAATTTATAATAAATATGGGATCTTGATCACTTACAACGATATTTGGAGTGCCATGCAATTTTTAAACTAAATTGAGAAAAGTATAAGCTAATGTATTAGTAACAAATGTATGTGATAAGGAATAAAAATGAGCATAATTGGTGATTTGATCCAAGACTACCATGATAATGTTTTTACCCTTAGACCATGGTAACCCCATAATCAAATCCATGGAAACCTCTTCCTAATACTAACAATAGTTAAGGATGGATAAAGGCTGCAAAAGACCTAGGGACTTAAAGGTGAAATATTTGCTAGCATGAATTCAACTATAAAATCATCAATTAATAGAATAGGAAACTTATCTTTGATGATGTATTTGTTGAGTTCTCTATAGTCTAGGCACATCCTCTAACTGTCATCTTTCTTCTACACTATGACCACTGGGGAGGAATATTTGCTTTGATTATGTCGAATGATTCTTGCGTCTAACATCTCTTGTACCATATTTTCAATTTCACTCTTTTAGACATCAAGATACTTGTAGGGTCTGATATTAGGTGGTGTCCTTCATAGAATGATTCTAATGGCATGATCATGTGCATGACTTGGAGGAAATCCTTTTAGCTTGTCACCAAAAACAACAAAATGGTCATCCAATACCTTTTACAAATCAAGATGTATAGACTCCTTGTCTAGTTGAACCTCTATGTAAAATAAGCATGCCACAAAACCTTCTACACATTTTTTGAGAATTTTCATCATCTGGTAGGAACTAACTAGTTGTGGAGATTTTGCCCGTAATCCATGTAGTTCAAAATTCCTTACTTTTGAATGGAATCTCATGAATAATTCCTATAAATTCATCTCAATAGTGCCCAAAGTGGTGAGCCACTGCACTCCCAAAATAACTCCAACTTTTCCCATGGGAATAACAAATATAATGGAAGCTAACAAATAGTCTCCCATAGTAATATTAATACTATGGATTTTTCTAGAATAGTTGATCGTACCACCATCTGTAATCATGAATTGAAATTTTGGAGCCAAGTAAATGAAACAATTCAAGTGAGTAGGCAACTTACTATTGATGAAGTTATGTGTACTCCCATAGTCAATTAACACAATCATCTTTTATTTCTTAAGATTTTAAAGATTACTAATACTTGAAAGTGCATGATAGAAAATAGTAGGTTGAGAATCTTTAGATTCATCCTTAGGTGCTTCTAGCCCTTCCCCTAAAGCTTCCTCATCTTCTTCCTCTTCATTGGCACTATCAATGTAAAACAACTTATTTTCAGCACATCGATGCCCTTTTCTCTATTTTCTATCATAGCTAAAACACAAAACTTTTACATGCTTTTCTTCCACTTGTTGAGGTGTCAATTTGGTAGGCTAATGAAATGATGGTGATGACAAGGTGTGCTCATGAACATTTGTGAAAGGTCTTCATCTGATCATCTTTTTTTCCTCAACCATACATGCCCTTGGTATAGCCTCAAATATAGTACTGGGATAAAACATGTGAACCTCCAATAGGATGATATATTTTAGGCAACCCAAAAATACGTCAGTTAGATTTTCCTCAGTGATGTCTGCCACACCTAAGGAGAAATTATAAAAATTATAAATGAGTTCTTGATAGTCCCAATATGGTAGAACTTGGATAGTTGACTAAAGTAGTTTTCAAAGGCATTGTTATGATAGTGGAGCTATAACTCCTTAAAAAAAAATTGACCATTAAATTGGGACACCCTTTTTTTTTAGCACATAACTAATGATACCAAATGAATGGCTCAGGCTCTAGATATAGAGAGGCCATAACCACTTTTTTGTGAACATGGAGTCTGATGTAGATCAAATAAATTTTGAATTTGAATGAGCCAAGTGAGTGGATCATTACCATCAAACTTGCATAGGTCCACTTTTGGCAACATTGACTTAGGGATAGAATTAGTGTTGGTATTATTTGGAGGAAGAGAACCAAATTAAAGTGGTGGAGGATTATTTTACAATGGTTGAAATAACAAGTTAGCTAATTACCCATATATTTTTTATAATTGATCCATCATGCTATCCAAGTCCCCTTTCAAACCTATAATGTCCCCTTGAACTGTATTAGAATCATATTTTTTCACCATGCCATGTAAATCTGACTTAAGTTATTGAAATACCTCCAAAATAGATAGATCACAAGTTTCAAACTCCATGTCATCCTTGTGAGGATTTTTTGGAGTTTCTTGTCCTTTTCTACATTCACAAATATTTGGAATAGCCATGCATAAACCCTAAGAGGGTTTCAACCCATAAAAAAAGTGTACAAGTGGAATAAATTGTTGTGATCATCTTATCGAGATGAATCCAACTATTGTTATTATGCATAAAGGTAAAAATTTTATACCCAAAAAAGTGTACCAATAGAATATACCATTATGATAATCTCATAGAGACAAATCCAATAACTGCTAATTTGCACAAGGTTAAAAAAATTTAAGATTTTTTTAATTTTCTAACCACAAAAAATGTTTTTTTTCTTTTTTTGTAAAAAACCCTCATGAACAAAACTATGGTGACAAAAAAATCAATTCCTCTTAGATCACAAATTATTTTTTTTTGGCCTTCTAGTGCTTGGGATGCCAGATCCAAAGAAAAAAATGCATTGTAGAAACTTGCCCAAATTGAATCTCTAATACAAATTGTAATTAAATTACTTAGATGATTCAAAAGAATATAATTATATATGGTAAAATTAAGAGTAAAATAAGTAGATCTACAACAATAATTGACAAAAGGTAGAATACTTGAATATTATGACTAAGCCACTTCAAGGGGGAAACCTCCACAACAATGTAATAGGAAAATAATTCACAATATGATGATAAAATAATAACCACTACCTCCTATATATACTCTACTTAACTATGGTTATTGCATAGGCCAACTATACTAAAGACATCACGAAATGCAACAAGCTAATATAAAGGTGTGTAAGCCATAAGCTAGCCACATATATCCCTAGATGTACTATATGTAAAGGGTATAGAAATAAGCTCAATAAGTGAAACAAGTTTAACAAGCTTAAGAATTATTATCATGCATAATTCTAAGGGCCGTATAAAATAGACATGAAGATGTCATAAAAAAAGGCCAAGGCCACATGTATAAGACATACATATGTCACAAACAAGGGACATAAAAATGTTACATCAAAAATGGCCAAGGGTTGACCACATTAGACAAGTAATGACTAGCCTACCATGCAAGAGTAAAAACATTATTTAAGCATATAAAAACTAAAAAATAGTCTACATCATCCATATGTATAAATGTCACATCATATTATAATAGCATATCCATGCAACACTATGTAAGGTATGAGTATCTAGCAAGGCACGCACACACACACACACACACACACACACACACACACACACACACACACACACACACATGTATATATATATATATATATATATATATATATATATATATATATATGTATATATATATATGTATATATATACATATGTATATATGTATATATATATATATATATATACATATGTATACATATATGTATATATATATGTATATACATATACATATATGTACATATACATATATACACACACACACACACATATATACACACATATATACATATATATATACCTATATATATATACCTATATATATATACATATATACATACATATATATATATGCATATATATATATATACATATATATATGCATATATACATATATACATACATATATATATATATACACACATACATATATATATATATATACAGATATATATATATATATATATATATATATATATATATATACATATATATACATATATATACATATACATATATATACATATATACATATATACATATATACATATATATATATATGTATACATGTATATATATACATATATATACATGTATATATATATATATATATATATATATATATATCATGGTAAAGAGGTCATATAAAGATATTGTAGAAAATATTTCAAAGGGGGTTAGTCCAAATGTTAGTTAATAAAATCTAAGAACAAGTGCATGAAATAGAACTCTAGGTTTATTCCCTTGAGTGAACTTAATTTCTAGACAAAAAACTCATTTAAAAGAAAACAAAAATGAATTTTACCTTCCTTGTGGACTCCTATAAACTATGAAACAAAGGCATGATCTCGATATATGAACTAGAGTCTTCATCAATGCATTATTTATGTTGACGACATCCTTTTCCACCAATGGATTTGATCAATTTAGTTGAAGAATGGTGAATATTTATAATAATAATTTGGCATAATTTCTTTGCACATAAAATCTTAATAAAAAATGGTCATGGACTAGGTTTTTATAGTTTTTAGAAATGAAGAAACTGATATGTGGCCATCCATCTCAAGATCAATATGTGTGGCTACAAATCTATTCAATTTTGGAGACTAATTGTAATAAATACTAAAATTAGTATTTGGAAGAATGGAACAATCAATAAGTATGGCTCAACATTTTAGATATTTTTTATATTTATGTTGATATTTTTTATTTTTGACTTTGAGGTTGATGACTTCAACATGACATCATGTTTCTTGATATTTATTGAAATTTCATTTTCAAAAGTTAGATATTCGTTAATTTGATATATATTTCACACTTAAGCATTTAATTTGTTTTAATTAGTTAAGTGAATCTAATTAGGTTTTTTGTAATTTTAGAATTTGATCAATTTCCATGCACTATTGGTCTAAAACATCAAATTATTAGGTCATAATTTGACTGGAAGTGAAACATAGGAAGTTGAAAATTGAATATAGGGTAATGGCCCAATTAGGGATTCCTTGATATGAATTAATACATACACATGATGCATGTAGACAAATTAGAGCATTTTAATGATTGAGAATGCCAATTTACTAATTCATAATTTGACTAGAGATAAATTATAAGAAGATAATGATTACGTATAGGGTAATTCCTAAATTAGGGACATATTGTCATAGTTTAGTACTTGCATGTGACATGTGTAGACAAAATTGGGATGTTTAGAGATTTTTAGGCTTAAATTTCATGATCATGATTTGAAAGAAATTGTTATGATCACAAATTGAACAAGAGAGTGGTCAGAATTAGATGTCTACATTTTGCCCCTATTTGGCAATGTGTTGTGAGACATAGACAAATTAATGTATTTTCAAAGAATGATTTTTTTTTAAGAATAAATTTGAACATTTTAGATGAATAGATAATTAATGACCCATGATGCCCCCTCAAGAGGATATGCAAGAATGAAAATATGAATGGGCTCTCAAAAAAAAAGATGGAAGTGGGAAAGAGGTATCCCAAAATATGTGACATACTTTGACCTACCCAAAAAGAGGGAGAAAGTTGTGGGATTATAATTAGAAGAAATTTTCTCCAGTAGGATGAAATGATGGTATAGGTCCTGAATAAGAAAATCTAGATTGATGAGAAAAATGCAACCCATTAAGGTGGATATTGAATTACAAGATCTAATGAGGGTGGTCCATATTGATAATAATAATGTGCCCCATCCATATAGATATGTAGGAACTAATTGAGTGTACCCCAGTATGGAAAATGTAAGTATTAATTGGTCCAGATAGATTTTCCCAAATAGGGTGAATGTTGATCACAAATTAGTCTAGTAATAAAAAAATAGAAGAAGAAATAATGTTTGAAGAATGACAAGATATGATAAGAAGAATATGAAAATGAGTATGACCCTTTGGTATATGATAAAAAGTATCATGAGTAACATAGAAAGTATCCATGTTGGTCTTGTTGAGGGGGTTAGTGAATAAGGAGAAATGTTTCCATCACATTGTCGAGTAGACTCCTAGGTTTATATTTTTTGATATATCACAAAATCATATGCACAATGATATAAAACACAAATGTGATTAGGCTACAATGTGCATAAGGACTAACCCTCAATCCAGTAAATAATTGCCAACAAAGATCTAATGATAAAAACCATGATGGTAATGCTAAAAAATGTCAAAGGATGGACTTGAGTGCAACTGCATAACCATAAAAACCACGATGATGGCCTATTTTGTGTAGAGATGGAATCCAAAGTGAGATAGTTCAAGCATTAATCAAGAAAACTCAATATAATGCATAAGAACATAACTAACTATGCCAACTCCTTCGACGAGGTTTTACAAATGTAATTAAGATCTATTAAAAGAAAGCACATACATAATACCTTACCAAGAGCATCCCATCACCCAAATATGACTCAAATCATGATTTTACCCTTTATTTAGTGCTCAAGTCTTTAGCAATGATGAATACAATGCTCATCCATCATCTCTTATGCACCAATGAAACTAGGATCATGATAGTTGAATCAATATTGTGCCTATCTTGAAGCTATCCTATTAAAATTTAAGCAGTATAACACTACACACAAACAAGTTTTGGAGAGAATTTTGAATAATAAGTTTACACAAATGACGCTTAAAATGGTGGTCTTGGCCCTCCTATTTATAGATTTTTAAAATTCGTCAAAATCAACCATGACCATTCATCTTGAGATCAAGATGTGTGGCCATGAATTAATCTAATTTTGGAGATAATATCCATAAATACCCTCATAAATATTTAGAAGGGGCATTAAAGAGGCATAGGAGGCCTCAAACCTAATATTTGTTGTATTAATGTCCTATGAATGCCACCCCACTAATGATGTCATTTGATGATATAGATTTTTAGAAATCAATTTCCAATTAAAAGATATTCAATAACTTATATGGATTTTCCACTCAAGCACTTGGAATAATTTGACTAAGTGAGATTAATAAAATTTTATGAAATTATTTAAAAATTAGTTACACACTATTAATGAAACTAGTTGAAATGTCATATTATGGGGTCATAATTTGATTGGAGTACAATTAGAAGAAGTTGTTAGTTGTGTATAGACTGATACCCCATTTAGGACATTGTTGACATGAAATAACACATACACATGTTGTGTGCTTCCAAATCAGAAGAATTCAATAGTTTAGAGCAGAAAATTACATTTGTCATTTTGATCACTGATAATTAATTATGCCCTAGTAAGGATGATTTGATTCGGTGATCATTCCAAATTTTGTGTTAGGAATTAAGTGAATCTAAATCAAATTTTAATCACCATAAAATCATAAAACCATATTTTAAATGTGTGAAAATCAAATTTAATTATGGGAAATAATTCCTTCAAACCACAGTTTAATGAAAGCATAAAAGGAGAGAAAAAAATCAATAATAACATATAACACAGATATACCATGGTTCACCCAATGTGGGCTACATCCACCAAGAAATTCCTCAAATAAACTAGTAATCTGAAATAAGATTACAATGAACTCTCACAGAGATAGAAAAATCTCCTCTAGAATTCACAAATAAATTCTCTGAATTGCTGATCCAAATCTGAAACCTATCAATAATGATCCACAAATGATCTACCACACCTATACCTATATAAAATAAACATCTACAAGATGTTATACCACACCCTACAAAAATATCTCACATATCATGTCTTGTTGTATCTGTCATATTTCCAAAGCCTCACCACCACCTGTATATATCACAAATGAGGAGAAAACTCACCAAATAAAGGAGATATATGCTATCCTTATCCAAAATAGCCTCATCCACAAAGGATCATGAAATTTCTACCTAATCATGCTTATACATAAGCCCCACCAAGTAGAAATATGCCATTCTCCATGAAATGACACAACTTCCAATGTGGAAGTCCAAAACACTTCCATAATACATCAAGAAATTATTAAATACTACATTTAATAATTTTTCTCCTCCTAATGCATCATAGAAACAAGTAAATACATCATTTAATAATTTCTCATAATACATCATGAAAACTATTAAATACATCATTTAATAATTTTCTCCTAATGTATTACAAAAATATTAAATAAATAATTAATTCCCTAAAATAAGGAAATCAATCCCACTTCAAAAAAATATGGAAGAATACATGAAAATTATTAAATAAACATTTAATAACTTTCACCCACATGAGAATCCAAGGAAAAATGTACTCCCCACATCCTTGGAGCTCTCTAGACCCCCAAAGTGTACCAATAAGGTCATGTGATAGCGCTAAAGGGCTCCACACTCAACAATCTCCCACTCAGAGACCTTTTCTCCTAAATAAAATCTATCACTGCTCCATGACCACTAAGGCCAACCGAATCTAAACATAGTCTCAAATTTTCTAATGTGACCACCTTGTTCATCATATCCATAAGATTTTGGGTAGTATGAATCTTCTCCAACTTCACCAGGTTCTCCTCCAAAGTTCTCATGATGAAGTGATAATGTAACTAAATATGTTTCATCCTCATGTGGAAAGTGGAGTTATTTTCCAAATGAATAACACTTTGATTATCAATGTGTAGTCTCCCAACTTCCTTCTCATGCCCCAACTCTCAAAAAAACTTCTGTAACCAAATCATCTCCTTGCTAGCCTCTGTGTTAGCAACATACTCTGCCTCTGTGGTTGATAAAGCCATAACCTTCTGTATCCTAGAAATAAAATTAATAGTTGTATCTCCAATAGTAAATATATAACCTATCATACTTCTCCTACTATCAATATCCCCTACCATATATAAGTCCACATAACCATGCAAAGTGGTATCTAATCCACCATAACATAATGAAACATCAATGGTTCCTCTCAAATATTGAAGAATATATTTCACTGCCTACCAATGCCCATAACCTGGATCACTTACAAAACTACTCACAACTCCCATTGCATGGGAAATATCTGGCCTAGTACAAACCATGGTATACATCAAGATGGCAACTATCGAAGAATAAGGTACCTTGGACATCTTATCTTGATCACATTGTGTCAAGTAAACTAAGAATTCCTTGATTAAAAGATGGTATAAAGGGAAGATAGGTGGTAGGTGAAACGTAAATGAGTGAATAGGTAAGATAACCTTATGTGTGTTAGTTTCCCCCTTCTATAGGTGACCTAATAACCATAGTAGACAAGTCCATGTCTTAACGTTAGGTATAGACTGATCAATTCAAGAAGTCTACTAATGTTAGTTATGAAAGCTGATATTGACATAGGGTCTTTTGTTTATTAGTTTTATTTTTTATGGTTTGTGAAGTTGATCAATTTGGGAAGCTTTAAATGATTATTTTTGACCCATTTGACTTAGCCATCCTTCAAGGGAGTGGTCTAAGATTGGGTTTATTTATTTTGTAGTTGTCCTTCAAGGGAGATGTCTATCTTTTAAGCAATTTAGAGAGTTTAGGGAAGTTATCCTTCAAGGGAGTAGTTTTTAATGCTATAAATATGTGACCCAAATGATATTTGGTTTGGATTGTAAATTTTTAGACATGGAAAAGTCTAATTATGATTAAAGGTTTACCTTTATTAGGTCAAGACTTTTAACACAAGAACGTTAATGATAGGTATAAAATATGTTTGAGAGACAAATGATCATGGGATTCCATCTGATTAGAGACAAAATGTATCCATGAGAACCATGCTATCGGTAGAGTTGTGGTACCTATATTTATAATTAAGATATAAATGTGATATTTAATCACATGGTTCTATGTTTATAATCAGTTGTCCTCAAAGGGAGAGGGATTGGTAGGTGATGTTAAAAATCTCATAAACTAAGGGATGAACTTAAGTTAGACAATAAGATGAATTTGATCCTTTAAAAAAAAAGGATGTATATATGAAGCATTGAGAGGCTCAAGTTTTTATTTTCCTTTGAGATAGAATAAATGATAAGCTCCTAATCTATACTTATGGGTGATGATGTAGGGTCTAAGATAATTGAAAGTAACTTTGCCTCTTTTGATTTTATTCATATTGGTTACATGTTGGTTTTCCTTTAGGATGAGGTCTCTGATATTTAATTATTTCTCTTTTAGGTGTGTTTGATTCATTCTTGGTAGACATGAAGATGGTTAAGCATTGCAAGGCGTAGCTCATCAAGTAGCTCAAGTCATGTTAGTCATTCTTAATGATAGTCACTCTTAGAAAAGATCTATTGAAAATATATGCAAAGAGAAATAATATAGACTTTGAGATCCAAGATTGCCTCTGCTTCAAAGACTAGAGAGAAAGGGGTAGCACCCATAGAGGTTTGGATGCTAGTGTGATAGGCCCTTAAAGCGAAAGGGATGTGCAAGTGTTAATCTTGACCTAAAGCACTAATAAATTTGGTCAACATTTTGTTAAGTATTTTTTTAGAGGCTTGTACCTACCCATTTTCTTATGGATTATAAGGTGAGGAGAATATTAAATTAATTCCAAATGCATCATAAAGATCTTGGACTTTATTATTTTTGAAATATTTACCATTATCAGTGATGATCTTATGGGGAACACCAAAATGACAAATGATGTGATGGTTGATGAAGTCAATAATTTTCTTAGCTTTGGTAGAGATGAGAGGAATGGCTTCCACCCACTTGGTGAAATAATTAATAGTGTTAATGATGGATTGGTGTCATTATGATGAATGAGGGTTAATTTCCCCAATGAGATCTAGGCCCCATTATGACAATGGCCAAAAGTATTTGGATACTTGTAGGACATGGGCTGGTACATGGTGTAAATTAGTGTGTTATTAGTATTTGAAACACTTATTTTTATAATCATAACAATATTGGTTAAGGGTGGGCCAATAGTATCCAATATAAAAGATGCATTTAGTAATGGATAAACCATTAAAGTATCCCCCATAGATTATGTCATGCATTTCCTTGATGGCATGGGAAGCTTTATGAATGTGAAGGCAATGGAGAAGGGGGGCATAAAATCCATGTTTTTAAAGGATTCCCCCTAGTATGGTATAATGAGAGGTACTTTGATCAAAGGCTCTTTGGGCATTTCTAGAGAGGTTAGGAGGAACGATGCCAAGGTTGAGGTAATCAAAAGTTTGTTCGTACCATATGTCAGATAGAGATAAATCTACACTAAAAATGGTAGGAAGGTCAAAATGGATATAATATGGGGTGAAAAAGAAATTACTGGTGATTAAGAGTTTAGATTTGGAAGGTTGAGATGGGATTTGGGAAGCAAGGGAAGCTATGGTATCTGTGAACTTATTGGTAGATCATGGAACTGACTAGATAAGGTAAAGATAAAATGATGCTAAGAGTACATCTATGAGTTATTTTTACTTTAGTAAGACATCATTATTACATTATTAAGATCCATTGCCCTGGTTGACCACAAGTTGGGAATTACCAAAGACGTTAATTGTTTTGACTCCCAGGGCTAGAGCAGTTTAAAGACCTATAACTAGGGATTTATACTCAGCCACATTATTGGTGCATTCAAAGTTAAGTTTATAAGAAATTTAAGTTTAAAAGAAAGGGGAAGAGGTTCACCATATATGGGAATGAGAATAAATCTATCACCCACACCACATTGGCATTTAGAGCCATCAAAGAACATAGTCATTTGGTAATTGGGGCCCTCTTGAGAAAGAATAACAATGGACTCATCTATAAATACAAGAGGGAGAGGTTGGTTATATAGTATAGGGGATTAAACCAATTATTTAGTAATTAATTTCCATTTAATTGAACTATATTATAGAAACTCAAGATCAAACTCAGCTAGAAAAGCATGAACCACTTAGCCATACACTAGTTTTGGTATGGTTTAGAGTGCATGTACTTGAGTGTGTTAGTGTTAGTGATGATGTATGTTTTGTGATTAAGAAAGTAGTGGTGAAGTTTATAAGCTAAATATATGAGGGAAATGAAACAATTCTTAGGATGGGAGTACCATATTTTATACTCTATAAGTGTTTAACTTATATAATAGATAGCTTGATCTTTGTTATGTTCATCACAGTGAGTGAGCATTGCCCCTAAGGAATGATTCATGGTGGATATATAAAGGTAGAAAGGTTGATAATATTTATGAGGGATCAAGATAGGTAGATAAATAAGGTATTATTTAAGTGAATCAAAGGCTTGTTGGTAGTCTTTAGTCCACTGGAAAGATATGTCTTTCTTAAGGAGATGGTGAAAAAGTTGACATCTATCAGATAATTGAGAGATGAAGTGACAGATGGATTGGAGCTTCCCCTGTAAGCTATAGAGTTGGTTAAGGTGGGTATGAGGTAGCATCTCAAGAATTTATCTAACTTTGGTTGGGTCTACTTTGATTCCTTGAAGGGAGACAATGAAGCGAAGAAGCTTTCCTGAGAGGACCCTAAAAATACATTTCTTAAGGTTGAGTCTAATGTGGAAATGAACTAGGCATTCTAAGATGATTTTGAGAACATATATTTGATCCTTATGATGTTTGGATTTCCCAATGAGGTCATCCAAATAGTCCTCTATGATTTTATGGATGAGGTCATAGAAGATATAGGTCATGGCATACTGGTAGGTTGTGCCAGCATTCATTAAACTAAAAGGCATAACTCTATAGAAAAAAATTATCGATGGGGTGATGAAAGAGGTTTTATGTTTATCTCTGGGAGAAATCAAGATCTGATTGTATCTTAAGAAACCATATATGATAGATAACATCTTATGGCCAACTCTAAGATCAATGAATTAGTCGATGCTAGGCAAAGGAAAGTCATCTTTTGGGCAAGTGAGGTTTAGGTCATGAAAGTTGATACAAAGGTGAAGTCCCCCTATAGGTTTGGTAATGGGAACAATGTTAAAAACCCATTGTGGATAATCAATGGGTTGAATGAATTCAATAGGTAAGAGGCATTGAAGTTCCTCTTTGACTAAGAGGGTAATGCAAGGGTGCATCTTGTGAAGCTTTTGCTAAACAATCTTAGCATCAGGATGGGTGACAACATTATGAAGATCAATAGAAGGGTTAATCATGGGAATATATTGATAATACCAATCTAATTTTATGCTTTGATCCTAAAGAAAGGAAGGGTGATCTTATTTTTCTATAAAATCTAAAGATTGTCTGATATTGATAATGCAGGGGTTATCCTAAGTACCCAAGTTGATATCGATGGTTGATTTGTTAAATATGGTTTGGTTCTTAAAAGGAATGGATTTATGGATAGAAGAGTCCCTTGCACTGAGGTAGGTGAGAATGGAATTATCATCCTGATGTTGGATGGTAGGAAAATACTTTTTTACCATTTAGGATGGATGAGAGGAAAGGTTTTGGTTAAGCCATCCTTTTGATAGGTTATGGGGCACAAACTAATGGTATTGATAAAAAAAGTTAGATGGAATAATATCAAAATCTTCCAACTTAAATGGAGATGGGGTTGGTGAAGATGGTACATCCTCGTCGATGGTGGCGATGGGTTTTGGTGAGGTGGGTTCTTTTGGTGGTGCAAACCCAAGGCTAAATAATTTATGAGGATTTTGGGTTTTGATTATAGGTATCTCATGAGGTCCTTGTTCATAAATACCAAGGCCAAAACCCTTCCAAGCATACCTAAGAAGGTATGCTTTGGTAAATATGGGTTTATTAAGATAAGAAAAGTTAAAGTTGAATGGTCAGATATGAGGGGTGGTAGTGTAAGTAAGAAGTGGATGATCAAGTCTGCCATAGATAAAATTGGTTCATGATTGGGTTACTTGAAATGGATGATGGTTTAGATGTTAGGGTCATAACTTGGGTCATGATCAATTTTTCCATAATCTTAAGGAGTAAGGAAATCATCCAAGGCCAGAATATGATACTCTCCAAGTGAGAAATGTTTGAATGTGAGTTCCAAGGGGTCCTCTATAAGGATATCTAAAGAAGGGATGGATGAGCTTGTTGAAACTTCATCAACTATATGAGTGGAGTTATTGGTAGTTGGAAGTGAGATGGATGGACAAGGAAAAAGAACATAATTAGGCATGTACATCATATTTCAAGATGCAAATGGACTGGGGTTAGTATGTATGGTGATGACATGACTTTCGTGCTCAAATTTGATGTAATGATGTAGAGTGGAAGGGACATATCTCATAACATGGATCCAAGGGAGTTCAAGTAAAAGATTTGTATTAGAACTCACCCTCTATAATGTAAAAGAGTTATAGAATGGTGTAAGGTCTCAAGTGAATATGGATAAGAAATATCCCTAAAGTAGTGGCCATGGTTTCATTGAAAGAGAAAAGGACCATTTAAATTTTAGACATGATGTTATTTGGCAAGTCAAGCTGGTCACAGGCATGGGAGGAGATAATGCTGATATTATCTCCTCCATTAATCATCACCCTCTTGATGTGGGTTTGGTTGATGTATGCTATGATGAAGAGGGGAGGATTGGTATCCTCAAGATATACAAAAGGTATTTTGAATCCTTAAAGGTGACTAAGGTGGAAAGTTGAAGGGATCTGACAAAGGTTGCTAGGGGTTAAGGATATTTGGTTTGAACCTTGATGGATTGAAGGATATTTATTAGTGTTTGATGGTGAGAAGGTGAGGTGTTGATTAATTCATATAAGCTCATCTTCACTAGTGTTTAGTGAATTTGTTTTAACACTACATTTTGAATGGATTCAGAAGGGTTGAAGGGGATGCACCCAAGATACATACTTTGGGTTTAGGTAACAATGAAATTATTTGTGTTCTATTGGAAGGTTGAAGGGTTGAAGGGTATGTCTATGGTATGGAAACTTTTACTTTCCCCTTATCTTTATATTGGGCTCTTGATCAGGTGACCATATGAATGGTGTGGATAAGGGAAAGTGTTGGTTTGGATTACTACTTCGATTATTAGGTGACCATATGAATGGTGTGGATAAGGGGAAGTGTTGGTTTGGATTACTACTTCAATTCATCCTTAGTCTTAGGTAATGGTGGGGGAGTAGGTAAATGTTGGATTGTTTGGGTTGGTGGTTAGGTTGGAAAGGGGCTCAAGAGAGGTTCATCGTATAAAAAATCATCTTCATCCTATAGGCTATGGACCAATATTTAAAGAGATTTATAGTTCTTTGTATCATGTCCTGGTGTCTTATGGTATAGGCAAATAATATTATCATTGAACCATGCTAGTTTAAGATGTGAACGGTCAAAAGTTTTAATGGGTGGTAAGGTTAAAAAAGAGGTTTGAAATAACCTTTGTATAATGGTCAAATAAGATTTGACCAAAGGTACTGAGGGTGTTGATTTTTTGCTTTTGGGAGTGGGAGCCTTCTTGGGAGTAGGATTTACCATAGGAATTGGAGGTGGTAGAATGGTTTTAGTAGGTGGTTTTGTTTGGGGTTGTTTGGTTATTGTTCATTTGGATGGTGAGGGTTCGGTGATAGGTGGGAAAGTAGAGGTAGCTAGGTTAGTCAAGAATGATGGGGATTTTGTTTTTTTTGGTAGAAGTAGGTGTAGGTATAATAAAAAGAGAAGGTTTTATATAAGAATAATAGGTAACAGGGATAGTAGATGGATGGGGTCCTAAAATTGAAGGTAAAAGAGAAGGGGATGGTATGGGTCTAGTTCTAGATGGTTTGGGTGGTTCTACTTTTTGATAGGTTTAGTCAAATATTTCTTTGGTGGACTTTATGAGGTTAAGTCCAACTTAAAATATAGATGAGCTAAATTGGGGGTAGGAAATATTCCTAGATTCTTGATGGGTTTGGTCAAAGGGGTGTAGGGTGATTTAACAATTTTAGATTGAGGTGGGTTGGATGGTTCCCCTATGGTTTTGGAGGAAGAAGTATCTAAGGATGGGGTTAAAGGTTATTATTTATTTTGGTAGGGTATCCCAAGACGGTGCCAAAAGGTGGCCCTATCTAGATTAGGTTGAGAAGTAAACTCTAGATTTTAGATCAATCTAGAAAAAGGTTTATAATGGGTTTGATCCCTTGGTTGTTGGTTTCAAATATTAAACCCATAGGTTAAGGTGAGGGAATAGTTTATTCACCTTTGTTTTAGGTGGAATGTTTGATGGTTGAGGAAAATGGTGTCTCTATAGAAATAATAGAAGAGACGATCTCTTCCTTTGTAGTGGTTTCCAAATAAGGAGTGATTGGTTCTATGGTAGCCAAGGAGGGTGTGTTTTTTTCAAATGGAAACGTGGGGGTTGTTTCCTTTGTTTATATGTCCAAAGGAAAGAGCAATGATTCTATCACTTCCATAAATGCATTATAGGAAGAAGTGGTTGGCTCCTTTGGTATTTATATCAAAGGAGAGGTAGGTGAGTCACTAGTCTCTTCAATTGAAAGAGAGGAGGTTTCTTACTTTGTTTGGTTATCCAAAGGAATAGAAGAATATTCAGTAACTTCAATAAGTGGGGTGGAAGAAGAGGTAGTTGAGGCAATGTTTTCCTCCATAATGGGTTCAATGGCGACAACATTGATTATGTGTACCTCACGAGTGTGAGATGATTTTGATTAGATGTTTTCATAGTTTGTGGAAGGTGCATGGTTAGGAAAAGGTTTCTAAAGGATGTATAATGATTGGTTTGGAGGTGCATAGGGATTATATAATGCAAATTCACCCCTACCAATCATGTTTTGGATAATAGTTTTAAAGGTTTTGCACCTACTAACATCATATCCAGTAACATGATGGAAAGCACATAAATCATTTTCATTGTTTTAGCCAAGTATGGGGCGAGAAACATAAAATTGTTGGGGTGGTTTGATAAGAGGAAGTTGGATGAGGTTCTATTTAAGTAATTTATCCAAAACCAAAGCATATTATTCCCCTATGGGAGTATACTTCCTAGGAGTGGTTTGGTTTTGGTTGCAAGTTTGTTGGTTTGATGGGTTGGAAGAGTTGGTTTGATTAGGTTGGTTAATAATTAGGGGTGGAGTAAATTTAAGGACAACCATGTTTGTGGTTGCCTTTATATTAGTGTTGGGATAGTTGGAAGGATTGGTGGTTTTGGTATGAAAAGGATCATTAGATTTAATGTTGGAATTCTTGTTTTTTAGTTTTAATTTACCTTCTTCAATAGCTCTAATTTCAGGTTTAAGTGCCATGGTGATTGCCTCATCAAAGGTTTAAAAATTATAAACTTGAAGAGTTAGAGTAATATGTTTGCCACAACCTCAAGAAAAGAGTTCAATTAGTTTAGGTTATGGTAATGAGAAATAAATTTAGTTAATGAGACCTCTTCATCTAGCTATGAAATCAACAATCGACTCATAAACGAATTGCCTAATGGAGTAAAAGTCATTAATGGAAACCTTTTTAGATATATTGACTAAAAAGTGATCTAAAATTATTTAGGCTAGTTGAGAAAAGGAGAAGATAGAGTGCTTGGTAAGAGTCCTATACCAATCGAAGATTGGTCCAAATAGGAATATGGGGAAGGTACAAAGAAGAAGAGCATCATCATATGTGATCAAATAGTAAGAATGGTGGAATGCTCCTAGATGTTGTTAGGGGTCATCCTTACTGTCAGGAATCTAGAACAACAAACATGCTCTGATCCCACTTGTCAGGATGCAAAACCGAAAACATACAATTGATTACCAAACTTCAAACAACTTAATATGCGGAAATACCCAGATTCACCAAGTAACTAGAATTCAGAATAACACAGCATATGAGAGACAATACACAACTTGTATTAACACTTTATACAGAAAAGAATACAATAAAGAAGATGCCACTTCTTCTCCACCACCTTACAGAGGTTTCCCACACCTCAAGTGAACAGTAATTCTTCTCCCCAAAGCTCTCCCTCTCATAGGTCCCAACACCCAACTCAAATACAGAGTTGGTGTTCACCTCCCATGCTCCACGCACAACACAAGTGCTCCACGCACTCCACAAGCACTCCACGTGCTCCACAAGTACTCAAAGTACTTCAAGTAGATCTCCCATGAATCTGCAACAACCTGTAATTCAACAGACCATACTTATGGAAGGAACTCCCTTGCCTTCCTCTCTGCTCTATTCGAGTACACACTTGTACTCCAAGTAGATCCTGCCTGATACTGCTCCCTGTTGTGTTGCTGTCTGTATGACCTTGCACACCTGCAAATCAAACAATGGTTCTGCTCACCTGTGAACCTCGACCTTGCACACACATACACCTATAGATCAATGATCTTACTTACCATGTAGATCTCCTATATAGGCCATGCAACTGTGACCAAGATCCTACACTCCTGAAGAACCTAGCTGGCTCTCCAATCCAGCACCAACACACTTGGTACTGTGGCACTAGGAGGAACGCACCATTGCTCTACCTCACACACAGAAGGAGATTATAATTATGCTCTCTTACTCCCTAGCACTCTTTTCCAATACAACCATGAGTCTATTATATAGATCTCATCCAAACAATAATTAGACATCTAATTACAATAATTAGATCCGCAGCTCTCAGTCTAAAAATAGATCTCTTCATGCAAACACTTGGTTTGTTAGCTAACTGCCCGTAAATAGCTCACAGTCAAACCACACAAGCGATCGACGTTGGTCCCTGTCTACCTGGGGGTCGTCGACGCTGGCCGATCTCTAACCGACGTCGGTTGCCTTCCTGCCCTGTCCTGCCGACGTCGATTGGCCTGACCGACGCTGGTGTCTCTGACACTCAGCAACTCTCCTGCAACCTCCTCTCCTATTTGCATCAGTGAAGCTTTTAGCTCCACAATCCTAACAATCTCCCACTTAGAGATAAACAGCTGCACTGTACCTATACCTATACTCCGTCTAATCTGTTTCCTGGTTTGTATACCTCTTCAAGCTCCCACCTGAAGACAACCCACCACACAACCTGTGATGTACCTCCTGTCATCCGAGTACCCTGCCACATCCGAACCTACAAATCCATGTAGTGAAGTCCTGACCCTGCATAGCAACACATGCTGCCGGTCCCTCTCAGAAAACCTGAGAACCCACTTCCCCGAACTGGCTCCTAACTCTGACAGCTCCCACTGCATGGGAATACTCAGGTCTATACCAGACCTCATGTGATTTTGGATAATGTACCTGTCTAGCCCTTAGTGTGCTCCGGTTCTGCATCCCGAACCTCGCCAACACCTGATTCACATCAGCTCCCACTCGAGACAAAATCAACCTGTGATCTCCATGCCTCCCATGTCAAAGAATTTCGCTGCTCAAAACTCCCCCCTGACATGCCACTGAACTAATCTTACCCTTAGCTCAGCAAAACCCTGTATGTACTAACCTGCTATAGCAAAACATACCGTCCACATACAGTAACAGAATGATGTCATGACCATCATCCTCCTGGTAAGTCAAACCACAGTAGTTACCCTGACATCGACTGAAGCCATGCTTCGTCCTCCACCTGTCAAAACCTGTACCACTGTCCTGTAGCTTCCTCAAGACCATATACCTGGTCTTCCATCTCACGTATCCATTCTCTCTATTCTTCTACTAAGGCATCCATTCATCTTTGTGCTTTCATCCAGCTGGCAAACCTACCAAAACTCTTGTTTGGTTCTGCATCATAATCCTGCCTAGCTCACACCTGTTTCCTGGATCCTTTCTGCTCTACAATCAGCAACAAGTATGAAGAAGAGGAACACGAATTTGAGGGCCTACTTATGCCTTCAGTCCTCCGTATGGGTGTTTGAGACTCATTGACAGCATGCTGTCCACCCAAAATTCGTTATAGTGACCGACCTTGGTCACCCCACAGTCTGCATCCGACCGACGTCGGTTCCATGTGTCTGTACCTGACTACCGACCCTGCGGTATCCTTGCTGCCGACGTCGGTCCTCCTGACCGACATCGGTCTTACTGTCAACGTCGGTCCCATGACCGACGTCGGTCTTATCCTACCCGACATTGCTAGCTTCGGTCTGCACATGACCGACATCGGCACCTGTCTGTTCGACGCCGGTTCCTCCTGATCGACGCCGGTGTCTGTGTTCGCCTGTGAGTGATGACTTTTTACCCGCGAGCTCCTTTGGATCAAAACACATGTCCAAACTGCTCTGCTCAGATGTATCCAGCCTCATCCACTGAACTCTGTCTGCCATCTCCTCCAAGAACACCAAGGCTTTCCAGTTCTTAAGCCTGTCAAATATATCTGTCTTCCGCTTAAGAACATGCATCTCCTTCTTGCTCATGTGACCAAGCCTACGAAGCCACGTCTCTGCAATAGAAGGAGAATCAGTAATATAAACAAGTATATAAAGTGTACCTATTTTCTTACCACCAGCTAATTTAAGTGCTACCGCTGTGAGAGTTCTTGTGCATCTCTCATCACCCAATCTTTCTAAAGAAATTAGCCATATCTCCATACCTAGGACGTGCATGACCTTCATCAACACCTGTGTGTTGGCCGCCTGCAATTTCAGCTTCACTTCCCCTTTGCCAATTCTTTGGCAAGGCTTACCAGCTCCTCTACCTAGGGCTGCATGGAAAGAGGCAACCGAATCTTTTATCCAAGATTCAACTTTATCCAAGAAACCTGCAAACACAACCTGTGCAACAACACCTGCTACATCTGTATCTTCAATTTCTTCATGCTGATCTGTTACCAAACAACAATGTTATTTTACTTGTTCTTTCTTTCCATCGGACCGTGAGTAACTGTCTGTGCTTTTCAACTCCTCCAT
The DNA here is from genome assembly GCA_037957365.1 of Torreya grandis. Lineage (NCBI taxonomy): Eukaryota > Viridiplantae > Streptophyta > Pinopsida > Cupressales > Taxaceae > Torreya > Torreya grandis. The sequence continues at coordinate 1,150,029 of JARHVA010005154.1, read as the reverse complement.
TCTTAGCTTACTTTGATCTGCCGTTGCTCTACTCCCACTCAATCAGAAACCCCTGAGAGTGCCCTGTAACCAAAACACAACCTGCTTCCTGCAACCTTAGCTCTGATACCACTTGTCAGGGATCTAGAACAACAAACATGCTCTGATCCCACTTGTCAGGATGCAAAACTGGAAACATACAATTGATTACCAAACTTCAAACAACTTAATATGCGAAAATACCCAGATTCACCAAGTAACTAGAATTCAGAATAACACAGCATATGAGAGACAATACACAACTTGTATTAACACTTTATACAGAAAAGAATACAATAAAGAAGATGCCACTTCTTCTCCACCACCTTACAGAGGTTTCCCACACCTCAAGTGAACAGTAATTCTTCTCCCCAAAGCTCTCCCTCTCATAGGTCCCAACACCCAACTCAAATACAGAGTTGGTGTTCACCTCCCATGCTCCACGCACAACACAAGTGCTCCACGCACTCCACAAGCACTCCACGTGCTCCACAAGTACTCAAAGTACTTCAAGTAGATCTCCCATGAATCTGCAACAACCTACAATTCAAAAAACCATACTTATGGAAGGAACTCCCTTGCCTTCCTCTCTGCTCTATCCGAGTACACACCTGTACTCCAAGTAGATCCTGCCTGATACTGCTCCCTGTTGTGTTGCTGTCTGTATGACCTTGCACACCTGCAAATCAAACAATGGTTCTGCTCACCTGTGAACCTCGACCTTGCACACACATACACCTGTAGATCAACGATCTTACTTACCATGTAGATCTCCTATATAGGCCATGCAACTGTGACCAAGATCCTACACTCCTGAAGAACCCAGCTGGCTCTCCAATCTAGCACCAACACACCTGGTACTGTGGCACTAGGAGGAACGCACCATTGCTCTACCTCACACACAGAAGGAGCTTATAATCATGCTCTCTTAATCCCTAGCACTCTTTTCCAATACAACCATGAGTCTATTATATAGATCTCATCCAAACAATAATTAGACATCTAATTACAATAATTAGATCCGCAGCTCTCAGTCTAAAAATAGATCTCTTCATGCAAACACTTGGTTTGTTAGCTAACTGCCCATAAATAGCTCGCAGTCGAACCACACAGGCGACCGACGTCGGTCCCTGTCTGCCTGGGGGTCGCCGACGCCGGCTGATCTCTGACCGACGTCGGTTGCCTTCCTGCCCTGTCCTGCCGACGTCGGTTGGCCTGACCGACGCCGGTGTCTCTGACACTCAGCAACTCTCCTGCAACCTCCTCTCCTATTTGCATCAGTGAAGCTTTTAGCTCCACAATTCTAACAATCTCCCACTTGGAGATAAATAGCTACACTGTACCTGTACCTGTACTCCATCTAATCTATTTCCTGGTTTGTATCCCTCTTCAAGCTCCCACTTGAAGACAACCCACCACACAACCTGTGATGTACCTCCTGTCATCCGAGTACCCTGCCACATCTGAACCTACAAATCCATGTAGTGAAGTCCTGACCCTGCATAGCAACACATGCTGCCGGTCCCTCTCAGAAAACCTGAGAACCCACTTCCCCGAATTGGCTCCTAACTCTGACAGCTCCCACTGCATGGGAATACTCAGGTCTATACCAGACCTCATGTGATTTCGGACACTGTACCTGTCCAGCCCTTAGTGTGCTCCAGTTCTGCATCCCGAACCTTGCCAACACCTGATTCACATCAGCTCCCACTCGAGACAAAATCAACCTGTGATCTCCATGCCTCCCATGTCAAAGAATTTCGCTGCTCAAAACTCCCCCCTGACATGCCACTGAACTAATCTTACCCTTAGCTCAGCAAAACCCTGTATGTACTAACCTGCTATAGCAAAACATACCGTCCACATACAGTAACAGAATGATGTCATGACCATCATCCTCCTGGTAAGTCAAACCACAATAGTTACCCTGACATCGACTGAAGCCATGCTTCGTCCTCCACCTGTCAAAACCTGTACCACTGTCCTTCAGCTTCCTCAAGACCATATACCTGGTCTTCCGTCTCACGTATCCGTTCTCTCTATTCTTCTACTAAGGCATCCATTCATCTCTATGCTTTCATCCAGCTGGCAAACCTACCAAAACTCCTGTTTGGTTCTGCATCATAATCCTGCCTAGCTCACACCTATTTCCTGGATCCTTTCTGCTCTACAATCAGCAACAAGTATGAAGAAGAGGAACACGAATTTGAGGGCCTACTTACGCCTTCAGTCCTCTGTATGGGTGTTTGAGACTCCTTGACAGCATGCTGTCCACCCAAAATTTGTTACAGTGACCGACCTCGGTCACCCCACAGTCTGCATCCGACCGACGTCGGTTCCATGCGTCTGTACCTGACTACCGACCCTGCGGTGTCCCTTCTGCCGACGTCGGTCCTCCTGACCGACATCGGTCTTACTGCCGATGTCGGTCCCATGATCGATGTCGGTCTTATCCTGCCTGACACTGTCGGCTTCGGTCTGGACATGACCGACATCGGCACTTGTCTGTTCGACGCTGGTTCCTCCTGACCGACGCCGGTGTCTGTGTTCGCCTGTGAGTGATGACTTTTTACCCGCGAGCTCCTTTGGATCAAAACACATGTCCAAACTGCTCTGCTTAGATGTATCCAACCTCATCCACTAAACTCTGTCCGCCATCTCCTCCAAGAACACCAAGGCTTTTCAGTTCTTAAGCCTGTCAAATATATCTGTCTTCCGCTTAAGAACATGCATCTCCTTCCTGCTCATGTGACCAAGCCTACGAAGCCACGTCTCCGCAATAGAAGGAGAATCAGTAATATAAACAAGTAGATAAAGTGTACCTATTTTCTTACCACCAGCTAATTCAAGTGCTACCACTGTGAGAGTTCTTGTGCATCTCTCATCACCCAATCTTTCTGAAGAAATTAGCCATATCTCCAGACCTGGGACCTGCATGACCTTCATCAACACCTGTGTGTTGGCCGCCTGTAATTTCAGCTTCACTTCCCCTTTGCCAATTCTTTGGCAAGGCTTACTAGCTCCTCTACCTGGGGCTGCATGGAAAGAGGCAACCAAATCTTTTATCCAAGATTCAACTTTATCCAAGAAACCTACAAACACAACCTGTGCAACAACACCTGCTACATCTGTATCTTCAGTTTCTTCATGCTGATCTGTTACCAACCAACAATGTTCTTTTACCTGCTCTTTCTTTCCATCGGACCGTGAGTAACCGTCTGTGCTTTTCAACTCCTCCATTCTTAGCTTACTTTGATCTGCCGTTGCTCTACTCCCACTCAATCAGAAACCCCTGAGAGTGCCCTGTAACCAAAACACAACCTGCTTCCTGCAACCTTAGCTCTGATACCACTTGTCAGGGATCTAGAACAACAAACATGCTCTGATCCCACTTGTCAGGATGCAAAACCAGAAACATACAATTGATTACCAAACTTCAAACAACTTAATATGCGGAAATACCCAGATTCACCAAGTAACTAGAATTCAGAATAACACAGCATATGAGAGACAATACACAACTTGTATTAACACTTTATACAGAAAAGAATACAATAAAGAAGATGCCACTTCTTCTCCACCACCTTACAGAGGTTTCCCACACCTCAAGTGAACAGTAATTCTTCTCTCCAAAGCTCTCCCTCTCATAGGTCCCAACACCCAACTCAAATACAGAGTTGGTGTTCACCTCCCATGCTCCACGCACAACACAAGTGCTCCACGCACTCCACAAGCACTCCACGTGCTCCACAAGTACTCAAAGTACTTCAAGTAAATCTCCCATGAATCTGCAACAACCTGCAATTCAACAGACCATACTTATGGAAGGAACTCCCTTGCCTTCCTCTCTGCTCTATCCGAGTACACACCTGTACTCCAAGTAGATCCTGCCTGATACTGCTCCCTGTTGTGTTGCTGTCTGTATGACCTTGCACACCTGCAAATCAAACAATGGTTCTGCTCACCTATGAACCTCGACCTTGCACACACATACACCTACAGATCAACGATCTTACTTACCATGTAGATCTCCTATATAGGCCATGCAACTGTGACCAAGATCCTACACTCCTGAAGAACCCAGCTGGCTCTCCAATCCAGCACCAACACACCTGGTACTGTGGCACTAGGAGGAACGCACCATTGCTCTACCTCACACACAGAAGGAGCTTATAATTATGCTCTCTTACTCCCTAGCACTCTTTTCCAATACAACCATGAGTCTATTATATAGATCTCATCCAAACAATAATTAGACATCTAATTACAATAATTAGATCCGCAGCTCTCAGTCTAAAAATAGATCTCTTCATGCAAACACTTGGTTCGTTAGCTAACTGCCCGTAAATAGCTCGCAGTCAAACCACATAGGCGACCGACGTTGGTCCCTGTCTGCCTAGGGGTCGCCGACGCCGGCCGATCTCTGACCGACGTCGGTTGCCTTCCTGCCCTGTCCTGCCGACGTCGGTTGGCCTGACCGACGCCGGTGTCTCTGACACTCAACAACTCTCCTGCAACCTCCTCTCCTGTTTGCATCAGTGAAGCTTTTAGCTCCATAATCCTAACACTTACTTTAAAACTTGGAAAACTTATTTAGGTCCCATTGAGGAGGATAGGGTTAAAATGGAAAACATGGATGAATGGGTTCATTGAAAATTTGATCATAAGATAGAAGGTTATGAGCCCCAAAAATAGATGATTCAAGATTGGACATTTTATCCATTATCATCTTAAATAAATCTATTTGAGGTTGAGGAGCTCTAGAATTAGATGGTAGGTTTGATTGAGGTTGGGTAGATGCAATATATGGATAAGAGGTGGAGGGTTGAGAAGAGGCCACATATTCATATGTGGTAATGGAAGGTTGGGATGATGCCCCATATCGGTATGTGGGTATGAAAGGTTGGGTAGAAGGTGGTATGTATCCTTGTAGATTAGAAACATATTGGTAAGATGTTATGGGTCATTTTTGAGGGATGGACATCGGTTGGTTTGAAGGTATGGTTGAAGTGGTAAGTTGAGGTTGGGTGGTGACCCTAGTGCTAATAGGTGGAAGGGTAGGGGGTATGGAAAGTACCAAATTTTGAAGAGGGGTAGAGATTGGTTGGTTGGTAATAAAAAGGGGAATGATAGAAATAGGGGTAGAAGATATCCCCATGGTAGGTGGGGTATAAGTAACAAGAGGTCAGTTTTCCCCTATATTGGAGATGTTGATTGGTGTAGGTGGGGTTTGGTTATGGGTTGGAATGTTGGATTGGGTTTCGATGGTGGTAGTAGGTGGGATGTTAGTAGAAGAAAATTCTTGGGTAATCAAAGGTTGGATAAAGGTAACACCAACCATAAGAGGGGGAGGCATACCAAAGGATGGATCCATGGGAGGAATTGAAGTAGTATGGGTATGATGGGATAAGGTGTTAAGGTAATGTTGAAGGGATATAGGGTTGTTATCAAAGAATGTGGAGAAATCTACATCACCCTCAAAAAATATTTGAGGTATGGTTGGAGGAGGAGAATTAGGAGGAGAATTAAGAGGAGAAACCTCAACATTTGAAGTATACTCCATATAGGAGGAAGAGGAAGAGGAAGGTGGTCCTTAGTTGGTTTGATTTCTCAATTGTTGTCTAGTAAATACCATGTGAGAAAATAAGAAGGGGGTGATGAAACTCACACCTTAAACAAATAACAAAAAAAAAAAAAAAAACTCATGACAATCTTAACATACACTAAAAATTGTGTTTAAACTTAATATTATTTTTAGATCATGTTTGGCTTATGCCTTAAAAAGTGTGAAGAAGAAATTTGACTTATAGATCAAGTACTAAAGAGGAAATCTAAGGTGGGTTTCAGGTTATGTTTTAGGTGCTCAATAGAGAAATCTGTATTGATCTTCAGTACATGGCTTGGTATTTTGGCCTACCCCCTCACTTCACACACTGTAGTGATAAGGGTGTTAGGCAATTAGCCAAAATATACTAAATTTTAGAGTTTATACTCAATCAGAGAGTTGAGTTGGTTCTCCTCTTGGTAATGACCTCCAAGTGGGATTGTTGAGAAAGGGTAAGGTTTACCACTATGTGATGAAATCCTAATTGTGACTTGTTTCAAGTTTTTTATGATGTATTTATTGATTATATGGTTTGGATAAGTGTGTGATAACAAGAGTGAAACTATGATTAATTACTTTGCCTTTAAGTTACTAGATGAACTAAAACAAGCAAGCAATTAATGTATGTAAAGGGTTTATTTTATGCCAAAAGAAATTTTAGATTTTATTTGATGAACATAGAATAAAGGAAGAAATAAGGGGCATCTAGATGATGCTAGGGTCCCATTGGGCATGCCAAAATGTTTCTCTACTCATTTTATTAATTTTGGAAGAAGATAAGAAACTAGTAATAAGGGTATGGTAGAAATACCTAGTTAGTGATGCATGCATAATCCAGATAAATGTCCAAAACTCCTCTTTGTCTAGGAAGGAATAACTTATAGATAAAAACACACTAATAAAAAAGATTTTTAGCAATACAATTAAGTGGACTGCCTAGCATGAGCTAGATCCAAGAAGCATACACTTTCTAGGAAGCTGTCGATCCACTATTTATAACAATCAAGTTGGAAATGATAAAGTAAAGCACTTGCATAAAGTAAATGAAATGAAATACAAGAAGAAAGTAGAATTATTGTTTAATAAAATGACTAAATCTATAAAAATTGGGTCAATACTTGAGCTAAGGTGGGTGAAGTCAGGTTTAAAAAATTAGAAAAGGGTCTGCACATAGGTAAGAACATAGAAAGTTAGGTTTAGTTGGGGTAAGGGCTGAAAATAACTTGTTATTTTTTTCCATAGTGATCATTGATGGTTAGGTAAACCATTTATGGTTAAGCTGACCATTGATAGTTTGGTAACCATTAGTAATTGGGGGTGACCATAGATAGTTATGCTAGCCATCGACAGTTGTCTATGGGTTTCTGAAGGTTACTTAAATAAAAGATGTAGAATGAGTAAATGGTTAGATAAAATCTCTATTGAGAATATGATAGCTAGGGGACAAGGTGCAGATAGGTCTGATCAAGTTAGGGAGGTTAAAAATCCAAATAAAATAAAAAATAAGTAAACTGTACCTATAGTTTACTAGATGGTTAATGGTGGAAGGCTGAGGCAATTTTTCTAGAGTAATAATACTTTGGACTCAAAATAAAATTTGGTAGAGGTTCAAATCTCTTTTGCTGATGTTGAGTTACTGAAGGAAGACTAGATGCTGGAAAACTTGAACACTTGTATGCAAGAAGATTTGATAGCTTGAACATGGATCCATTTCACGTCCCACTCCCCTCATTTTATAGGCAAAGAGAGATGAAGGATGGAAGGTTCCCTAGAGAGTGAGGTTGTTGAGCATGATGCTATGAAGTTTTTTATCACCGCATAAGGCAAACATATTAAATTGTGCCCTATTATCTCACACATAATTGGTTGATGTGTTAAGAGATTGAGGAGGTAAGTACCTGACCATTGATGGATAGGTTGACCATCAATGGTCGAGTGTCTAAGGGAAAAAGGATTAAATTAATTTAAAATGGGTTGGTTAAATTGTTAAGTTAGTAGGTTGATGAGTTAGTTAACAAGTTGGTTAACTAGACTCAATGTCTGATAGGGGTCCTAAGGCATTTTAAAAACTAGAACTATTGTGTGCAATTTTCTAGTGTCTACAAAGAAATCTTAGATGAAGCTCTTTTATATTCTAAGAAAGAGGATGAAGGAGCTTCTCTTGTTGTTCCCTTTCATGATGTTGATAAAAAAGAGGATAAGGACTTGTGGAAACAATTTTAAAACATTTGCAATGAGTTTGAATCTCTCAAAGGGTCTATAACTTATTTGGAGCTGATTACAAGTGATGGTGAGCAAGACGACATTGTCCAAAATGTCATAGATGAGTAGAAACAAAGTTCACATTAGCATTTAGAGGTCAAGACAAGTTTCTATTTGCCTCAGTCTTCCAAGGAACAAGAAACCATTCCTCTTAAAGTCATGCCTATAAAGAAGATGAAAGTTGATCATGAGATGTAGAGTGGGAAAAAATATGAGGTATGTGTACAAGGCCAAGATGAATACTTTTACATTCGAGACCTATTTGAAGATGATCTATTTGAAATCATAGTAAGTGAAGTGCCAAGAATTAGGTCTGATCTATCAAGTGTTTAATCCAAAGAGCAACATGTTGGCACATGATTCATCTCATGAAGAAGGAGATGCAATAAACTTTCATTTTTGTCCTAGAAAGGGAGGTATACTTATTTTTTATTTGTATATAGTTGTTTTTTCTTGTTTTTCCTAAGTGCTTCAAGCACATGTGTCTTATTAGTGTGTTTACCTTCTTTGTGTGTGTCCTTTGTTTTGTGTGGTGTAGGTAGTCATGTGGTCTTGTCTTGATCAAAGCTTGTGGTCAATGGTAAAAGTTCCTCTTTTTTGTTTCAAACTTTAGATGATTCTCTACTCCTAATGCACTGATAAGGCCACTGGTCTAGAATGTATAGTAGGCTTACTACCCCTATGAGTCACCAATTTGTTGACCAAATTTGACCTTACAAGTCAAATTAGGGAACCTATAGGTAAAAATTTGAGTTTTAGGTGTTTTTAAGGGTATATAATGATGTCATAGGATGTATTATATGTATTTTTATGTTATTCCATATCATATTAACCTTGGTCAATTAGTCTTTTAGTCTATTTATCATTTTGAGTCATTTTGGGGGTCATAAATGGGCATTAAATGAGTTGTACAACATATTAGGGAAATTTGAAGGTGTAAAAAGAGTGAATTAATGTGAAATGTGTCCTAATAAGTCTTAATCAACTATTGGTAACTGAAAGTGGTAGGTTTTTTAGAAGAAAGGGCAATTTTCTTGAGAAAAGAGAAGAGTTTGGCACTTGTACAACCTATGAGAGAGTTTTACATGTGGGAGAAAGTTATAAAATGAATATTAATCTTCCTCACACTAATATATTATTGATTGAAATTATTTTGGAGTGATAAAAAAGTCCCAAAACTATTATGATCATTTCTTGCTCTTCTAGACATGTAGAAGTGATCAACAGGGTCATGCTTGGTACGATTAGTAAAAGAAGTTTCAAGTCAAATTATTTAGGGAGGTGGTAGTACACTCAAAGAGATAAATTTAAAATAATTTTTTTTTAGGATTGGTCAACCATGCTTTATGGGCCATCTTTTACAAGCTGACTATGTTTTTTTGTTTACCAATTTATGTACCCTACAGGGTTTGCTCCATTTTGGACAAGTTTGTACAAACCAATTACTGAGGCTAATTTCATATGATGTTGGATTAATCATATAATCATCTCCATTTTTGGTTTATTATTTTAATATTTTTTTATTTTAGACACCTAAATATGGCCACTAATGACCATCAATCATGCTTTTGACCAATTTACATCAAAGTGCACAATTTGGCCTAAAAACACTAAAACACATTAAAAGAATTGAAAATAACATATTCAAGTGCTAATTTTAGCCAAAGTATCCCAAAATAAGGTAGTGTAATTTATGAAGTAGCTAACTTTGATCAAATCATTTTGATTCAAAATGCCAATTTTGCATCTAGGTGCCCTAGATTGCTCTTTTCTATCAAAATTTTTGATCGAGACATGTGTCTTTGTTATTTGGTGTTAGAAACATCCTAAATGGGATAATGTATCCAATACATATAAAATTGACTTCTAATTCCAATCCAGTCATATTTCAGTCCAATAATAAGTCATTTTGACTAATTTGAGTAATTTGTGCACAAAGAGCCAAGGTTTGCATCAAAGTACTTAATCGTGCTTAAGTGATAATTAAACCAAATCATGAGCCTAATTAATAATTTCAAGGAAATTTTTGAATAAATATTTATTGGAAATTTATTGTCATTAACTACATCAACAAATGACATCATCTTATGGTGTGACATCCATAAGCCATAAATGCCATAAATATCAAGATTTATGCCTCCCATGCCTCATTAAGACCCTCCATGCCTATTAATTTCCCCTATATCCCAAATGTTAATTTGGATATTTTTAGATTGAATTTCATAACTAGATTTATTCATGGCCATACATCTCAATCTTGAGATGGACAATCATGTTTGATCCTAAAACCATTCCAAAAATCTATAAATATGAGGCCTTGCGTATGGAATTTTAAGCTCTCATATGCCAAAGTTATAATTTAGAATTGATTCCAAAGCTTCATGAAAATTAGTATTATAATTTACAAATATTGATCCAAGCCAAGCCAAAGCCAAACATAGTGCCAAGGAGAGATGGAGGTAGCCACACTTCATTGATGCAGACTTCATGATCACAAATCGAGTGAGACACTTCAACAAGCTATTTGAAACATCCAAAGAAGGTGAAATAAGGTTTATTTTAAATTTTATTTGTCTTCCATTATAGTCTTGTTAACTAAGTTTCCCCTAGTAACTAGGCCTAGAGATGTTATGCTAGTGTGTTTATTTCATTTTGATTTCATTTAAGAACTAACACCATACTAACCATCCTCTTTTGAGTCAAATTCCTAGTTCACATAATGACACACCTGATGGGTCTGCACCCCACAAATTTGGTCACAAATATTTTTTAAACAACTTACTAACCATGTTATGTAGAATCTTGGAATGAGGGAGCTAAAAGAATGAAATTTTAGATTAAAAATCTATATTTTGGTAAATTACATTTTCATTCCTGAGTGTCATGGTTTTGCTCTCTGTTTCAATATCATTGCTGACATAGTAGTGATTTTGTTTAATAAAATCAATGTTTTCTAAATAATGATTTTGTAGATTAGAGAAATGATATTTTTAGCCATAATAGTAATTCCATTCACCAAAGTAGTGATATTGCAGAACAACAATATCATTCTTGGGGTAGTGATAGTATTGAGTTGGCCAATGATTTAATCTAAAGAATATATATATTATGTTTTTATTGATCTAACCCATAACAACAATTTTGTAGACCTAAGCAACAATTTTCTTGACCCGAGTAATGATATTGTTTATTGGAGCGATGATTTTACAAAATAGTGATATCATTATTTTGGGTAGTGATATTGTTAATTTGGGCAGTGATTTTGTAGGTAAATAATGATATTGTGTTTTATGTCCAATCTAACTTGAAACAGTGATATTATTGTCTAAAATTGTGATTTTGTAGGGAAACAATGATATTGACTATGTAACAGTGATTTTGAAATAGAGAGCTTGTTTTGAGAAGTTGCTTCACTCATTTACAAATTAGCTTCAAAGCTAAAGGACATACTAAATTTTTTATTGTAGGATCAAGATTGGAATTTGTTAAAACATGATTTTTAGACCTTTTTAGAAATTTTAAAATGGATTAGGAACCTTTTTTTGGTGCTTAATGAAAAATTTAGATGCTTAGGTGAATGTTTTGACAAATTATGCTTTCAAAGCTACAACTTAAGACCAAGGGGTTAAAATAACACCACCCAAATTTTCATTTAGTGTTTAAAATTGAATTCACTTGTCAAATTTTATCTTCAAATAGTTTTTTAAACTTATAATTTGATTGGCAAAAAGAGGGGCATTGCATGTATGCTCTTCCATCCATCCCCCTTATGGAAATTTTGGAATCAAAAGTGCCATCCTAATTGCAAACATGCCTAGTCCAAGGCATATAAATAATGTCATTTAAAGCACTCCCCAAAAACTCACAATAGTTTGGGTGATCTTGAAATGACCCTAAAGTCTTTCTATTAGTCATTTATTTTATTGCATCTTGGCTTGTAAGGAGGACTTCATTACCTCCCATAACTTATTTATGAAAGCTTTGACCCAGGGTTTCATCTCCTAGCATTGAATTCAACCACTCCCACTAGGATCAGAGGTTTGAGTAATTAAACCACTTTTTAGTGTTGGAGTTGCACACAAGACATATATGTACTTTAAACATCACACTACACTGAGCAAACAATAGATGTAGTGGTTGTAAAAAGGACTAGACCTTTTTACAACAAGCCAAGTACTATAGACACCCAATTTAAGTGCATTTATTTTGCAACATGACGTGAAAGTCATTGGGAAATTGATCCATATAGATGTTCAAAAACTTGTAGATCTTAGATAAATCCCCACTTGCCATGCAAGTGTTATTGGTGCAAGGTATACCTCAAGGTCCATGTCATAGTACTATCATTTGAGAGAAGGGGGATGTAAAAACCCTACTATATAATGCACATTTTACTTTTTGGATGAAAACTAAAAGCCTCTAAAATGGTGTATATTGATGGATTCCAACAATACCAAGCAAATTTGTCAGTTTAGGACCTACAAGAAATTAATTAGTAGATTTTATTCTAAATTAAAGTCTTTTTTGGAGTCAAAACTTTGTGTGAATAAATGATACAAACCAAAATACATAGTCTCATTTTCCTTTTAATAAAAAGGCATTATGCTACCCATATGAATCATCAATTTGCCTTGTTCAAATTTCATCAAAATTTGGAGTCATATCATCCACTTTGGCACAGTTATGATGTCAAATTGAGTCTAGAATTTTACCAAACATTATTTAAAATCCTTCATTTATAATCTAAATTTGAAATTTCACCTTCATAACTTCATAGGGTTGATGTGTTAAGTGGGTTCTCCATTTACACTAAACTTAAGGGAACTTAGGTTCAATTTCCAATTTGGGTTGAAAGTCATTTAAGACTCATAATCATTATCACCAGTTGTTATACTTAATTTATTTTGTGATAAATACTTGTAATTTGAGTCTATGCACCAAAATTTTGTGTTACCATCCTATTTCCATTAAGATCATTTGAATACATAATTTTTTGCCTAGGAGATTTTATCAAAACTTTGAAGGTATGTCTGTTATTTGAGTTAAAAAAGGTAGTGAGAAACCATCTTTTCCTTAGAGAGTTTTTGAAACAAACATTTTTTTATGTCTTTTGAGTAGTCTAGCATTGTTATGCTTCCCAAAACATTTCAAACATTGTTTCATAGACCTTTTTGCATAGAGTTCAAGTTTGTACATATTTCTCAAGCCAATTTGAGTATACATTTATGAATATTTATCTATCATAGTTACTCCATTCACATTTGTCTAGCCTATTTGTCAAAATAACCAAGTTTTATATCATTATTTATGAGAAAACAAACTATCTCTAAAGTGTCTTTTTTTTCATACCTTATACCTATTTGATCGAGTTTATGTCCAAGAGTCAATGCCTAATTTTTGTTAGAAGTGTTTCAAAGCTGCTAGATTAAAATCTAATATATTTCAAAGTCTATATTTTGATGTCCTTTGGCCAAGAGTCCTAGCACATGCCTTGTTTTAGCCTAGCTTTTGACATGAAATTTGGCCAAAGGACCTAGCAACAGTTTATTCCCTAGATTAGATTGATTTGAAACACTTTGACCTTAGAGTTTGTCATTTTAATTTTTTATTTATTTACATAATATTTTTTTATAAGACATGTAACGTTAGATACTTAACATTAGCTTATTTCATCACAAATCATTGCATAAACCTTTCCATCCTTTTAATGAATCTAGATCAAGTTTGAACATCATCTTTTAGACATTGTCTTTTTAGAGTTTGTATAACTCTCTTCCCTTTCTATTGCAGAACATTAATTATGGATCCCAACATGTATTCCTACACTCGTAGTGGACTCATGTACAATCTAGAGATTAGTAATGTGGTTGTGCAAGAAGAAATGGTGCAAGACCCCTATAGAGACAATGTTGCGTATGAGATGGATTCTTATCCCTCTTATAATACTCAAATAGGGGCATTAAACCAAGATCCATTGGCTAACTATTTTTTTAATACACCACCATACTTAGAGAAATATCAAGCATAAACACAACAATACCTAGCTATGGTACCTACTACTGAAGAACCTTTTCCTCAACAACCATACTCTATTAACACACCTTCCACATATGATCCTTATTTGTTTGAGTGTCATTTATTAGAAAAAAAAGACAAGATTTTGGTTAGAGACATAAAGGTAGGGGCCAAATTTATGGTAGACTTCCCTCATGAGAATTTACCAAGTCTGGTAAGAATGCCTCATAATATATTATATAATCAACATGATTCTTCTAGTAATCCTTTAGCTCTAATCTAAACAATGTATTAGGACCCTATTATTCTTGTCAAAGGCAAGGACCCCATGGAGGATCACTTTGTACAAATTAAAATAACATACCAAACCTACTTGAACCTATCACACAATTTTAACCAGATAACCATGTCAAGTGGGCCTCTCATGTGTTTAGTTCCCTCAACTAGAGTATTAATAGAGTTGATTGGTCAAGATAATTAGGGTGTAGACCCATTCATGCAAAATACTTTGATCAACAACTTATTTCATACACCAACCATCAAATAAGTATCCTCTACTTCTATGTAGAATAGTGGCCAAAACATAGTGGAAAATGGGAAAGCAACATCCCATTAAAACCAAAGTGGTGTTAATATACAAATAGCTATCCAAAAATATGTGTCTTTCATTAACACCACAACCGATTCTTAAAATCAAGGAGTAGGAGTTTCTACATCCCAATATTAACCAACTAATTCTAATCCTCAAACATTCATTTCTTCAAGCACATAACTAAGAGGATTAGGTTGCTATCCATCAACCAATGTCATGCATCAACAACAAAATGTGATGAATCCTACTACTCCTCAATAATTGATGAGTACTATTCCAAAATAATAGGCATAGTCTAGTTTACCAATGCAACAAAGGCCAAATATGTTTCCACCTCAATAGGGGAAACTAATGTTCCACCATGTCAGATAATAGTAAACATACCTCTTTAGTCACAAGCTAATGTGCCAATTCAAAACCAAATTATGTCTAACCAAAAATGTATATATATTAGTCTGTAATAGATGTCCAATGTTTCTCAAATACCTACTAGGCAATAATTACCTTTTATTCAAACTATGCCACTCATTTAGAAACAGGGTCTTGGTTCACAAGTTCCCACTCAACAACAAGGTTCGATTAGATGGTAGCATGTCCATTTTCAACTAAAATAGGCACAATATGGTTATATCCCTCCATCCCAACCATAAAATCCTTAAACTCAAACCTTTATAACCAACCCTAAATAGAATATTACACCATAACATGTGCAATTCCAATAATCAAACCATAATCCACATATGCATATTCCTAGTCTATTTCCCAACCAATCCATTGTACCCCAATAAATATCTCCATTATACCCTGGTCTAAGTTCTCCACTCATGACTTCCTAACCATCTACCTAAGCCAATCTTCCCATTAATTTCCTAGAATAAGAATTACAACAGATGATAGATGCAATTGCTACCATCCAAGCTAGGAAACAAGGTAAAAATTTTACATTGGATGATGCATGTTCTTATCTTTTTAACATGGACTACTTATAGATTCCATTTCCTCCAGGATATGATCCCCTAAATTTTGACAAATGCATTGGGAAAGGTGACTCCAAATTCCATTTAATCAAGTTTTTTTTTGCATGCTATCCAATGGCATATAATGATATATACTTTTTTTATTGTTCCTAAGGAGTCTAGTAGGACATGCCTTGGAGTGGTTTTTAAAGTTTCCCAAGAATTTATTAATATATTTTGATGAACCTTTTATAAAAGTTTATGCATCATTTTTCCTATAATCTTAAACATGAGATTTCATTGGTCAACTTGACATAAGTAAAATAAAAAGCTAGTGAGAGTTTTACAATTTATCTACAGTGATAAAGAGCCCTTGCAAGTTAATTCACCCATATTTTTATAGATAAATAATTAGTCACTATGTTTACTAAAAAATTCATAGTGAGATAGCTTATCATCTAGAACTACAATATGTGCATACTTTCAAAGAGATCATTGATAAAGTTTGTTGATTGAGTGAGCCCTTATTAACAAAGGAATCATCAAGCTCACTTTAACTAATCAAAATCAAGGTACCAATTATGGAAATGGACAAAATCAAAATAAATTCTAAATACAAGTATCACAAGTGGCATAGACCAATAACCAAGATAGACCAAAGTAATTCAAATGTAATAAGAATGTTGTGGGAAATGGAGTAATCGAGTCATACCATATACAAACAATTTAAACACAATCTACTCAGTTTGTGATACCTTTTTAACTTACTCCTACCTGATAACCTCTTTAGCCAACACACGAAGCATAATAGCCTAGGCTTGCACAACAAATGCAACCACCTTTGACATTGCAAGTTCTTCCTCCAAGGAGAATAGTACCTTCTCACCATGTTTTTAGTGACCTTGGAGAGCCTATTAAATCTATGTTCATAAAATTATTAGCACTAATTTGATTAGTTTTCCTATACCAAAGCATTATCTGCAAGGCATTCCTTATCCTGATTGGTACCATGAAAATGAGTTTTTTGAATATCATCGGGTCAACAGGCATAATTTATGAAGATGTGTGTAAATCAAGCATTGATTGAGAAAATGTTAGAGAATGGGGAGATCACATTGGATGGTGGTGCTTCCACCTTCAATCAAACTCTTGGGATTTATTAAAACCCCTTTCCCTAACATAACAACTTATAATAATAACACTAGCCAATGCAACAACAAAATCAATAGTATCAAAATCAAAGGCTAAACCAATATAAATAGTAGAACCAATAATAGAATTAAAAATAACAAAATAATGGATAGAACTAAGCTTAGAATGGTAAAAACTAATAAACCTACCATGCATTTTCACATGACTACAATATATTTTTAGGCCATATTATAGGAGGTAGCATTAATACCATCTCCATTAATCCTAGACCAAATTCTAATCAGATGAGACCATTGATAACCATACCAAACTAGTACAATCACTTCAATAATCCTTTATTGACTTGAGACTACACACAAGTGAACCAACAAATAGGGATTCCCATGTTTGGACCTTATACCGATAACTCAACCTTGCCATGTGATCTCACACAAGTGTATCAGTAACCAAGACTTGTCCTATCTAGTCCCACACCATCAATATCATTTGTTAGCAATCATGGCCCTATATTCAATCTTGATTGTGCAATCACAACTCAAAGGCCAAATATTACCATCCAAAGCCCACATCCATCTACCACCTCACCCATTATCTAAGCAGCCATTCAACCTTAGAATAAACCATTTAACATTATCCAAGATAAGAAGTTTGATATTGTGGAACAAGTGTAAAATATGCCCACCTAAATCTCCATTTTAGATTTTTTGCATATGTCAACAATCCATAAAAACATTTTGAATGAGTTTTTAATCCAATCTATTGTTGTCAGTAACATATCCCCTGATAAATTTCAAGTTATTGTTGGACATCTAGCTCCCACCCAATAAGTCACATTCAACCAAAGTGATATGTCTTCCTTTGGCCCACTCCATAATAATCTATTGTACAATGAAGTTTGTATAAAGTGACATAAAGTGAAATGTGTCCTAGATAATGGATTGATCCTCAACATAGTGTCTCTAAATCTCATCAAGCTTCTTGGGTACACAATGGTAGATATGTTACCAAAAATGATAACTATCAAAGCCCACGATAATTAGGAGATAGAATCACAAGGCATCATTAGCCTACTAGTTATCATTGGGCCTTTAACCCATGATACATTTTGCCATGTGATTTATCTTAAGTTGTCTTATAATATGCTTCTAGGTAGGCTTTGGTTACATGAGATTTGTGCAATCTTGTCAACACTGTACTAATGTATCCACTCAGGGATGGAAGTGAATATTCTAGGATATTTGCACCCATATGAGCACTGCAAACATATTGAGGCCGAGTTTAAAAGATACAATTACAATACAACATCAATCCAAGTCCCAAGAAAGATAAAGGAAAGGCCATGCATATTGATTCTCTAGAGGACAATTACATAGATATTAATACACTAGATTCCCTTTCCCACATGCTACCTCCTGAAGCTTCCAATCATTAGACCATTTTGGCTAATGGACTAGGAGAATATTTAACACATGATACATTTCATATTACCAACCTTCCACAGGATCCAAAGTCCTTTGGAAGAACTAAAGCTAAGTCACTTCATCCACAATGGCAAAAAAAGAGCAAAGATAAAGGACCTATCATGTTTGTACTAGCATCTGGCCTAAAATGAGACCCTTTTGAGAGAGATGAATCATGGTTATACAATGACAACCAAGCTGATTATTATAAGAGTGAAAAGTATCCTATTCCCAATAGGATCATGGAGAATCAAGACTATGAAGGAGGAGGCCTCAGACCTAATCAACAAGGAACACTTGAGCCAATTTTTATGACCAAATATAAAAGACCTTATGGACTTGGGTTTAAACTACTTGGGGGTGACTCCATATACCTTACTCATGTTCCATCACCATCAACTAGTGATAAATATGCCAATAATGAAGTAGACTATAATCATAGCCTTTTTGATGACCTAGCTAAAACCAACATATTTAACCCTCATTACATTTGTACCCTTACCCCTATCATTCATCATAACCCACTACCATTGTATTATCCCCGACTGATAGATTGGGACCAACAAGAATCTAGTTTATTGATTGATGACTTTCAGAACAATGATTCATTCTATGATTTTTTAGGCCTTAGAAACAATGTTTCATTGGGAGATCATAAATCAGGGTTCTCAATCACATTAAATTTTGAAGCCTATTTTGGAGAGCAAGTGAACACCCTTAGCCAAAAACAAATAAATAAAACATTGAGATACTGAAATGAAAACCTCTTTGAGGTGCTTTCTAACCATGGAAAAAGTAAAGATAAAGGCTAGTCTAGTGATGAAAACTTGTTTTAGGTGCCACTAGATGGGGTTGTACATTATTCTTTAAATTTAGACCAAGAGACCACCAACGATGAACTTGCCTATGGATCTGAGTTCATTTTTGAGAAACAAGTGTTTGATCAAATTATTCAAGAATTTTTGATTGTTTTTATCACATGGCCAAATCTCTTATTGGGGACTCAAATTCATCATGATTAGGAGAAGTTGAAGAGCTAGTCCTAATAGAATACTCTAATATAACCTGACAGTTCAAGTCTTTGCCTACTATCCTAGAATATGGTTTAGCCCTTCTAGTTGAGGATACAATAGAGGTAAACATCGAGACTCCATCAGAACTAAAATGGATAAAATTAGGCATATCCCTCACTGAGGAGGAATGTGAAGTCTTTACAGATCTATTGAGAGAATTTGTAGATATCTTTGCATGGGCTTATTCTGACATGCCAGGTTTGGACCCTACCTTGGTTCTGCACAAATTTGTGATCAATATTAATTATAAACTAGTAAAACAAAAGTTATGCAAGATGCATCTTTGAATTTTTGTATTGGTAAAGAAATAGTTTGAAAAATTCTTGGAAGTGGGATGTATTTGATCCATTGACTACTTAGAGTGGATATCTAATATTGTACCTATTAAAAAAAAGCCTAAATGAATCAGAATCTATAGTAATTTTTGAGACATAAACAAATATTTCCCTAAGGATGACTTTTCATTGCCTAATATTGACATGATTGTCAACTCCATAGTGGGTTATGAGATGATTTCACTCATGGATGGATTTTCAGGATACAACCATATCAAAATAGCACTAGAAGACCAACACAAGACCATATTCATCACTCCATAGGGCACAATCTATTATTAGGTAATTCCATATAATCTTA
The DNA here is from genome assembly GCA_037957365.1 of Torreya grandis. Taxonomy (NCBI): domain Eukaryota; kingdom Viridiplantae; phylum Streptophyta; class Pinopsida; order Cupressales; family Taxaceae; genus Torreya; species Torreya grandis. The sequence goes on along the minus strand of JARHVA010005154.1, from coordinate 1,130,260 downwards.
ATAATATTGGAGCTACATATCAAAGATCCATGACCATCATATTCTATGATATGATGCATGATATTTTTGTAGAATACATTGATGACATTCTTGGCAAATCAAAAACTAGGGCCAACCATCCAGTAATACTACATAGAATATTTGAAAGACTATGTGAGTAAAAAGTTTGAGTTAATCCAAATAAATGTGTATTTGGAGTCACCTCAAGTAAATTGATAGGCCTCATTGTGTCTCATCAAGGCATTGAAGTTAATCTGACCAAAGTTCAAGCTATAATAAAGTTGCCACCACCAACTAATTTAAAGTAGCTCTGTAGTTTACAAGGCAAGATCCAATCAATCTAATGCTTCATATCTCAATTAACAGACAAGTATCATCCATTTACACATATTATAAAGAAGGGAGTTGCGTTCCACTAGGATAATCACTTCCAAATATCTTTTTAGTAGCTAAAAGACTATCTAACAAATCTACCTATTTTGTTACCCCTTATGCTAGGAAAACCATTTTTGTTGTACCTATCAGCTATAGATAATGCGTTGGGGGCACTTCTAACTCAACATAATGAAAATTAAAGAGCACGTAATATATTACTTAAGTTTTACATTGGTCATGTATGAACACAACTATACATCCATTAAAAAATCATGTTTAACCATGGTCTACGTAGCTCAGAAACTACACCATTACATCTTAAATAATAAGACCATGGTTATTTCAAATGTAGATCCACTCAAGTATTTACTATCTAAAATAGTTTTACAAGGCCACATGGCCAAGTGGATCATTATTATAAGTGAGTTTGACATTGAATACGTCAATCAAAAATCTAATAATGGATAAGTCCTTATAGATTAGCTTGCTGGAGCACCCCTTACAAACATAGAGCCACTCACATTCCAATTTCTTGATGAATCCATAATGACCATCATTGAATTACCTCTTGAAGAGAAACATTGGAAGTTATATTTTGATGGATCACTTACTACACATGGATCAAGGGCAAGCCTTTTATTTATTATACCATAGGGGGATCTAATACCTAGGTCATTTAGGATCAATTTTCTTTGTACCAATAATATGGTTGAATATGAAGCACTTATTGTAGGGATTTATCAAGTGGTAGAATGGAATGTATCTCATCTCATAGTTTATGGTGATTCTTAGTTAATCATTAATTATTTTACAAACCATTTTTAGACCAAAGATAACAAGTTGGTTCCATATAAATCCATGGTTGACACTCTCAAAAGAAAGATTATCGACATTCAATTTGAGCATATACCAAGAGCAAGTAATAGAACTACAGATGCCATGGTGGATATTGGCTCTCTAATTCAATAAATAGATAAATCTAGGGAGTATCAGTTCCTCATCAAGAATTTGTTCACACCAAATCATGAACCTTAAACCATTGCAATGATTTATGATATTTTTTGTCCTAGTTCTATCTAGTACTCAGATCTTTATAACTACTTTCATGATCAATTTTTACCACCTAACCTCTCTTGAAAATAGTCCAAAAACCTTCACCTACAAAACCACTCATTATACCTTACTTGGATCAACCCTTTACCACCATAGTTTTGATGGAACTCTAATTCATTATTTAACTTCAATAGAATCTAAACTAGCATTGTGGGAAGTTCACGAAGGTGTATGTGGATACCACACTAGCAGTGTTGTCATGTTTAAAAAACTCATACATAATAGTTATTATTGGCCCATAATAGATGTAGATGTAGATGCATATATAAAGAAGTGACACAAATGTTAATGACATGCTAATTTGATTCATGCCCTAACCAAAACTTTGAAACCAATGTTGATACCATGGCCATTTTCTACATGGGGCCTTGACCTCATTGAGAAGATCAATCCCACCTCATTCGATGGCCATAAACATATCCTTACCACCATAAAATATTTCAATAAGTGGGTTAAAGTTATACCCCTCACTTATGTGACTAGAAAGCAAATTTCTAAATTCATCTTCAACCATCTCATTTGCTACTATGGTATCCCCTCTAACATTATATCTGATAATGGAGGATCATTCAAGAATAAGGATGTCAACAAGCTACGTGTTTAATACAAAATCACATAACATTTTTCAATGGCATATTATCCTCAAGGTAATGGTTAGGCTAAGGTATTAAATAAAACAATTGTCAACATTCTAAAAAAGATTGTCAATGATGTCGATCATGAATAACACCTTTAGATATTCTATTCCCTTTGGGCATACCTTATGAATCACCGTACCCCCATATGAACCACTCCATATTCACTTATTTATGGTATAGAAGCCATCCTTCCCATTGAGGTTGAGTTACCTTCACTACACATATCTTTCAAGCATGTCCTAGATGATCATGACTATCAAATAACTCACTTATAAGAGCTAGACCTACTTGATGAAAAACACATAACTATGCTCAATAATCTTCAGGCATATCAAAACCAACTTAAAGGCCACTACAATCATCATGTCAAGCACAAAACATTTAAACTCGGTGATCTTGTTCTTAAATAAAACCAAAATATTAACATGGCCAAAAAGAAGCATAAAGGTAAGTTTAAACACAATTGGGTTGGTCTTTTTATCATTATAGCAAACTTTGGAGTTGGAACATATAGGCTTGCCACACTAGACAACCATGAACTTGATGAGCCAATGAACATTATCCACTTCAAGTGGTACTACATTTTAATGACTTGGTGTATTGTTTATAAGGACCATTTCAAGTTGTATCATTTTGTTAATATTCTTTGTATAATACCTTTTTTACCAACCTATCACTTTTCATTTTTATTTGTTTTGTGTGCATGTTTGTTTGTTTTCAACACTGTTACCTTGATTCAGTCTATGTCCATTCATTAGGTGATTCCTTGCCTATACTCACACTTGAATCCATCTATATTCATATGTTTACATTGTCATCATGGTTTTTATCATTGGTGCATTGTTTTCTATTGAGTATTAGATTTTGGGAGTGAGTCTTTGTGTATATTTCAACCTAGTCCTCATGGTGTTCTACCATGATGCCTACTATTAAGTGCTATAAAAAAATCAGCTTTAAGAAGTCTATTCAGAAATGGTGGCATCAACATCTCTTTGATAACATCCTAATTCAATTCCAATCATATCCTACACATCATAATTAAACAATAAATGAGTTTTAACCTTTGTTAGCTTAGACGAGCATCTCTCTACTAGTAGGTTATTCCAAATCATCATTATCCTCTATATCAGGTTATGATCATCATGTCTTCAATCATCATCCAAATCAATCATTTTTTCCATAATCGAGGTCCAATGATTATAAACACCTTTGGGCAAATCATTTTATACCATCTCACCTACATTTTTTAATGATTATAACCACGTTTGATAAAATCATTGTGTTATCACCACTTTAATTTTTCTACCCATACAAGGGCATGTTGTTATCTTTTTTTTCTTTCCTAAATGAGGCAACTCAATCTTCTCAGTGATTATAACCATCTTTGGGTAAATCATTGTGTTATCATATCATGTTACCACTATCAAGGTATAATGTTTATAACTACCTTTGGGCAAACCATTGCACACCATCCCACTTATATTATCAATGATTTTGACTAATTTTTCAAAATCATTGTGTTCTCATCCCATCATTTTCCTTGGTCCCCTCATCTCCATTATTTTTTTTGAGGGACCACTTGCCAACCTTTCCTTATGCCAACCATTCCTTCAAGGGAGCATCATATAGTTAGTTCATCATCATTGAAGAGGCATACAATACCTTTTCATTATTTGATAATATTTTACTATTCTTATAGTTTTTAATGCCTTCCAAAATAGGGGAAAACTATAGACACCTAAATCTAGCCACTAATGACTATCAATCAAGCTTTTGACCAATTTCCACCAAAGTGCATAATTTGGCCTAAAACTCTAAAACATTGAAACTAACATATTCAAGGGCCAATTTTGGCAAAAATATCCCTAAATAAGGTAGTAAAATTTATGAATCAACTAACTTTGACCAGATCATTTTGAGTCAAAATGATAATTTTGCACACGAGTGGCCTAGATTTATATTTTCTATCAAAACTCTTGTATGAGACAAGTGTCTTTGTTATTTGGTGTTGGAAACATCTTAAATGTGATAAGAAATCCAATATATCTAATATAAAATTCCAATTCTAATCTAATCAAATTTCAAGTCAATAATAAGACATTCTTACCAATTTCTATAATTTATGCATAAAGAGCCAAGGTTTGCATCAAAGTGCTTAATCATGCTTAAGAGCTAATTGTTGACGCAGAAGATTGCACCCTTTGGTAGGAAAACAAGTTCCTGCCCTCTCCTCACAACATGGAAACTCCTCTCTCACCTATGAGATGGCGAAGTAGGAGAGGAGAGTCTCTAGATAAGGGCTAGCTCCCTTTGATGCATTGTGTTTGTTTCAGGTAGTGCAAAGCACACATATATATAGATATAATAAAGGGGGGGATGAAAAGGGAGAGAGATGCAAGAAAAACAAACCTACTCTAAAAGAGGTGATGCACCAAAATAAGTCAACCTTCACACATCCACTCTCAGAATCAGACAAATACATACATACACTACACACATGGCAGAAGGACCAGGCTGCAAAAGACTGGCAGGGAGGCTTTCATGAAAACATAGGAAACAGAAAATCACTGAGGCATTGTGAAATGCACACTGTAAGGAACTCCTATTTTGGTCTTCTCAAATGTCATCTCTTCTCCTTTGAGCTACCAAAATGGCACCTTATAGATAACAGGTCTGCTAGTGTTGAACCTGTGAGAGCATCAAGAAATAATGACTGGACACAGATAAACACTCAAGACATACTCTGAAATATCTATCCAAATGGAGGTAAAAAATTGAATTTATTTGATTCAGGTGAAATTTTTCCAGGGCTATGCCTTACAAATGTGGAAGATCCATTAATAATGAGAAGTTCATGATATATATGAGAAAAGCAATAAGAGAACTTGGCGCTTCTTTGACAAGTTGCCCTGTCACATCTCTCATTGGGAAGAACAAGTCGCTCCAGGAATTAAATGGATTGCACCTTTTGTCTGCTAAAAACCATCCCCTTTTTTGATGACTTACACAGTTTGTCAATCCATTTAATAAAAAATGGAGGAAAACTAATTTTATCTAAACTATTTGTGCCTTTCATGATTAATTCGCAAGGACTGCTCCACCTACTGAAGTCACTTCCCAAATGGCACCACTTGGATCAACTACCAGCTCACTCTATCCTTTACCACTTGGGCCACCTTGTCACTCCTTCACCTTGTCTATGACTTTGTTTGATTTGTCCTTTCTCAATTTTGTCTTTCTCGCTCTTTGGCCCCTTGGGATGAATGTCTTGGTGGGTCACTGCAATCTGCGCTCCTTTCTGATTGCTTTAACACTTCTTTGCCCTGAAAATGAAATGGCTATTCAGTTTCATGAAAGTTGATGTGCATATGGCCATCACCATTTTGAAAAGAAATGGCTCTTCTATCCTCTTAAGATTGATGGCCTCTGGGACGGCCTCGGGTCTGGTCAAAATGTCATCAGGCTCTTTCCATCTTCTCTGCGGCCTTCTTAATTCTTCGCGAGCACTCTACCTTTGTTATTTTCCCATCACCCTTCACCCTATGAAACCTCCCTTGGTTCTTTGGTTGGAAGTCCCTTGTTATCCATGTAGACTACTGATGTGGACTATTGATGGGCCTTCATTCATTTCATGGACTGTCCTGAGCCTTAATGTTTACGTCAAGCTTTTGAAAGTCCCACAGACTTTGTATGCTCCGTGGAATTTATTTTTTCCACGGACTTCTATTTGTGGACATTTTCCCATAGACAAAAAGTCCACAGAAATTCTCCTAACTTGTTTGCTTTGTAATACTGCAGACTTTTGTCTGTGGACATTTCCCATAGACAAAAAGTCTGTGGAAATTCTGCCTATCTTTTTCCTTAGACTTAGTCATGCCCGCTCCTTTGCATTATTTTATGAATGACCTAGATTCCTTTTGATGCACCAGCCCTTCACTAGGGCATTCGACTTGGACTTCCCCTTCAGTCGAAGGGCACTCCTTTGAACCAAACCCGTTGAACCAAAATTTGGTTCAATAGTTCAAGGTTTAACCATTGCACGCCGATTTCCTAATGAACCAAGCTGACGAACCTTTCCATTGAACCTTTTGTTGAGCTTAGGCCATTAAACCAAGTACGTTGAACTTTGTCTGTTGAACCAAAATTTGGTTCAATGGTTCAACGGTACGAAGGTTCAACACATATGCATTGAGATACTTTGAACTGAGTGATGAAACTTTTGGCCTGAACCAAGCAGAGAAATACTGACATGAACTTGTGCACCCTGAAACAATTGTCTTTGAATAGCAAAGAAAGAAGGTGAACAATTTTGTCCTGTGGGAAAAAATTGGTCAACAAATTGGTGACTCACAGGGGAAGCATACCTGCTATGCTTAGGACTAGTTGCCTTTGAATATCCATTGGGTGCAGAGTCAGATGGTAACTTTGGAGAGAGTTCACAACAGCCCTCGAGATCTTAGAATCACACCTGAAGCTTTCACCCCCACACGCAAAGGGAAACACACAAGGCTAAAAACAACTAATTGTGCAAATTGCACTTAGGAAAAGTAGAAGAAGAAAACTAAGACAAACTATTATTTACAACTAACCAGGCATTTTTTTATTCCCTCCTAGATCAAATGGAAAACTTCTTAAGTCCCCTTCCTGGTAAGAAGACTTATGGTGCTAGGCAAGTAGCTGAATGGAAAAGAGAAATGGTGACTTGCTCTTTTTACCTGTCACCTGAGTTGGCTAGTATCTGAGTGGAGATTCAAACATGCTTCCAACGTATACGTACTCTATACATTCTTGGAAGCTTGCCTCTTGCTAGTCCTTCATGTTGGTGCTCTTCACTAAGAAATCAATTACTACTGGCTCATCACTAGAAGCCTCCTAATATGCATCATTGACTGGCTCGTTCTCCTTTGCCTCAAGCTTGGGTTCCACTATACGACCATCCTTGTTGATGATTTTGGAGAAAGTGTCCTCAGATTCACCAACCTCTTGAAGGGATAAATCTAAAGAACTACCACCTCCTTGCATGCTTGTTTGAAATCCAATGCTACCTTCTTCAATTTTAACCAGCTCACAACCTACCTGGAGAGTAGCACAGCCTGCCTTAACACCTTCAAAAGAATTATTCAAGTCATGAACAAGAGATTGCCCATGCTTCTCCACGTCACTTTGTTTGATCTCCTCCTCAGTTACACTCATGAAGTCTCCCTGTTCAGTCATAGACTGGGTATAACCCATATCAGGCAAGGCCTGATAGCTTTCTTGGAGGTGTATGGATGGAATGCATTCAGACATAGAATTTGCAATTTGATCTAAAACATCCATCACATGTTTGCTGAGGAGACCTGTTCTAGACTCCAATTCTACAATTCACCTATCCAAATCTTCCTAGAAAAGCCTTTCTCAAAAGTCACAATCATTATCAGGGGCAGGAACAACCTCCCTTTCTTCAAGAATTAGACTAAAACCTTCCTCCTCCTCTTTTCTGGGCCAAGATTCAATTGTTTGCTTCCAGCTCATGATCTTAGGATTGGACTCTTACTTTTGTGAGCAAGCAATAGCTTTGTCATTTTCAAATTCCTGGGCTGGTTCATGATGCTCCTCCTTCCAGCTTAGAATTTGGAGATCATGTTGAAAGACTTGAGGAGGCTGGGGAATAATTGGGAGGGTTTTCTCATGCATAGGGAAATTTGTCTGAAGAGAGGCATGCTGGAAAGCTAGGTGCACAAGATTGAGGGCAAGACTGATTGATGCATTAAATGAGCCAGAATGAGCAAGTGCCATCTGATAGAAAGGATTTGGCACACAAAGGGGAGCTTTTTCTAAAATAGGAGAGGGTAGACCTTGGGCCAAAACTTCTTGGTTTTCGTCCCTCCACTTCACCAACACTTCATCAACATTGAAATTAGCTTATGGATTGGTGAAAGGGATACCTTTTGGCATTGGCTGGTTTACAGCGTCTGAAAGCTCCACCTCTTTTTTGCCCAACAGTCTCATCTTCTTCTCTAGTTCCTCAATCCACTTGGCTAGGTCATCCTCATTTTGCATTTCTTCATTTTGGATGATGTCTTTCTCCTCTTTGTTGTTCCATGACTCGACCACTCTATTCCAGCTCAAGCAATTCAGACTAGGCATTTCCTTTGGGACTGATGGGGCCTCAATATGAGAGGGCAACAAAGATTTTGATTCCACTTCCCTTGCTACCTGAATGGATTATTTCATCTGAAGGTTTGCTAATTCGATCTGTCTATCAATATTAGCCTTAAACATGAGATTTATTGTTTTAGAATTCTCCTCAACATGATTGGGGAATGGACTTTGATAGGCTCAACTTGGCTCAAGAGCAGGGGTTATATATGACTGATATGATGCTTTAGGTAGTGAGTATGTAGGTTGATAGACTTGGTAAGGTTGCCTCTCATGCACACTCAACTTCTTCTCCATAGATGCAATTAAACCACTCACATCCAACATCTCATTTGAAAGCTTGTGCCAATTCGCTCTTTCAATAGGAGCCCATTCTTTCTTACCCTAATCTAGTGCATTCCTCACTTGATGGATGATATGATCAAGAATTTCTTGGCCGTACCCCTTTTTGGTGTTAAGATCAATTACATATTTGTTGTATCCCAACAGTGCTCACTTGAAGGCAGAAATTGGTTGATTGGCAAAAAGATTGGGTTGAGTGGGAGAAGTGACATACTGAGAAGACTGAGCACAAGGGTGATATAGCTCATAGTAGGGTTGAGACTAGCCATATTGGGTGTGATAAGGATCACCATAAGGTTGGTAAGGATCATAGCCATGCTGGCTGAAAAAAATAGAGTCTATAGCTTAAAATGATGGAATTAACACATACCAGAAAAATGCGTCCTGATGGTACTAGGCTGCTTAACCAGTGGATTAAAATTAGATTTGCCAGATGCTAAAGAAACTTGATTTATTGCAATAGGACTAGCATCAATCTTGATACTTTACTGCGTTGTCAAACTGTGTGTCCCACCGGGCGTGCCAGAACTATTGATGCAGACGATTGCACCCTTTGGTAGGAAAACAAGTTCCTACTCTCTCCTCACAACATGAAAACTCCTCTCTCACCTGTGGGATGGTGAAATAGGAGAGGAGAGTCTCTAGATAAGGGCTATCTCCCTTTGATGCATCATGTTTGTTTCAGGTAGTGTAAAACACACATATATAGATATAATAAAGGGGGGGATGAAAAGGGAGAGAGATTTAGGAAAAACAAACCTACTCTAAAAGAGGTGATGCACCAAAATAAGTTGACCTTCACACATCCACTCTTAGAATCAGAAAAATACATACATACACTACACACTTGGCAGAAGGACCAGGCTATAGAAGACTAGTAGGGAGGCTTTCATGAAAACACAAGAAATAGAAAATCATTGAGGCACTGTGAAATGCACACTGTAAGTAACTCCTATTCTGGTCTTCTCAAATGTCAGATCTTCTCCTTTTAGCTATAGAAATGGTGCCTTGTAGATAATAGGTCTGCTGGTGTTGAACCTGTGAGAGCATCAAGAAATAATGATTGGACACAGACAAACACTCAAGACATACTCTGAAATATCTATCCAAATGGAGGTAAAAAACTACATTTATTTGATTCAGGTGAAATTTTGCTAGGGCTATGCCTTAAAAATGTGGAAGATCCATTAATAATGAGAAGTTCATGATATATATGAAAAAAGCAAGAAGAGAACTTGGCACTTCTTTGACAAGTTGGCCTGTTGCGTCTCTCATTGGGAAGAATAAGTCGCTCCAGGAATTAAATAGACTGTGCCTTTTGTCTGCTCAAAAATTGTCCCCTTTTTTGATGACTTACATGGTTTGTCAATCCATTTAATAAAAAATGGAGGAAAACTGATTTTATCTCAACTATTTGTGCCTTTCATGATTAATTCACAGGGATTGCTCCACCTACTAAAGTCACTTCCCAAAATGGCACCACTTGGATCAACTGCCAACTCGCTCTGTCCTTTGCCACTTGGGCCACCTTGTCACTCTTGCATCTTATCTATGACTTTGTTTGATTTGTCCTTTCTCAGTTTTGTCTTTCTCGCTCTTTGGCCCCTTGGGGTGAACATCTTGGTAGGTCACTGCAATTTGGTCTCCTTTTCAATTGCTTTGGCGCTCCTTTGCCCTAAAAATGAAATGGTTATTCGGCTTCATGAAAGTTGACATGCATATGGCCATCACCATTTTGAAAAGCAAAGACTCTTATTTCCTCTTAAGATTGACAACCTTTAGGATGGCCTCGGGTCTGGTCAAAATGTCATCGGGCTCTTTCCATCTTCTCTGTGGTCTTCTTAATTCTTCGCGGGCACTCTACCTTTGTTATTTTTCCCGGCACCTTTCACCCTGCGAAACCCCCTTGGTTCTTTGGCTAAAAGTCCCTTGTTATCCATGTAGACTACTGATGTGGACTGTTGATGGGCCTTCATTCATTTTGTGGACTATCCTGAGCCTTAATGTTTGTGTCAGGCTTTTGAAAGTCCCGCAGACTTTGTATGCTCCGTGGACTTTATGTTTTTCGTGGACTTTTGTCTGTGGATGTTTTCTCGCAGACAAAAGGTCCATGGAAATTCTCTTGGCTTGTTTGCTTTGTAATCCCATAGAATTTTGTCTATAGATATTTCCCGTGGACAAAAAGTCCACAGAAATTCCACTTGTCTTTTGCCTTAGACTTAGCCGTGCCCACTCCTTTGCATTGTTTTATGAGTGACCCAGATTCTTTTTGATGCGCCGGCCCTTCACTAGGGCATTCAACTTGGACTTCCCCTTTAGCCAAAGGGCACTCCTTTGAATTGAACCCATTGAACCAAAATTTGGTTCAACGGTTTAAGGTTCAACCATTGCGCACCGATTTCCCAATGAACCAAGCCGATGAACCTTTCCATTGAACCTTTTGTTGAGCTTAGGCCGTTGAACCAAGTACATTGAACTTTGTCCATTGAACCAAAATTTGGTTCAATGGTATGAAGGTTCAACACATATGCATTGAGATACTTTGAACTAAGTGATGAAACTTTTGGCCTGAACCAAGTAGAGAAATACTGACATGAACTTGTGTACCCTGAAACAACTGTCTTTGAATAATGAAGAAAGAAGGTGAACAATTTTGTCCTGTGGGAAAAAATTGGTCAACACTAATTAAACCAAATCATGAGCCTAATTAAAAATCCCATGGAACTTGTTGAATAAATATTTATTGGAAATTTATTATCATTAACTACATTATAAAATGACATCATCCTATGTGGTGGTATCCACAAGCCATAAATGCCACAAATATCAGGATTTATGCCTCCCATGCTTCATTAAGACCCTCCATGCCTATTCATTGCCCCTCTATCCTAAATATTAATGGGTATATTTGTAGATTAACTTTCATAATTAGATTTATTCATGTCCACACATCTAAATCTTGAGATGGATGGTCATGGTTAATCCTAAAACCATTCCAAAAATATATAAATAAGAGGCCTCTACTATTGAATTTTAAGCTCTCATATGCCAAAGTTATAATGCTAAATTCATTCCAAAGCTTCATGAAAATTAGTGTTCTAATTCCCAAATATTAAGCCAAGCTAAGCCAAGCCAAAGCCAAACATGGTGCCAAGGAGAGATGGAAGAAGCCACACTTCATTGATGCAAACTTCATGAGTAAAAACTGAGCAAGCCACTTCAAAAAGTTATTTGGAACATCCAAGGAAGGTGAAAGAAGGTTTATTTTGAATTTTAGTTATGTCTTCCATTCTAGTCTTATTAACTTTGGTCCCCCTAGTAACTAGGCCTAGAGATGTTATTCTAGTGTGTTTATTTAATTTTGATTTCATTTTTGAACTAACACCATACTAACCATCCTATCTTGAGTCAAATTCCTATTTCACATTGATATTCTAATCATCTTAAGTTATAGGAGGGAACATTTTTCTATACAACAGGTAGGTTTCCACCATTTTCTAGATTTTTATGCTTTGATGGTGACTTCACTAAGTTTGATAGGTTCATAATCATGTTTATTATGTTTTATTTTTCCTTTTTACCATTAAAACTCTTTATCCAAGTAATATCCATGAGAGTGCAATAATAAAACATCATACAATCAATTTACTATATGACTGTCATACCAGTTAGTTAGGTGCTTGAAAAGGAAAATCATGTTGAAATGAAGTAATTTTGGTTTGTTTTAAATCTTCATAAGTTGAATAGATTTCATTTCAACATTTGAATAAGGTACAAGATACTTAAAAATGAGACTCATCTTCACTGCCTAAGCACATAGTCTGCGTACTATAATTCAAATATTCACTTACAAGAGTCTTAGAGGATGATGTCATGTTATGATGGGAGACTTTTTAGTGGTTTAAACCTCTTGGAGGTGTGAAGAGTGTATTTGGGAGTGTTTATATTGGTTCACAACTCATGAAAGGTTAAAAACCATGAACACTATCCACTTTCTCCTCTACTTCTTGTATATATTGAATGATCACCTTCAGGCAACCTCATAGAGAGATAAATATCTATTTCGAGTGTTGAAGCATGTGATGAAACCTTTTATTAAAATCCTAGAATGTGTTGTAGACCATGATAGGCCCATAAGAGCTGATAGGTTTGTATTCCAACTATGGAGAACTTTCAAGAGGTCAAATGATTGAGTTTAGGCATCTAATCCCTAAAACATGAAAACAAAGTTCCAACCCTTTCTATAGATATATTAAAATAGGGTTATCAAGTGGTTTGAAGCTTCTAAATGTTTTTATCTAGCATCCCTATCATAAGACAAGACATGTGAAAAGTTTTAGGTCAAGAGGACTAGGGGAAGGCAATTTTTAAGAGGGATAAAGTTGCCATTTTATGCATTAAACTTAGTCAATGATATCTATAGAAATCTTAATGTTTGAGTGACCTTGTATGTCAAGTTGGCAGCCCTAACCATACCACCATGTCATATTGGTTCTAGATGGTGAAAATAAAATTCATGGTATGAATATCATCTAAATAAAGGGATGATATACTATACCTATATAGTGTCTTAAGCTTGGAAATACCCACCTATAACTGTAAGCAAATGAAAAGGTACTTTGAAATATCAACTCAATAAGGCTAGTTTTGAAAGCATGTTTTGAACCATTAGGATGACATCAAGATAAGACATGGGCATCAAAGGAGACTCCTATTAGACATGATATCAAGCCTAAATTAGGCCTACATAGGGTTTTAAGGCCAATACCCACTTACAGCTGGGTAAACAGGTAGTGAGTTAAATAGTTTGTATAAGTGATGATTTATCCCAAAGTAGGATGAGAAAACTAGTACAAACACTATAAAATGATCTTAAAATCCATCAATAGGTATTAATAATTATACCTAAGTCCTATTTCATGCAATGAATAACTACAGGTGGACCCTTGTTCTATAAAGCATAGTCATAGTCAAATGGTGCTCAATCTAGGCCAACCAAGGAGGGGTGTAAATAATATAGAGTTAGAGAAGGTCAAAATGGATCACATGATTATAATAAACTCTAAAAAAAGATAAGGACACCCTATTTATATATAAAAAATAAAAATAATAACCCTAAGTGAGTAACATACAGCTTGTATTCCAAAACACTACATACAGTCCATTTCACATAGTCAGTTTTGGACTTTAGAAGAGTATAAGGGGGTCAGAGTGATGAATAGGGATTGAAACACCTCCATAATTAACATGTAAGTATGAATAATCTTTTGAATGTGAATATATAATATAGAGATAAACTTTTTAAATGTTATTACCCACCTATACTCCTAAACATTGTGCACAATCCTTTTTACATAGGTCTATTTTGGAATTCTAACGAATTGGAGAACCTAATCATATAATCAAGGGCTCAAAATTTATATATAACACATTTATCACTTGAGGAAGGCCCTAAAATATTAATTTTGTCTAATAAAATATGGTAATTACCCTCTATTTTGTCTCAGATAGAAGGTACTTCCCCTTATTAAAAACTAGCAGGTTTAATGGAAAGTGTATAAAGGGATGAACTAGGGGTTGTTTTGACCTTGAAAAGAATTGTGTGTAGTTGGATAACACCCAGTATAATATGAAGAACATATTTTAATCATATAAAATGTCCAAATTGGTATCTTGAGTGTGGCTTGTGACACCCAATCCATAGGTCTCTTTTACATGCTCTAATGACCCTTATAGACACCTTTTTGCTCATAACCAATCATTCATAAACTTCTAGATGGTCATTGTAGCTCAACAAAACTATATTTCCTAGGCTAATTCTATATCCCTAAGTCTTGATCATATAGGACAAGAGCGTCATACCTAGACTATAGCATTGGACCCTAAGGCGTCCCATTTTTGATTCTCTTATCCAATCATATTTTGAGCCCAAATAATTATTTCCATCTGATTCCTATTCTTTATTATGTTTGCCTAACATGAATACATTTAACCCATGACCAATAGATACTTATAAAATTCCATTTAAATTTTATTTAAGAGGGAGGTGACAAATATTATAAAGCAAGGAAGAATACAAACAAACCACTAAAGTAAATTTAACTATTCTTTGCATATAATCATCCAACATAGCTACAAACATATTCAAACCCTCACACCAGGCCCTATCCACCTCAAGAACTCTTCATTTGGCATTTTTGCATCCACATAACACTATTCCACAAAGCACATCAATTAGGAGAACTACATATGGCTTGATCCCTCTTTAGAGTATTGGTATGTAGGTAGCATGCCCACACAAGGGGTGTGGATGCATGTTCAGTGCATCTTACACACAATAACCCCCATCTCTTTCTTAAGTTTTATCAAGCATAATGAAGGTCTAGGGTTTTGAGGTTAAATTATCTCTACAAGGATCTCCATTGACATTCAAGACTCAAAATTTCATAGGCAGGATCAAATAGGGACAATAGACAAAACCTAGAAAACTCAGATCTCCATGACCAGTTCGGATAATAGCGACAGGACCTAGACTATAGTCCCAAACCTGAAAGTGTCTTGTTTTTAGTGCTCCTATCCTTTCATAAAACAAAATATATATATAGATTCATGACACTATCCCAGTCTTATATAACCAGTTTTAGCCTATCTTAGTCATCTCAGTATAGTTTTAAGATAAGTTACATTTTTACTCTTTCATTACTATTTTTAAAAAGCTATGAAAGGCAAATAAAATATATAAATTAGTACTATAATTATTGCAATATTATTTACTAATTTATTGTTTTAGACCCTTAACTAAATTAGGAATAAGACTCTAATATTCCCAAAATAGTTAAATCATTTGATGAATCTGACTTACTTTGTTTGTGCATAAAAACCTTAGAAATCCTAGGGAAAGTTTCCTTCTAATTTTTCCATCTTTTTTCCATTTTTTCTTAAATATTTAAATCAAAATTTTAGATTTAGTTTTTAAATTTACCTTAGTAATTTTAAAAATCTTTTTCTCTCAAACCTTAGTTGTGTATACTAGGTCCTTCTACATCTTGAGGTATCACCTTACATATATATTTTTTTGAATATTTAAATTAGAATTCTACATTTAAATTTTTAAATTTACCATAGTAATTTTAAAAATCAAATTATTCTAAACCCTATTTGAATTTACTAGGTATTTTTACGCATCAAAACCCTAAACACCTAGGGAAAATTCTTTGCTAGTTTTTCCAATATTTTTCTTATTTTTCATAAAATATTTACATTAGAATTTTACATTTAAATTTTTAAATTTACCTTAGTAATTTTAAAAATAATTTCCTTCAAACCCTAGTTGCCTATACTAGGTCCTAGTATTTTCCAATAATTGTTTGATCTTCCATGCATATTTAAATAAAAAATTCACATTTAATTTCTAAATTTACCTTAGTAATTTTAAAAATAATTTATTTCAAACCCTAGTCACCTATATTAGGTCCTAATATTTTTTTATTTTTCTGCATATTTAAATAAAAAATAACATTTAATTTTTAAATTTACCTTAGTAATTTTAAAAATAATTTCTTTCAAACCCTAGTTGAATATACTAGGTCCCAGTATTTTTCTAGTATTTTTTTTATTTTCTTGCATATTTAAATTATAAATTCACATTTAAATTTTAAATTTACCTTAGTAATTTTAAAAATAATTTCTTTCAAACCCTAGTTGAATATACTAGGTCCCTTTGTTTTTGAGGTATCACCTTACATCCAATTCAGATTTCACATAAAAATACAAATGGATCTCACTTCTTTCAAAATATTCTTTGAAAATAATGAGTCCATACTTGGTCCTATCATGTACATGAATGATGAAGTTTACCATATGTTAATGCAAAGCTTCATTCTTTCCCTCTCATGCTTACTCTTTATAATAAGAGATGATATTATAAAACTTATTGCTAAAAATGTTAAGATCCATTTCCTTCAAAGCAATGTTTACTTTTCCTTAATACAAGATTTCATTATTTCTTTTGCATACTCTCTCTCTCTCTCTCTCTCTCTCTCTCTCTCTCTCTCTCTCTCTCTCTCTCTCTCTCTCTCTCTCTCTCTCTCTCTCTCTCTCTCACATGCATAATAATTTTTAACTCTATCTTGATAAACATGTTAGAAATGTCATATTACAAGTCAAAGTTTTTAATGCATTAATGCAAAGGTCTATGCTCTCTATCCCTTGTTTTTTATCTCTCATGTGGAATGTTCTTTATAATCATATTCTATACAACTTATAACTCCAATTACATACATTTAATTCCACATACATGGGTTCTACTTAGATGTATCTAACTCTTCTCTCACTCCTCTCAAACATAATGGATTAAAAAATGTTGCTCCTACTTCTATGCATGATTCTATTTGAAATGATGCACATGTCAACAATAAAATCACATATTATATTCAATTAAAATGTGATTCGATAAATATTAAAGATACTAATGAATCTCTCAAGCCACCCCCTACTACAGTAGCACTTATTTCTCCTCCCCTTCCCCAAAAGGGTGATAGTTACTTTCCCTCTAACCAGGTCCATGATATCACCCCTCCAAAATGGGATATGGCCTATACTATTATTCCTAATGCATACATCTAGCCTATAGCTTCTCCAAACCCTCTTTAACATATGTGCTTACATTTTCAATCAAAAGTAACTAAGGTTTGTACTTGTGAGACTCTAAGGGATCAAATAACAAGTATAAGCAAGTTAATTTCATATTTACAAACATAGAATTAGATATTACATGAAAATATCACAACATTGAAAAATCAAATTACAACACAAAAGCCTCAAAGGCACCCTAGTGCCAATCATGTATATGCACCTTTACCTAGTCAATTGGTTGCAAGAAATGTTACATATCAAAACAAGAAATCACAATAAAGTAACTGTACAACTAGCGATTTAAAAATCATTCAAAGATCAAATAAAATGCCAAATGAGGTACTAAGGGAAATGATTAAATCTAAGTTGATCAAACTACCTCCTCTACATCCAGTGAGAAGATCCAAATATTATTGTGCATATAATAGAATACATGGGCATCACATAGATTCATGTTTCACATTGAAAAAACATATCTAATAGATAATTTAGAATTAGGATCCTATACAAGGTAAATTAGTCAAGCAATCCATAGTGACATAGGACACATTCACAAAGGGTCAAATTAAAAAAAATACAAAATTGGTTACCAAAGCATAACTCAAAACAACAAAAGGATCAAAAAATAAAATCAGAGTAAGAAATAGTACCACAAACATAGGTAAATCATGAACAAGATGTAAATCTACCTCTCCAAAATGATAATCAACTTTCAAAGCAGTATGGGTTTGGTCAAAAATATCTACAAGGCATCATTACTCCTATTCTAGTAATTGATAATGTTTGTCACCAAAGTTTGTTATTTATTGAACATCCTAAATAAAATTATTCATAGACATAATCTATCAAATAAAAAGATCTAGACACAACAAAAGTCACCATTTAACATTCCATTGGTTCAAAATCAAGATGATAATGATGAGTGGAACAATATAAGTTATTATGATTTCTAAGATATTGATAATGGATTTGAATATTCAGAGTCATATTCATAGTCAATTCCTCATGATTCATAATCATGCATGATTCCTTTGATTGATATAGGACACCATGATAGGGAGTCTCTCATGAGACTCATCGATTAGTATCATTTCCTCTCAATCTTTCTTATACATAGTTTCTTAATTTATTATACATAAATTCTTAATGCTTGATTGTACACAGCTTCTTTTCAATTAATTGTACACAGTATTTTTATGATTGATTGTACATAATTTATAACTCAAAATGCAAAAACAATACAAAATTTCAAAATCCAAAAACATTAAAATAATTCAAAAACATAAAAACATTTCAATTGTATGCATTATCCATGATTTAATTTTTTACTACCATGCTAGACTTATATTTGTTCTATTCTATTATTTGTCAATTTATCTACATTACCATGCTTCACTCAATCTTATTTGAGTGTGTGTAGCGACATCTAGATCCTTAATTTCTTCACTCTACCCATTGAAGGGGCATCTTACTTATACATTCAAGACATACATTGACATATCTACCCATCGGGGGCATCTTCTACATGACTACACCATATAGGTTATGCCATTCCTACACCATAAATTCTAGTTATCATGATGATGTACATTACTTACTAGATTACATAGATTAGTCTATCGACACTCACTAGTATATATCACTTGTGTATTTCTTAGCATCTACCTAGTTTTGTATTACATGTCTTACATACTTTTACTTCTTGCTTTGATTAATTAAATGCGATTGTATTTCCAACATATTACACGCTTTCCTTTCTTACTTTGTGTAGCTAGATGTGATTAAATTTCTCAATTTCTATTTTTGCTCTTGTATATGCCTTAGGACATTTATCAATGTCCTTTTCTTATACTCTTCTATATGCTTGTGGCCCTCGTACTAACCCTGCTTGTTTTCAAAATGTATGTGTATGTGGCATTTAAACATGCCTTGTATGGTTGATTTCTAGTTTGAGTGACATGTGCCCATATCCCTTCATTTATTGGACCCTTGTCCACTATTTTATGCTTCTTGCTTCTTACTTTGTGTGCTTGTTTCTTGATTGCTTCTCAACTATTTGCAATGCCATGATCTACATCATGCATTATCTTGCTTTTTTGGATGCTATGATGGACATCATGCTCCATCCCTCCTTAAAAATGAATAGCTAACAACTAAAATTTATAGTTTCAATTTAGCATACTACACATGCTATTACATTTTTATATCTCTCTAGGCATACCCTTATTGATCTAACAATCTCCAATACAAACTATGCTATATCTTGAGACATCTTTTTGATTATAATTACTATATTATGTATTTTGTAACATAAAATTTTTGTAGGGTTATTTATTTTGAGGGTAGTAATTATAGAGTCTTCATTACTACCCTCAAAATAGGGGCCAATAAACAAAGGTTTTGTCATAGAGACCAAAGCTCCTACCAGTCAAAACATTAGTTTTTAGAACACTTAGAATAGAAACTAAAACCCAAACCAAGTAGAATAGACCAAAAAAATAGTGATGATTACATAACAGTGATCAAATTTAGTAAAGGACAATATTGTCAGACCTAGATAACAATGAAAAATAGTGGGGTGTCCTATTTTTAGTGCTCTTATCCAAATAGCAAAAAACCTAGATTTTTTTGAAATAAGTAAAAAGGTCAGCTCAACTATAGTTTTGTTAGATACAGATCAATTCATATTCAATAGTTTTTATATATTTTTTCTCAAAGAATCTAAATATAGGGGGAATCATGTGTAACATGATGGCTCTCAATTCTATTTTTAGATTAGGTAGTTGGTATAACTTTTAGATCAAAATCCATTTTATAGACACCAATGATTGGGGGTAATGTGCATGGCATATTTGACTTCTTTTCTTTTGAAGTTTAGTATATTCCTTAGGAATTCTCATAAGTTGAATGCATTATTTCATTTAAAAGTGATTGGAATTAATTTGGAGTGGCTTTCATAAAGGCCTAACCTCCACTTTCTCAAGTGGATTCCATATAAGCCTAGTTCTTAGTTTTAGAGTGGCTTTCATACAAGCCTAATCTCCACCTTTCAGAATGGCCAAGATTGGCCTAGTTTCCAGTACACATTTGAATATCCATGACACATTATCAAATTTTAGAGAATTCATGGGATTTAGGAGCCATCTTATATGAAGGACATCCATACTGATATTAGTTTATAGTTTCACTTAATGGGAAATAATGGAGCCAAAGGACTAGCTAGCCTTTGTATTCTTGAGCCATGTACTTAGAGGGATTGGACACACAATCCAAACATTGATTAGCATATGCATGATCATGTAGCTTCACTTAGTGGGTGATGATGGAACCAAAGGGCTAGGTTTTGTATTTTTGAGCCACTCTCAGGGAATTAAGCACTCATATCCATTCATGATATTACTTTTAGTTTAGCACATACCCAACATTATACAACATCAATCAACATCACAATAGGTTTTATATTGGTCAATGTACCCTATGAGGTGTATTCATTCCTTTGTCTTCCTCTTGATTTTTTACATTCTTATTTTAGATATAATGTATCTAGTAAGAACTAATCGAATATTTTTTTTCTCTTATAGATTTACACTTCATGATGTGCTCTCTCTATGCACACTCAACATCACATAGCTCCATGGGCTTCACCCTTATAGGTAAGTTCAAGAATGATTTCTAATTTTTATTTATCCTAATATTTCCATTTGTTGCATCAATAGAATAAAGGGGGGGGCAAATGTATTCATATAAAATGTCCAAATTGGTATCTTGAGTGTGGTTTGTGACACCCAATCCATCAGTCCTTCTTGCATGCACTAGTGACCCTTATAAACACCTTTTTCTCATAACTAATCATCCAAAGACTTATAGATGGTCATTCCAGCTCAACCAAACTATATTTCCTAGGCCAATTCTATCCCCCTAGGTCACCATACCTAGACTATAGTGCTAGACCCTAGGGTGTCCCATTTTCAATGTACCTATCTAATCATATTTTAATCCCAAATGATCATTTGCATTTGATTCCTATTATTCATTATGTCAACCTAACATGAATACATTTAACCCATGACCAATAGATCTGTATAAAAGACCACTCAAAGTTCATTTATGAGGGAGGTGATAAATATTAAAAATAAAATAAGAATACAAATAAACCATCACCCAACATAGCTGTAAATATATTCAAACCCTCACACTAGTCCCTAGCCACCTCAAGCAATCTCAATTTAGAATTTTGATCCCTCTTCAGAGTATTGGTATGTAGGTAGTGTGACCACACAATGGGTGTTTATATATGTTTAGTGCATCTTACACACACTAACCCCCAACCCCTCTTTCTCAAGTTTTATCAAGCATAATGAAGGTCTAGTGCTTTGAGGTTTGATTATCTCTACAAGGAGCTATGTCAACATTCAAGACTCAAAATTTCACAAGTAGGCTCACACAGGAATAGTAGACAAAACCTAGAAAATTCAATTCTTTATGACCAGTTTGGATAATAGGGGTAGGACTTGGACTATAGCAGTAGACCTTGAAGTGTCGTATTTTTGATGCTCCTATCCTTTCATCAAATGAAAGCTAGATATAGGTTCACAACACTATCCTAGTATTTCATAACTAGTTTCAACCTCTGTCTCAATCATCTGAATCTAGTTTTAATATAGGTAACATTTCTCCTCTTGCATTACTATTTCTAAAAAGCTACAAAAGGTGAATGAAATATACAAATCAGTACTATAATTATTTCAATATTATTTAGTAATTTATTATTCTATACCATTAAATAAATTAGTAATAAAACTCCATTATTCCCAAAATAGTCAAATCACATGTCATATAATGAGGGAACTAAACATGGAGGTATAAAATGTTAGGGTTGCAGTAAGACCTAGTAGGAAAAATTAAGCCCTAGAAGCCAAATGGTAGGCCATTTTTAATTCTATCTCTTAGTGAGCCTTATAAATAAGTAGAACATGTTTTTAGGGTGGAATTATATGTGTTTTAGTTGGTATGTAGATGAACAATCAAAAACTTATTTTGGGCTTCAAGGACAACTCAGGCTTAATAGACATAGTTAGGACTAGTTTTCAAATGATAGGTCATTTTAATTTTACCCTTAAGAAAGATTTATAATGGATTATATAATGGTTATGTGGTCATAATAGAGGTGATAAATCTTGTATAGGATAGAGAGGTTACAAATAGTTCATTTTTGAACTCAAAACTAACTCAGACCTGTAGGAAATGGAAGGAAGAGCTCGATAGGCTAGTTTTGAATGCTCATATCTTTTATAAAGATATGAATGGAGGCCAAATAAGTTTAGAGGTGTTATCAAGGCCATTTAACATCATTTTTTTGAGATTTTTTTTTATATTTTTAACATCAAGGTTTTATGAACAAAGCCTCAGAGGTCAAAATAGGCTAAAACCCTTACAAACTCTTGCTAGTGAATAATTTGGAAAAATGAGGTTTGAAAGATAATATAATGGAATATATTTCCTAAGATGATGATTTAAAATTTTCATGGACTCCCTTAGGCTACACCCATGCTTTTGCGATATAAATAATTAAGCAGATAGGGTATAAAATAGGGTACTTTTGACTATTTTATGTATTTTATAGGTTCCAAAAGGATTTTAAAGATGAAAAAAACTTTGGGAGAAGTATTATGAATTTTTATATTCCTTAATTTCCATTTAATTCTTCAAAACAAATCCTAATTATCCAAATAATAGATCTCATCTCAACCAGTCAAAATTGGCATAGTGGACAAGCTAGTGAGAAGGGTGGAAACTTCAAGTGAGCTAATTTTAAGGTGTGCTTAATGATTATAAGGACATGGAGATTATTTAAAAGTGTCATACACTCCATTCCATGTATTTTAATGGAAATCTTATGAATTTTTGGAAGCCAAGTGTGCAGGGTGCATGAAAGAAGAATTTTCTAAAGTGTAGATAGTGATAACTCCTTTATATATGTTTCCAAATGACCAGGCCTATAACTAATGAATGGAGAGTAATTTATACAACCATTAAAATTAATTACTATCATCATACCAATCCATAATTAGTTTTGGGACATTCAAATAGGTCCAAATAATGAAGGTAGTTTTCTGAGCTAGAATGAGAATATTCATGCCACTTTGCAAGAGTTTCATGATTTGGAAAGCCACTTGTTCCTTATAAAATTATATGGTTCATCCCATATATTATTATCATGAAAAATTAACTCATTTTATCATATTTACAAGTATCCTTATGAACTTTGGACTTATCTCTCTCTCTCTCTCTCTCTCTTTCTCTCTCTCTCTCTCTCTCTCTCTCTCTCTCTCTCTCTCTCTCTCTCTCTCTCTAGTTCTATAAGAACTAGCCTTTTTGGCTATTGTAACTTATGTTCCACATAAGTATGGTGAAGCCCTACTCATTTTCATACCATTTGATCAATAATAATACTAATTTTTACCTCTTCATGACTATTAATGGTGGGTTATACTTAGATTATTGATTTCACTAAAGTGATAACTCTTATTTCCTTAGCATGTTGTTTCATTATTTAATCCTATTTAAAGTTGGAAAGCTTTTTATTATAGGGCATGTGAAGTGTTCTAGGAAGTATCAAGGTTGAGTGAGTTATTATATTAAATATTTCCATTAAATGCCTCTTGTCTAGTCCTCCTATCCTAAACATTCACCCATAACCTCATAATGTAACATTGATGTGAGAAGATGCATATTGAAGAAGTGTATGTTTGGTTAGTCTCTTGGTTTCATGTGTAACATGAAACTGATTGGTAGTCATCAATAAATTTGGTGTATCACCTCCCTTAGGATAGTTTTTTTAAATTTTTCTCTCTCCATTTTCCACCTAAAAGTTTAGGTGTAATAGTGATCAAAAGAGGTACATTAAGAGAGCTAGCCCTACCTAGAGATTCACCTCATCCTTAGGCTATTCACAAGCTTAGAGGTGTTTCAATTGTGACACTTGGATGAGGAGAGCTAAGACATCTCCTCAAAAGGTTAAAATCTAAGTGACATTAGTATCATTAAAGGAATGAAGGACCTCTAATGTTTTTAACATGATATTCTTTGGTAGTTGGATTTGGTCATAAGCATGAGAAGAGATAATGTTAATACTAGCTCTTCCATTAATCATGACCCTTTTGATGTAGGTTTGATTGATGTATGAAGTTGTGAAGAGAGGTGGATCTAGATATTCAAGATGAATAGAAGGTATTTTTGAATATTTGGATGTAAAAAGGGAAGAAAGTTGAAGGGTTTCGATAAAGGCTGTAAGAGGTTGAGGGTCTTTGAGTAGGACCTCTATAGATTACAAAACCTCTATAAGTATTTGGTGGTGATATGGTGAGGTGTTGATTATTTTGTATAGGCTCATATTCACCAATTTTTGGTGAAGCTACTTTAGAAGTACTCTCTAGATAGATTCAGATGGGCTGGAGGGAAATGCACCCAAGATGGATATTTTTAGTTTTGGTGAAGGTGAAGGTGTTTGAGTTTGGTTGAAAGGTTGAGGGGTGGAATGATATGTCTATATAATGGACACTTTTGGCCTTTCCCTTATCTTTTTTTTGGGCTCAAGAATGGGTAACCATATGGATAGTACAGATGAGGGGAGGTGTTGGGCTAGAAGATTGCTTTGGTTCCTCCTCACTCTTGGATGAGAGTGTGAGATTAGGTAATTTTTAGAAAGGTTTATTTGGTGGTTAGGTTGGTAAAGGTCTCAAGAGAGGTTCATTTGATAATATATCATCCTCATCCTATAAGTTATGAACAAGTTCTTGGATAGATTTTCAATTCTTTGTATCATGTCTAAGTTTCTTATGGTTAGATGGTTTAGGACGTGAAGGGTAAAAGGATTTGATAGGTGGTAGCATTAAGGAATAAGTTTGTAACAACCTTTTTATAATGGTTGAATAAGATTTTTGAAAAGGTATTAAGGGTGATGGACTTTTAGTTTTTGGTATGGGAGCCTTCTTAGAAGTAACCTTCATCATAGAAGTTGTGGGTGGTGGAATGGTTTTAGTAGGTGGGTTTTATTGGGGTTATTTGGTGTTGGCTAATTTTGAGGTGGAAGCTTTAAAGGTGAAATATTTGGAGGTGGATGATCGAGATGATGTAGGTTTGGAGATAGGTGGGTAAGTAGAGGTAGATAGTTTGGTTAAAAATGATGACGAGTTTGATGATTTGTAGGGGTAGGTAAAGGTAAAGTAAAAGGAAGAAGTTTAGATTGGGTAGTTTTGGGAGGTTTCATCTTCTTGATATAAGGATGAGCCCCTAAGATAGAAGAGGGATGAGGTCCCAAGATAGAAGGTAAGAGGTAAGGATGTGGTTTGGTTCTATTTTTAGGTGGGAATTTGGGTGGCTTTACCTTCTTAGTTGGTTTGGTTAAGGTTTTGTTTGGTGGACTAGATGGTTTTAAATCCAACTTCAAATATGGGTGGATAAGGCAAGGAGTAGGGATTATCCCTAAGTTATTTATGGGTTTGGTTAAAGAGGTGTAAGGTGATTTTATAATTTGGGATGGAGATGGTTTGGATTGTTCTTCCATGGTTTTGGAGGGAGAGGTGTTTCATGAAGGGATTGAGGTGATGATAGGTTTAATGGTGGATAAATATAAATTTAAAGGTTCATGTTTATTTTGATAGGGGAGCCCAAGATGGTACCAAAATATGGCTCAATCCATATTGGGTTGAGAAGACAAATCTAGGTTTTGGACTAGTTTAGAGAATGGTTTGTAAATTGGTTTGGTTATTTGGGCATCAGATTCAAAAATTAGGCCCATAGGTTGGGGTAAGGGAGTAGTTTATTCACCCTTGTCCTTTATGAAAGAGTTAAATATTTAGGAATATGTTTCCTCTATGGAAGGAGTAGATAAAGTGATCTCTCTTTTAAGAATGGTTTCCAAAGAAAGAGTGGGTGGTTACATGATAGGGGAGGAAGGTGTGATGGCAATGGTTATCTCCTCTAGTATATCTATCAAATGAGAGGTGGGTGAGTCTGTCATCTCATCAAGTGATGGAGAAGAGGTGGTTTATTATTTTGTTTGGGTATTCAAAAGAATAGAAGGTGGTTCCACCACTTTAATAAGTGGAGTGGAGGAAGAGGTAGTTGAGGTAATGGTTTCCTCAATGATAGGTTCACTAATAATTACATTCACTTTATGAGCGTCACAAGTGTGAGAGGATTCTAGTTTGTTATCATCATAATTGGTAGAAGGGGCATGGTTGGGGAAAGTTTATGAAAATTTATCAAGTGACTAATTTAGAGGTGCATTAGGATTATCTAATGCAAGTTCTCTTTTATCAATTAAGTTTTGGATAATGGTTTTGAAGGTGTTACACCTAAAAATGTCATGTCCAATGACAGAGTGGAAGGCACAAAGATTGTTCTTGTAGTACCAAGTAGGCATAGGGTGAGAAGCATCAAATTTTAAATGAGGCTTGATACAAGGAAGTTGTATGATGTCGGATTTGAGAAACTTGTCCAAAACTAAAGCATATGAATCCCCTAATAGAGTGTATTATTCTGAGGTAGCCTAGTTTTGATTCTACATGTATTGGTTGGAGAAGTTAGAGGAGTTAGTTTCATTGGGTTGGTTGACAACTAGAGGTGGAGTGGTTTTAAAGACAAATGTATTTGTAGATGCCTTTGGTTTAGTGTTAGGGTAGTTAGATTAGTCAGTGGTTTTGGATGGGGAAGGGTCATTGGACTTAAAGCTAGAGTTTTTATTTCTTAGTTTCAACTTCTCCTCATCAATGGCTTTGATTTCTAATTTACGTGCCATGGTGAAAGCCTCATCAATGGTTCTAAAGGTTTGAACCTATAGATTAGGGGCAATATATTTAGCACAAGCTCAAGAAAAATTTCAATCAACTCAGGTTGGGGAAAATATAAAGAGAGATGGTTGATAAGACCTCCATCTAGCTATGAAATATATAATTGATTCATCGTCAAATTCCCTGATGGAGTAGAGGTCAGTGATGGAGACCTTCTTGGATATATTGATTGAGAAGTGGTCTAAGAAGGTTTGGGTGAGTTGGGAAAATAAAAATATGGAATGATTAGTGAGAGAACTATTTCAATCTAATGTTGGTCCAGATAAATACATAGGAAAGGTTCACAGGAGAAGAGCATCATTGTAGGCAATCAAATAACATGAATGCTAAAATGCTTTTAGGTGTTTTTGGGGGTCCTCCTTGATCTAGAATTTATAAAATTTTGGTAGTCCCCAATGAGGAGGGTAAGGTTAGATAGGGATGGATGGGTGAATAGGTTCATTAAAAATTTGGTTGTAAGACAAAAATTTATGAGCCCCAGAGATAGATGACTCTAGGTTGGTCATTTTGTCCATCAATATTTTGACAAAATCTATTTCGGGTTGTGTAGTTCCATAATTGTATGGTAAGTTGTTTTTGGGGTTTAGTGGATGTAATATATGGATAACTGGTATAGGGTTAAAAATATGACACATATTGGTATGTGGTTATTAAGGGTTAAGATGATGCCACATATGGGATAATGGGCACAAAAGGTTGGGTAGAAGATGGAGCTATGTATCCTTGTGGATTAGGAATATAGCATGGGTAAGGTGTCATAGGTATTTTTTGAGGGGTTGATGTGGGTTGGTTCAGAGGTATGATCAGATTGGTAAATTGGGGAATTGATATGGATTGAGTTGGAGGTATGGTATGGTTAATTCATTGGGGGTGAGTGGTGACTCTAGTAATGATAGGTGGAAGGGTAGAAGGTATAGAAAACACCACATTTTGAAGTGAGGTAGAGATTTGTGGGTTGGTAGTTATAAGTGGAATAGTCGAACTATGGGTAGAAGGTATCCCCATGGTGGTTTGAGTATGGGTAACTAAAGGTAAGGTTGCCCCTATGTTGGAGGAGTTATTGGTTGGTGTAGGGGGTGTTTATTTATGGGTTGGGTTGTTTGATTGGGTTTGCGTGGAGTTAGTAGGTGGATTATTGGTAGAGGAAGATGTTTGGGTGATCAAAGATTGGGTAGAGGTAGTGGAAACTATAAGATGGGGATGAATCTTATAAGGTGGATCTATAAGAGGAATTGAAGTAGGGGTACGATGAGATAGGATGTTAAGGTAATGTTGGAGGGCCATGAGGTTATTATCAAGGAAGGTGGAAAAATTTGTATCACCTTAATCAACTACCTAAGGCATGGTATGGGGTATAAGGATGGGCAGAACCCTCAACATCTAAAGTATACTCCATGGAGGAAGAAGAAGAGGAAGGTGGCTCCTAGTTGGTTCAATTTCTCAATTATTGTCTAGTAGAAACCATATGAGAAATAGAAAGGAATAAATGAAAGCTCACAACTCCAACACAAATCAAACAAAAGAGAAAGATCTCAAGGCAATCAAAACATACACTAGAGTGTATTAAAAATCCAATGATATCTTTTATCTCACTTTTGGCTTATACTTTAGTTAGAAAATGTGAATAAGAACTTTGTTTGTAGAGAAAGTACTAGAAGGAAGTCTATGGTTGGTTTATAGTGTTTAAGGATCTCAAAATAATATATATTAAAAACAATATGTGGCTTGCTATTGGGGCCTACTCTTTCACTTTACACACTACCGTGATAAGGGTGTCAGGTGCCTAGCTAGTATATATAAATTTCTAGAGTTTAGACTCAACTAGAGAGATGAGTTTTGGTTCTCTTCTTAGTAATGACCTCCAAGTAAGATAGCCAAAGGGTGGAGGTTATCTTCTAGGAGATGAATCCATAGTCAATCCTTATGTCAATTATTTTGATGTTTAATTAATTTAAGAGTTTTGGTATAGTATGTGATAAAGAAGTGAATCTATGATTGATTTATTTGCTTTTAATTTAACTAAATGAGCTAAACATGCAAGAAATCAATATATGCAAGGTTTATTTTATACTTAAAATAAATTTTGATTTCTTTATATGAGCATAGAATAAGGAAAAAAGGGGCACCTAGATGCTACTAGGTCCCATCAGGTGTGCTAGAATGTTTCTCTCAAATTTGGTTAATTTATATTTAAAGAAGTAAGAAACTAGTAATAAAGGTGTGGTAGAAGAACCTATTTGTTTGTGTGAACATAGTCTAGGTAATCATGAAGATCTCCGCTTTATCTTGGGAAGAATGACCTATAGATAAGAAATCACTCATGCAAAAGGGTTGTTAGATGGATAGCAGGGTGGATTGCCTAGTATGAGCTAGATCTAAGAAG
This sequence comes from Torreya grandis, assembly GCA_037957365.1. NCBI lineage: Eukaryota > Viridiplantae > Streptophyta > Pinopsida > Cupressales > Taxaceae > Torreya > Torreya grandis. The sequence goes on along the minus strand of JARHVA010005154.1, from coordinate 1,100,780 downwards.
TATGAGATTACTAGGAGGTTGTCAATCCACACTCTTAAAATAGTTAAGTTGAAAGAAATGAAGATAAAGTAATTGCATCAAATAATAGAAAATACCGAAAGATAATACAAGAAGAAACAAATGATTGATAAAATAAATAGACTAATTATAATAATAAGTAGGTTAATACTAATGTTAAATAGGTCAGGTTTGGATAAAAAAATAGGTGAGGTCTCTATGAATAGGTAAAGGGTCAGAGAGTGGAATTTGGTTGAGGGTAATTGGGTGTAAATAGCTTGTTATTTCTTACCATAGTGACCTTTGATAGTCAAGGTGACCATCAATGGTTAAGCTAATTGTCAATAGTTAGGTGACCATCAATGGTTGATGGTGACCATCAATGGTCAGGGTGACCATCAACGATTTCTATGGGTTTTAAATGTGTTCATAGAAGGGTCTGGTTTAGTTTTCATAAAGGGTTCAGTAAATGGTTGGAATTCTAGTTAGGGATGAAGGGTTAATATATATGATATAGAAGGGTCTAGGTCAAAAACCAAGTAATCAATACTTGAAAACTAGAAATGTACTTAACTAGTTACTTGATGTCTAGTAGATGATCTTGGAGTAATTTTTATAGAGTAAGGGTATTTTTCTTGAAGATTAACTTGGGTAGAGGTTCAGGTCTCTATCATGGTTGCTGACTTGCTAAAGGGAAAACTTGCAAAGAAGTTTGATAGCTCCTAATGATTGCTAGTTGTCTGATGGATGAATGCTTGGATTGATAAATTCCTAGATCACCTTTCACCTCCTATTCCCCTCTTTTTATATTCAAAGAGAGATGGAGGTATAATTTTTAATAGAAGGTTTGGTTGGATTTTGTGATGCATTATCTTTCCATCTATATTACATTTTAAGAAACATATCAATTTATATTTAGCTAGATGGGGAAGAAACCTAACCATCAATGTTTAGGGTGACTGTCGACAGTCAAGGTAACCATATATGGTTAAGGGTTGAAGGTTATGTGGGGTAAAAGGAGTGGTTATTGATTTGGGTTTATCTAGTTAGGGTGACTTAGGGTCATGGTCAGAGGTTGGGTAATGGTCTAATCAGGGGTGCTTCAAAATCTAGAACCATCATGTATAGTTTTCTAGTGTCTATACTACTCACATAGGAGTTTCAATAACTATACAAACCATCTCCTTATTATACAGGCCTGGTAATCAAGTTCTTGTAGACAGTCATGTTGATAAGAGGATACATGTGACATTATTGGTCTATATCAATGTCTTCATCCTACCTGAACTGAAAGGAAAGGTCCATACAAGAGAGGGTAAGGTTTATACTATTGAGAATGTAAGATTGATGTTCATCACCATTGAGAATGTAGAGTGACACCTCAATTAGCTTATAATGATAGAAACATATGATGATTTGAGCCCTAAGCATAAGTGTTGAACATTATCATTGATTAAGGAGAAGATTGTTGAGCATTATCATTGAGTGTTGAGATTCGATATTTAATTTTGTCAATGATGTCAAATGTTCTTATAAAGATGCATGGTTCATTCATTGATGTTAATCTAATATCATTGATATTAAAAGTTCTTGGTCAAGTAAACCTTGAGGTCAGTACAGTAAGTATAAAACATATTGTAATGCTTCATATAGATGTTGTGAGATGGTATTTATAGGTGGCATGATAATATGAGTGACCTCCAAAGAATAAGTAGTGTGCTATAAAGATTTGTGTAAGTAGTTCTAAATATGTTCCAAATGAGCTATGAATATTATAATTCTATCAAGAACAATTGATAATGTTTGAGCATCAGATAGATTGTTTGAGGTTGTACATGAGGTGTTGAGGACTATTAAATTGATTAGAATATCATCTCTAAAGATCTATGTACATAACTCTGAAGATCCCAGTCATGTTCTCAAGATCTATAAGTAGCTTCAAGGATATTATGTTGAAGTTATAAATAAGAGTGAGTGTATGAGGTTTCTTGAGCATACATAAGAGACATTAAAACATAGGAGAGTTTCAAGGTGGAAGCTACATTATGGTTATAAGGTTAGATTTAAGGCTTAATAAGACTTGCAGGTCAAGGCTTAGAAAGCAAGAAGATAGATGGTGTTTAGATGAGGTAATAGGATTAGTTCCATATCACGAGTGAGCATTTGAACATAGCAAGAAGTGAGACAAGTTATTTTAAATATGTGCATGAAGTTTTAATTCAATTTTTGCAAGGAAAGGCATGAAAAGATGTTTCAAGGTTGTTTCTCAAGAACATAGAATGAAGAGTTATCTACTTTATGAGGTTTTCTCAGTGCTCATTAGCAAATGCAACATCTACATGAAAACTATTGATGCTTGGATTTTCACCCTTGAATAAATGTTTAGTTTTCCTCATCTAAGCAACATGATAGAATCATCTCTCTTACTGTGGGTGACAATTTTGTTGAGATGAATCTCTAGATGAGGGGATATCTCCCCTTGATGTGCCTTAAAGCTCTTTATAAAATAACAACTATGAATGAAAAGGGAGAAGGATAATAACTTGGAAAATTAAGTAATGATGTACCAATATTTGATATCCTCTTAATAATGAAACCACTACTTAAAGATAAATAAGGGTGTTTCACACAAAGTCACTATAAAGACACTGTAATTACATATGGACCACTCCACAAAGAATCAAACTTTATGTGTTTTCTAGGATTAGCCTCATCTTCATCCCATTTTAGGACAATGTCTCCTTCCTTAAAACTCCTTGGCATGTACTTCCTATCAAAAAACCTTTTTGTTTGTTGGTGAGTAGTCATGGTGTGCATAGCTTGATCTCTTGTTTCCTTAAGCTCTATCAACTCACATAATATGAACTCTATGCTATCACTCTCCATCAATTATAGCTGATAGGTAATATCTAAGTCTACTAACTCAAGTGAGATAAGAAGTCTAGCCTCCCTTTCATACACAAGTGTATATGGTGAGTTCCTAATTACTCTCATTGGGGTGATCTTATCAACCCAAAGAACTAGATTCAAATTGGTGTGCTAAGTCCTTTGATTCTCCTCCATTGGTCTTTTTATGATCTTAATTAAATTCTTGTTTATGGACTCAGCTATTCCATTTCCCTAGGGCTGGTAATTAGAGGAGGTGCTAAGGTAGATGTCGTGCTTCAAATCCCATTCACTTGTCCTTGCTCCTATAAAGACCAATGCATTATCTGAGATGATTATTGAAGGAGATCTAAATCTAGTTACTATACCTTCATAGAATTCCAAGACTAATTTTTCATTTGCCTCCTTAAGAGCTAAAACTTCCACCCATCTTGTAAAATAATTAGTGGCTATCAACACCCATTTGTGGCCAACACTAGGAAGATTGATCAAACCTATGTAATCCAAACCCCATTGCATGAAGGGTTGCTCAACCTAGATTGGGTGAAGAGGCAAAGAAGTTATATTTTGTTTGCTATCAAAAATATCACACTTATGTCATTTTCTCACCCAAGCATGGGTGTCTTCGAATAGGCTAGGCCAAAAATAACCAACCCTCATAATCTTGGTAACTGTGGTTCTCAGAGCAAAGTGACCACCAACTGGTCCATCATGGAACTCATGCAATATTTTATCTATCTGATCTAAATCAATGCATCTCAAAAGCACACTTGAAAAGTCTTTTCTAAATAACACTCCATCAACTTGTACATAGGGAATGGATTATAGCCTAAAGTACCTTCTCTTGACCCTATCAAGACCTTATGGACACTCACTTGTTTGAAAGAAATTAATCATGTCTTATGTCCATCTCTTTGTGGATGAAGGTAAAACTACTTTAGGATCATCATGAAGTGTCAAAAGAACCTCCCTTTGATCTTTCAAGTCTGAAACAATATGCTCACACAGTCCCTTTCCTTTCACTAGCTTGGTTGTTTTGATCTCCACATTGTATTCAATCACTTTGGTGATCTAACCTACCCTTTTCTCACTCAAATATCTACTCAACATAAACTATTTCATATCAAGATGAGGCACAAAAATATGAATATGTTATTAGATAAGATATGTCTAAATTTCTTTACCCTCCTTATAACTGAAAGCACTTATTTCTCCACATATGTATATCTTATCTCATAACCTTCTAGACCTTGACTGAAAAAGGCAATAGATTGTTACAAATTTTCCTTATTAGCTTCAGTGAGCATGGTAGAGATTACCTCTTCATTCCCAAAAGCATACAAATTTAAATCCTTGGAGAAGTTTGGACTTGCAAGAGCAGGGGCCTAGGTAATGGCTTGCTTGATCTCTTCAAAACTTTATTTTCTCCTTCATGTCCAAGTGAATATCTCATCTTTCCTTAGCATAGAATTCAAGTGCTTGACTAGGTTAGCAAAATCTAGAATAAACCTCCTAATGAAATTTATCTTTCCAAAGAAACTTTGCAAACCTTTCTTATGCTTAGGTAAATATAATGCCAAGATGGCACTTACCCTTTTTGGATCAATGGATAGACCTTTCTTAGAAACAATATGTCATAGTAGTTTGCCTTTTTGAATAGAAAATACACACTTCTTTGTGTTTATAGAGATCCCAAACTCTCTACACATCTCAAAAATCTAACTTAGATGCTTCAAGTGATATTTTGCTTCCTTGGAGAAATTTTTTACATCATCCAGATAAACCTATACAATGTCATTGATTAGTCCTTGGAAAGCCATATCCATTGCATGCTAGAAAGTAGCTCCAGTATTTGACAATCTAAATGACATCTTCCTATAGGCATATGTGCCCCATTTGGTGGTGAAGGATGTCTTGTACTAGTCACTTTCTTTTACCAAAATCTGATTTTACCCAGAATAACCATCTAGGAGAGAAAACCTCTCACTGCCTACCACCAGTTACAGAATTTGCTCCATAGAAGGGAGGGGATAATGATCTCTCAAAGATACTATATTTAGGTCCCTAAAGTCCACAAAAAATCTGATCTCCCCATTCTTCATTCTAATAGGGACTAAGTTGGCTAGCCAAGAGGAATGCTTGATAGGAAAGATCATTCTAGACTCAATCAACTTAGTGAGTTCTTTTTGCATGAGTGGCTCAATCTTGGGATTGATCAGTCTTTGTCTTTATTCGATGGTTTTGGCATTTTCATCTATATCTACAGTACGTTGAGATAATCTTGGGTTAAAAGCCTGTAAATCACTATACTCTCATGTAAAAATATCACTAAGCTCTTTGCATAGTTCAATGAAATCATGCTTCTCTTGACTAGTGCATACCCTTCCAAGTGCAAGTAACTTATCTTTGAAGATACCTACCATTTCATAGTTCTCTTTCTTGCTTGACATGCTTGCCTTCTCCTTCTTGAGCTGGTCATCCTCATTTAATATGCTTTCAAGAGTCACTAGGCCTTTGGGAAGCTTGTTAGACTTCAATTGGATAATTTGCCCTCCATATTATTATTATAGCTTAGAATAATTCTTTGTAGAAAACTCAACTTCTTCTTATAGGAAGAGAGCTATCTACTGGTTACTATCAAAAACTTGCCAATTAGTGACATTATCTAGTATATAATGTCTCATAATCAACTTTAGATAAGGTTTATTATTATTTCTCTTATGCCTTTTGAAACATCAAAATGAGCTCCAATTGCTACTAGCCTATCAGCATGTTTGTTATCTTCTCTTGAGATAGAATTGATGTTAAATTCTATGAAGTATTTTACAAGGTCCCAAACTCTATGCTTATAAGACTTGAGCAAGGAGTTCTTAGTCAAATTCTACTATCTAACTTGATTGACAATGAGCTCGCTATCATCAAACACTTGCAATTCTTTAACACCTCTTTTCCTTACCCACTCTAGGCCATGAATGAGGGCCTCATATTGAGCTACATTACAAGTACAAGAGAACTAAAATTGAAAAGTTGAAAAATACCATTCTTTTAAAGGTGAAACCACCATAGCTCCACCACCTACCCTAATCTTGCTTCTAGATCCATCAAATAAGCCATTCACATGTTCATTTGAATTCATCAAATTGGGCATGAAAGAGTCCTTCTCATGCATATAATAGACCCCAAGACTAGATTCTTCAATAAACTTGTAAGGATCATGCACATAGTTATCATCTCCCTACTCATCTAGGAGCAAATCAAAAAATCCTTCAAGGGAAGATGATGGAGATTGATCAATGTGAAACTCCTCTTCATCAATGATAGCATAATTAACATTTGATACCTTAGGTTAATATGGTTCCAAGTGATCTTTATGAATAGGTTCTGACTCAATCTTTATCTTAGTTCCATACTTTGTTCTCAACACCATGTAAAACCAGTTAGATGACAAGTATCCACCAATTTTGGATGTGAAGTCTCTTGACAAGCAAAGAGAAAAAAGGGAGGTAAATCTAATAATACCACATCATGAATAATTGAAAATGTAGGAAAATAATGAATGATCAAGTTTAAATCTTTCACAATACCCAAAGTCTTGGTTGGTGATCTGACCAATCACAAAACTCCTTTAGTCATTGGCTTGTATCTGATGCCTAGCTTATTTGCTATGAATTTTGGCATAATTGATGTGCTTTCTCCACTATATATGATGTAGTTGTGAACCAAGAAATCACCAATAATTAAGGATAAGTAGAAAGGAGGAGTCTTCTCATATTTCTTCACCTGATCATCTATAGATTGATTTTCATTGACCAAAACTACATTATCACTTTTAGATGGGCCAACTTATGTATCCAGGCCATGCAATTTCTTTTGGAGCATATATTTCTGCCCACATAATGCTAGATAATCCCATAATGAGATGTTCATATGAAGCTTCTTCATCTAGTCCACAACATTAATGGAAGGATTACTTACCTTGGGGTTCTCTTTATGAACATTTGCACCTTGTGATGTAGCTTATGGAGCTAGGGTTGTAGTAGCTATCCTAAAATATTGAATCCTCTAATTTTCTTATGATTTAGGAGAGAAATTAGGTCTTCCTCCCATCTGAACTAATGTAGGAGTCAAAATAGGTCCCTGATTGGTTAAGTGGACTTCTTCAATGACACTTTTCTTTGATTTAGTGTTGGTAGCCACATTAGCTTTATGATTACTTATATTCCCCACATAATTAATGGCACAAAACTCATCCTCCAAATGATTAATGAGAGTGGAATCAGTATGAGGTTTTTGACTTTCTAGTCCACCTTGCATAGGTCCTTCAAAATTTGAAGTTTATAAAGATCGGCTGCCTTCCATTACCATGCCTTAATTGTGCATCTCATTTTCCTAAGCAACATGCTCTTTGCCTTATTCAAAAGAAGAGTAATTGGACTATTCCTAGACCAAATTATTTTTAATGGGAACAAGGTCTTTGGAGGATGAGGGAACATCAGGATTATAACTTTGATAAGGCTTGGAATGGGTGATTTGAACTTGTCCTTATGCATTACCTTGAAAAGGAGGTCGATTTGTTTGTCCAAACTAATTATAGTAATGATAAGTCCTATAATTTTGGGCTTGTTGCCTTTTGAGAGTAACCAATTCATTAGTAACACTTTGAATTAGGATTTTGAATTTATGAATTTCATTAGTAGGGGCAATGGTAGATTTTTTTTGACTAGACAAAGGAGTTAAAATGGGTAATGCACTTTGACTAGAAGAATGCAAATCAGGGAACATTGGCATTGGAGGTATAGGAGCTATCTTTCCTACATGGACATGATAATTCTCAGCATTTATGGCTTTTTCATAGGTATAAATAATTTTTTTCCATCCATAGACTGAATCATCATGGCACTATCACTATTCAATGATTTTAAGTAATACAAAAATTCATAATTTGTAGTTGGCCTCACAAGAATTGGGATTCTATCCCAAGTTTTTTAAAACCTAGTATTGAAATCCTATATGAATTCATGTGGTGCCCTCTTTATTGTGGTCAATTTCTTCGATAGAGATAATTGATCACTCTTTTCTCCAAACCTATTAGATAATAGGGTCCCCAACTCATCCCATGAGCCAATAGAATTTATAGGTAGGTTCCATACCAGTCCATAACTTTTCCCTTAAAAGACAAGGCCAACAACCTAATGGCTACATTTTCTTGAGTGATGATATGGATATTACAAAAGTTTTATATATTCATGATATGCTCAATGGAAGTAATAGTACCATATCCACTAAAATATGGGACACTTTTGAGGGTAGCTCCAAAAATCTGATCATATTGAGCAAGTTGTAAGGGAGATTCCCCCTAAAAAGGCATAAAAGGTTGTCTTCTAGCCATATTGGGAATATTAATATAAACATTAGGAGTAAAATTCAACACAAATTTGGAAGGTTTAAACATAAACTTTCTTTTGTATGGATGAGTGTTGACAAACCTGGATCTTTTGGTGGAATATGGAAGTAATTCCACAAACATGAATTGTACACCTTTAGCAGCAGACCTAGTGGTCACTTTTAGCATGGAAATAAGGATTGATCATTAACCATGTACTAAATGTAAATGATTCATTTTTTGAAATCATGTCAAGACCATCATAAATCTTGAATAATCTTCTAAGACTTAGTGTCCCACCAAGTGTGCCAAAAACTGATGACGCTTGGATTTTCACCCTTGAATAAATGCTCAGTTTTCCTCATCCAAGCAGCATAGTGGAATCATCTCTCTTACTATGGGTGATAATTATATTGAGATGAATCTTTAGATGAGGGGTTAGCTCCTTGATGTACCTTGAAGATCTTTCTAAACTAACAATTGTGAATGAAAAGAGAGAAGGAAAACAATTAGGAAAAACAAGTGGCGATGCACCAATATTTGATATCCTCTTAAGACTAAAACCACTACTTAAAGATAAACAAGAGTATTACACACAAAGTCATAACAAATACATTATTAAATTAGTATTTCATAAGTTAAATTAAGGAAGGTAATTGAGGTTTAGGAGGGTAATGAATGATTATACAAAGAGAATACACATATACCACTTCAAAGGTGTTTATGCACTTAGTAAAGAATGCTAACATAGACCTACAACATCATCCTTTCTGCACATTGGTAAGTGACCATAGATTGATATGCTAGAAAATAACCTTTTCACTAGTCATTATCAACAAGATTCAAAATTATACTCAATAGTGTAATGTGAAAATGGTGAAATCACTTGTATATTTCTTCAAGAGTTATAGTAAAAATATGGCCAAAGTTTTATCATAACCATCAAAACTCCTCAATAAATAGAATGAATACATATATATAGCCTTGAGAAAGAGATCGAGCAAAGGTAAGTCTAAAAATGATTCAAACATGTGTCAACTTGAGAATGGAATAGTTACACTACATTTTGTAAGATGTATTCTTTTTAATTATGCCAACAAGATCAAGAAGATCTGAACTATGTTTTGCCATAAATGGGTCCATTGGTAGGAAATACATTTTGGATGATAATTGTTCCTTATTAACTTATCATGATATGAAATATTATACCAACTCACTCTGTTGACCTACCTTTTTTTGTTTGCTTATACATATATGTTTAGGATTCTACCATGTATCACTTCCATTTTTGTTTTTATGTTCCTGCCAAACTCCTTTTAAACTTCAACAGCTATTTTCATAGTCTGAAGTTGACATACTATAGGTTATCACTCTCCTTCAGGTATTTATTTGAATTTTTTATCCTTAGCACTTGTGTTTTCAACATTATTTCAGATAATTTTTCTGAAAGAATTCATTTGAACTCTTCTTCATTTCTTCTTAGATTTTCTATAAACTCCTTCATTCAGACAAAATGTCTAAAGGAATTCTATCTTTTTGGCCTTTTGATAAGCATTTTCCTTATTAAACTTCCTTTGAACAAAATGTATGAAGGAATTCTTTCCTTTGCAAATTTCCCTTCAAGATTTTGGAAACGGTCCTCCTCTTTGAAATGTACCTCATTTTGCCTTTGAAAAGAACTTCCTGAAGGGAACAACCCCTTCGGACTTCTTGCCAGTGACCCTTTAGCATTATTTGTAAAGTCCACTACCCTTGAAAATTTTGTGAAATGGTATTTTTAATAATTCAATGAACCCTTCAACATTTTAAATGTCTCCTTTTCCCCAAAATGATCCTTTGGACTTTTTGGAATGGTCCTTCAAAATTTTTATCACCTACCCTATAGAAATAATGAAGTTACTTTCAAAATTTTGGAATAGTCCACTTGTCCCTTGGTGTAAATTACTTAAATTTTTTTATAAGGGACAATTTTTGTAGACTTTTTTTAAAGTGCCCTTCGCAAGAATGAAAATATCCTTTGGCTTGTTGAAAAATGTTCCTTTGAACTTTTTGAAATGCCCTGTAGACTTTTGGAAATGGTTCACTTTCCAAAGAAAATGCCCTTCGAAAAAATTTCAAGGGTCCTTTTGGGATTTAAAGAGCCCTTTAAAATAAATATCATGTACCTTCAAAAAAAATTCAAGGGTCCTTTTTTATTAAAGAAAACACTTAGTTAGGGAAAATATTCAAACAAAAAGTTTGAAAGAATTCGGCAAAACCTCCAAAAGAAATACTTGAACAAAACCTAAAATAAATCTTCCTTGAATAAAACCCAAATTAAATTAAACACTTACTCAAAATAAAAGACTCAAAATCCTAGAAAAAGACCAAAATAAATTGTTTGAAGGAAAGACTTGTGCATTTGCTGCCAGTTTTATATAAGATAACTCTCTTGAATGAAAGCTTCATTACTGAGTCCAACCAAAGACATGGATAGGTGACTAAATGGATAGGAGTACTCAAATTTGGCTTGAAAGACCAAAATTTGGTCAATAAGAATGTAATATATTCATGGTAAATGAGGAAGGATTTTAGCAAAAACTTCCAAGCATTGGTTTTTGAATAGAGGAACTAAGTTTTATGAATGATCGTTAAGACTAGAAGATGGTCTAAACCCTCATAAAACCCTAATTGTGACCTGATATTGAAGATATTATTCTAAAGAGATTAGAATGGTTAGATATTTTTATACAAGTTATTGGAGATTGAAGTTAACTCTCCTCATCATCTCCACATGTTATTGGTTTCTTAGGTGAGTGAGTAGACCCTACAAAAAAGTGCTTATCATTCATAAATTTTTTGTAGAAGATGTAGTTGGCTGAGTCAAAGTTGCTAAGTGGATGAAGATCAAAGTGTGTCACTTTTAGTTGTTATTCATGAATATTTTTTGATAGGTTCCAGATCTTAGGTATGCAAAGTTGGTGATCAAATTTAGATAGTCACTAATAGACTTAGTGGTGTAGATAATAAAAAATTTAGGTAGAAGTGAAAAGATGTTTCTTGATGTATTTTCATGTAAGATTAATGAATTTAAATGCAAGATGATATTTTTTGGGTATTTAATTATCTATTTATGCTTTATGGAAGATTGGAAGTTAGTGTTAGATGTTGAATCATTGAAACCAAAATGTCTTATATGACTGAGTAGAGTCTATGAGAGAGAAGGTCAGAAGATTGGTCTATAAGAACAATAGTTTTCATTAGATATCATGATATGATTAATTATATTTGATATAAGGATGTTATAATATCCTCTTCATGTAATTAAATCTCTTTAATATATTCAATCATGTGTCAGACGTTCACATTTCCTTGACTATGTTTTTGAGTCAGTTGGTAGTTCTAAGTGAACATCTCCCAGAGAAGTGTTTGAGCCTATTTACCTTGATTTAAACCATCGAATGAATTATATGATGACCCTAAGGTCTTGAGGTTCTTGAATATGTAATTTTTTTCCATGGTTTTTTAGAAAAATTTATTATATGCCTCAGTTATTCAAGATAGAGTTTTTGTATATGTGTAGGCCTTTTATAAACAGTGATTTGAAAAAGGGTTCAAGTGGTAGTTGGACCTAAAAGGTGGTTTAGTGATTAATTAAAGTTGGATAATGTATATTAGAGTTTCATATGAATTTATATTTCCATGTCAGGTGTTAGGATATGCTTCAAGGAAGATTAAAGGGTAACATGTTGTTAAGAAGACTTATTAGGTCTCCATAAACCTAAAAGATGATTAAGGGCTAATTGATGTATGGACAACCTATTTTAGTGATTTATTCATGATTAAGGCATGATATTTTAATATTAAAAGACCTATTCATGGCTGACCTAAGTGATTTGAATATGTAGATGACCTAGAAATATATGATTAATTGACTTGCATAAAAGCAAGGTAGTTTAGGCCTATTTGGGTGTGCTTAAAGAGTGAGAGAAGAAGAGGGTAAGAAAATGATATAGATAATTAGTGAGTATAAATAGGATACTTATAAAATTAGATAAATTTTATGAATATCTAATAGAGGTTTTACATATGAGGATCAAGGTCATAGGTCCTAATCAAGCCACGAATAGGGCTAGTTGAGCGAAGAAGGTTGAAGGCCAATTTGAGTGGGACTAAAGTGAGTGATGAGATAAAGGAGTAGATCATCATTTTTTGTATAATAAATAAGGATTTATGAAGGTGATCAAATAATCAGGTGGCTGAATTAGTGTTGAGTCATCTAAGGGTTGGTGCCTCCTTATAATTGGGTGATTGTTAAAAGCATGGTTGAGTTAGTGTTGAGATAGTTGGGGTTGGTGATTCAAGTGAAGTGGGTACTTCAATAAATATTGATGTTTATCTTATATTAATATAGTCCATTTGTTTCATCAATTAGTTTTATACCCATATGGGGTTTCCCATGTATATATTGTGTTCATGTGTTTCATGCTCTTATGATTTGATGCTTATGCTTGCTTAGATGTACATGTTAAGATGGTTCATGAATGGTTAAATGGAATTGAATGATTTTTTTTGAAGATTTATTCACCCCCCCTCTTAGTCATCTTATTTCCAATAATTGGTATTAGAGTAGGTCCTTTAGAGCAGGCTTGAAATCCTAAAAGAGATCCTAAGAAGCAAGGATGACTAGTTAGTAAGATTAAGGTGGATTCTCCACTAGTAAGGTTCCATTGCTCTATGGATCTAACTATGCCTTATCTAATGTTAGAATGAAGATATATATGATGTCACAAGGACATTATATTTGGAATTCAATTATGAATGACTATATTTCACCTTTAATTATGCCAATAGATGTAACAAGTAAGAAGGCCAATGAAAATAAATCCAAGGAAGTGAATGTCATTTTTTGTGGCTCATCAGAGGTAGATAGTTTAAAGGTAATGCATTTTATTTTAGCTAAAGACATATGGGATAAATTTAAGACCATATATGAATGAGACACCAAGGTGAATATGGCCAAGTTACAGACCCATATAAGATAGTTTGAAATTTTGAAGATTAATGAAGATGAAACTATTGCATCCTACTTGTTGAGGGTTGATGATGTTTTTAATATCATAAGAGGATTAGGAGAAGAAGTGAAAGAGCCTATTGTTATTCAAAATTTATTGACATCACTAGCTTATAATTTTTATTCTAAAGTGTCTACAGTAGAAGAGATGTAATATTTGGACAAGCTAGATATAGATGGGCTCCATGGCATCTTGACTACCTATGAGATGAGAACTAATCAAGGAAGAAACTTTTAAGGTTAAAAATATTTCAAATGCCAAGAAGGAAAAATATGAGGTATGTTCAGCTATTGATGATGATGAACTCATATCTATGTTTACTAGAAAGTTAAGGTTTGGCTCTGTAAAGTATAAGGGTAAGTTACCCTTCAAATGTTTTAGTTGTGGCAAGGTTGGTCACTTTACAATGAAGTGTCCTAACAAGGATAGATATGAGAAAAATGAAGAACATGATGAATCTCATGTAGATGATAGAAAGGCCTATAAATTTGAAAAGAACAAGAGAGAATTAAATAATAATGAAGGAAAGAAATGATAATTAAAGAATAAGAATAGATTCTATACCAAAGAAGATATCTCATCTGATGTAAGTGATTCAAACACATCTAACAATGATGATGATAAGAATGATTCTAAATATGACAATAATGAAACATTGTTAATATGTATAAAATAAGACAACGAGGATTGCTTAAATGGGAAAGGCCTCATGATTGATATATAATTAGATAAAGAAGTATACTATGATAGTGAAGAAGGAGAAGCAAAAGTGGATCTTGAAGTAGAGCTCATGGGTGCCCCACAAGAGTTGAATCTTGTGAAGAAGAAGATCAAGAAACTAAAGTCATTAGTTTAGGACTATGAGGAGTAGATTGGATTGTTTGTAAAAAGTACAAGCAACACTTCCAAAGAGTATGAAGATATCATCCAAAAAGTTTAAACCTAGATAGAGATTGTGTTAGAAAGACTAAAGGTTAAAGAGGAAGATTTTAGTAGATATGAAACTAAAATAAAAACTTTCAAATCTGAGTTGGATGAAGCATATAGCAAGGTGAAGAACTTTGTGAATTTAAAAAGAGCATTAAGGATATAGATTATATCCTAAGTAGTCACAAGTCTTAAAATGATGAGATAAGTCTTGACTTCAAAGAAGACCAAAAGAAGGCACCTTGAGTCTAAAAGAAGACTATTGAACACAATAAGGTCAACATGAAAAGACCTATCAGACAACCCAATGCTACAAGATATGATAATTATTTTAATGGTTATTGTTTTACATGCAACTAATTTGGTCATAGAGAAAGAGAATGTAAAATACCCTCCAAGACTGAGTACTCATGGATTTAATGGCCATTTTTGGCCCACATAACAAGCTTGCATAAATTTAGTGTAGTTTCTTGAGGATCAAGTATGGAACAAAGCTTGGATAGGAGTTCTAGATGAATTAATGGACCAAATGGATCTTAAAAATTTCAAGTCTTTGAAACAATTTGAGATTTTTTAAAAGTGTATCTTTTTAATTTATAAGGGATAGGTATCTAAATAGATTTTTATAATGTTTGATCCTTTAAATATCAAGCTAAAGTTTAGGCCTTTTTAGGTAAATCCTTTATTTGGGAAATATTTTGGGATTTCCTTTTGCCAAGTTATTTCTTTCTAACCTTTTATTTGGCTAAGTGTTATTTATTTAAGAGTTTTTATTTTAGGTTTTTTGGGCTAAGTTTTGGGAATTATTTTGAAATTTTTGTTTGAAACAAAAAGCCTAAAGGATCATCTCTGGCAAAGAGTACCAAAACTTTTTGAAAGGGTATTTTTTAGCCAAAGTGGTCCATTAAAAAATATTTAAGGATATTTATACAAGCTAAGTGTCAAATCTCTTTTGGGAAAATTATTCACACAATTTTCCCAAAGGCAAATTCTTTCAGGGAAAATGTTTGACAAAAGTCCCAAAGGGCAGTTCTATAAAAAAGTGGTCCAATACAAAATTCCAAAGGGGCACCTTTTTATTAAAGTTTAATTTTTAAAAGTCCTTTTAAAAGGTCTTAAAGGGAACATTTTATAGCAAAGTGTCCTATACACTTTTTTGAAATATATCTTTTTTAAGCAAAGAGGCCAAGACAATTTTTTTGAAGGGTATTTTCTTGAGAAACTGAATGAAGAAAAATTTTATAAGGGTAATTTTCTAAAAAAAATGGACTAATGAAAGAGCTCCAAAGGGAATTTACAAAGGGCCATTCTAAGGACACAATTCCTTTGGGAAAATTATCTATGACAATTGTTCTGAAGGCAAATTTCTTTCAGAGCTTTTATCTTGAAGCAAAAACTAAAGACATGAATTATTTAAAACATTTTATCCAAAATAATTTCTCAAGGTAAAGTAAAGCAAACAATTTCCTTCAGAGGAAGTGGTTGAGACACCAAGCCCAAAGACAAGGTTCTAAATGGAAGAAGGAGACTAGGGTCTTAAATTACTCTCAAGGCTTTTTAGGACACTTTGGGTTCACTTAAAGTGTAAATTTCCATTTTCTAAGGACAAGACCAGATTTTTATAGTCCCCATGGGATGCAAAGAATGCGTATAATGACTTAGAAGTGCATGGGATCCATTTGGTTCTTCATTGTGTTCATTGAGACACTTGGGCCTAGTAATAAAAATTCTAAGTAGGTAGTTTGTTGAGGCCAAATTTTGCATGTGTGGATGATTCAAGAAGAATTGGTCATATGAGTTTGTTCAATTTTATGCCAATATCATATGTACCAAATCTTAGGACCTATTCCAAAGTACATCAAAATTTACGGAGATCTAAAGTTGGCCTCTCAACCAAATTCCACTATTTTTTCCATACTTAGCCATTTTTAAGTTCCATTAGAGTCGAGTGAGCACTTTACAAAGTTATATCTTATACATGCAATAGTGATAGGGGAAAATGGTCACATGGGTTTGTTCATCTTAGTCCCTAGTTTCTATGTGCCACATTTCAAATCATTCAATAAATCATAAAATGAGATATGCATGTTTAATTTTGGCTCCTTAGTCAAATTTTGCTAAGTTTTCCATACTTGGCCATTTGAGCTCAATCGTCACCAGGACATCATGTAAAAGAATTTGAACCAACCAACTTGTGAATTTAATATCTTGCTCAAGATGCCTCTCATAATTAATAGATCAAGCACAATTTTAGATCTACATGCTAAGAACATCCTTAGAAGTTTTCAAGCCTATGCAAGCTTTTTGGTTTGAGTTAAAAGCTTTTAAATTTAGACATGTGTAGTATGACAGTCATGCAAATGTCAAATGACATCTTATAGATTGTTAAGTTTAAAATCATGAACCAACCATCAGTTTTCAAACAGTGGGTCCCAAAAAAATCAATGATCCTCACTCAATCATACATATCAATCCAACAGTACAAGATGGGTCAAAAAATTAGAGAGATTGAGAGGCTACCACATTGCATAAGCGCATAAACTGATAGACTAATAATAGTATCTTAAGTATTAATGAATGTTTGACACATGGTATAAGTGGAGATAAAGTTGATAATTCAAATATAGATCCGAAGGCTTGCATTTGTTCATACCTAGAAAATCCAACATAGTGACAACAAGGATGATGTAAGTGGGACCAAGCAAATCCAAGAAGTAAATATTATAATTCTAAGTGTTAATAACATGTTAGCTCAAACAAAATATCCATGTCTCTCACTCAATCATATAGAGAAGTATCAATGGAGTGAGCTGAGTAAAAAGGGGTGAATGATCTGAGTTAGCTTTGACATCCAATAGAAAAAGATCAAGCTGGGACATTTTTGACTAGGGTCGATGGACTAGCTTGACTTGGCTAAAGCAAATAAATCAACTTGAGCTGGTATAAATATATAGGATTAAACTCAAAAATAAACTAAGATGGACCAAAATGCATAAATAGGGCCCAAACATTGTCAATAGGGTTCTAAAAAGATAGATTAGGTGTTTTAAACCTAATATAGACTAGGCTTCGAGTAGAGTAAGGAAAATGATAGGAAATCCAATGACCTTCTATCTACAAGATAAACCTATGATCTAGATATGAAAGTGGAGTAATAAGTGACTAATGTAAAGGGTTTTTATCCTTTAACATCACCATAGTCTTGATAATTAGCCACCTAAAAAGCATGAAATAATGATTTTGTGTAGGTCCATGAGTATGAGGTTTTGTCCTCAAGTGAGAGATGGCATAAAGGATTAAATAAAAGGTCCAGTGATGGGAACTATAGCTAAGAGCATTCAATGCATCTTCAAAACCTTTGAGAACTTTATCACTCAACAAACCACGAGTAATGTCCTAATTGATCAAAAAGGTGGCAAGGTTTACATTGGCTAAGATGTAGAGGTGGTAGCTCAGGTTTAATTAATGACCCAAGTTAAAGTGTTTTTTTTCTGATGACACATTCCTACATCTTTTCTCTCTCTCCCTATTCTTCTATATATTCTGGTCTCATTCCCTTTGAAGGGGTTCTCAGACTTTTAGAATTTAGAATTTTCTTTTTTGAGACAAGGATATTCATCATGAATCTTGCAAGAATCTCTCATTTGATATGGTTAAACTCTATCAAAATATTGTAAGAACTTCCTTTTGAAGTAATAGGATCAACTCTTTGCCTATCTCTTGTCTTTAATCGGTTCTTAGTATGCTTGTGCATGGTAAATTTGTGAAGGAGATTATTCCTAGTTTTTTGTCCTTCTACTAACCTCTTTGAAGGAATTTTCAAACTAACTTGTAGGTCTATACTAATGTTCCATTTGAAACCTCTTCTATGAAATATTTATGCAACTAGTGAGATTGTGAGATTGAGTAAGCCATAGTTGTCTTTTATTGATCCAGTGCATGTTCAATCTTATGTGTGTGTTCATTCAACTTTGGTGTATCACCCTTTTAACTTTCTTAGGATCCATTAACCATATTTATAACCCTTTTCCCTATGAATTATTAGTTTCGTGTTAGTTTAGGTGAGCATCAAGAGGAAGCTGGCCTTCTCTAGAGGTTCAGTACTAGTGTAGGTTACCCATAGCTTGGGGTTATCCCAATATTATAGCTTAGTTGGATAGATCTTGAAGAACCCTCTTCAAGTGTAAACATTAAGCCTATAATAGTTTATGGCATGCTTAGTGGGATCCACTTGTTTTAAAATGAAGATTGATCGAATTTGATATTAGTTTGATAAAATTTACAATGGTTAAGCTCCTAAACAACATCTATCAACTCCAAAAGGAATAATCAACACTTTGGTGTAGAGTATTAGCTTCATCTCATGCCAGAGGTGATAACAAGGTCAACTTTAAGAGGCAATCCTTTTAATTTTATTGAACTGCCTTTAATTTCTACAAAAAGATTAAGTTTTGATAATACTCATCCATATCAGGGAATTTTTACTCTTAGGTCATTTATAAGGCCTACCCCTGCAAGAAACCCTTTAATACCCCCTTTCATATCCATGGTATCCCCTAGGGCTTTTGTAGCTTTTAATGGCCAAAGCCCTCTATCCCTTTCTCACTATGACCCTATCTCAGTTTTAGCCCTTAAATGTGTCCCCTATTACACTATAGATGAATCTATAACACCCTATGATAACCTCATGGACATAGCCAACTTTTGCAATATCCATAATGTCATTAAGGAGAATATATCTAATAGGCTACTAGCTACTTCATTCAAAGGAAAGGCCCTAGATTGGTATAGAGGCCTTGTTGATAACTCCATTCAAATATGGGATGAATTAAGGGAGGCATTGTGTCAAATATTTTAGGACAAAATTGACTATTTATCACTTATAGAGCAACTAACTACCATTAGGAGAGCTCCTCATGAAGTCATGGAAGACTTCAACACAAGGTTCCAAAAAACATAGGATAGAATCCTAGTCACAATTACAACCCTTACTTTGCCTTCATATATTATTTAAATGCCTTAAATAGTGACATAAAAGTGATGATCCAATATATGGGAGGAAATATACTTCTATATGCATATGAGGTGGCCAATAAAGTAGAAAATTGTTTGGTTCAAGTTAACAAACTTACACCCAGACCACCAATGCCCTTATTTCTTGAAATCAGACCACCTCCTAGTGTTATCCCTCCATTAGATGTCATTCTTCCTACACCATAAATTATTTCAATCCCTTCACTAAATCAAGAGAAAGCTTCTACTAGTGGATCTAGTGATTCACTAGAGCAGAAGAACTTTCAAGATCTCAAAAGCATGTTTCAGCCCTTGGGAAATGAGCTAGTAAATGTCAAAAGTTAATAAGATTTCAATAGGTCTCATCAAAGTTCATATTAGCCTCAAAAATAATCTTTTCCATAAAATAGGCCACCATATAAGGGGAATTACCAAAGCTAGGGCCAAGGGAAGCATGGATAGAATAGGAAAAATAACTACAATCCTAATATTACTAGTACTTCTAACTCCTTGGTCCCAATTCAAAATATTGTGGCTCAAGAAGTAGAGGGAACCATGCCTTGGAACAAGTCCTTTGGTTAGAATATTATCCCAAATATTGACCTTAACTAGGCCTTCAATGATCAATGGCAGCAAGTTTCTAATTTTGGATAAAAATAAGCTCTCATGGCCCATAATGTAAAGGTACCTATGATGACTAGGCCAAAGGAAACTCCACAAGATCAAGGGTTTAATTAGGGATTGAATCAACCAAATACTACAATGATGAACTTTGAATAAGAAGAGTGTTATGCATTCAACCAATAGGCTAGTTCTAGCCAGGCCTATATTCTAGTGGTGGTAAACACAAGAGTTAAAATAAGGAACATGGATGATAGCTAAGAACCATTTAAAGAGCTTCCCACCATTACTCATTAATTTACAAAGATAAGTGAACATGTTATCACTCCAAATCCTCTAGTACCTCCAAAAAATTAGAGCTAAAAGAATATTTTTGTGCCCCAAGACTCAAAAGTTTAACAAACAATAGAGGGAAGCTCCCAAATCATAAGCAAAGGTTGGTGGTTCACCTATCAACATTGTGGAAAAAATGGAAAAGTCAAATATGAGTGTACCCATGTTGGATGTGCTCTCTAGGGCTAGACAAGAAGACATCCTTCAAGAAAGAATATCAAAGATTAATATTGCAGATAAGCCACCAAGTAAGGTGAATGAAGCTATCACCAATGTAGCCAAAGCACCAAATGAAGGTCAATCAAGTAAAGTAGTCAAACCTCCTCCCTTTTATATTTTAGTAATCATTAGCAACTCTTTAGTGAAAAATTATTTATTGGCCAATGAGACTATTACCTTAGTGATGCCAAAGTCCGTAGTTGATCATCTTGGTCTAAAATATGAGCCATAGTCCACAGGATTTCTATAACTTGATGGTTCTTCTCCTAAGCCATCTCACATAATCAAGGACCTCAATATGACCCTACAATCTTGTCTTAGTGTCTCTATGGCCCAAGATGTATTGATCTTAGATGTGCCTCCTTGCTTTGCACTATGTTTTTCTATAGAGTTCAAAAAAAACATTAAAGGCTATCTTCCAAGAGAATGGTCCTATATGGCATTCAGGATAAGGTATGATGCCAAAGTGTCAATCAAAGCTGAGCCCATTTCACAATTCCATATAGATCCTTATGGACTACTTAGTGTTAACATCAATTTCACCATCATTGATGAGGATGAATTAACAATGGGGTAGGATTAGAACACTCATTTAGAAGAGGTACCAAACATGTTCTTGGCTGACCTATGGAATGACAACCAGTTGGTGGACCCCTTAAAAGGTGTTGAAGAAATGGACTTAGGTGTCTTATATTTGCATGAAGAAAACTAGCCTATGTCATCTCTCATGAGGCATTAAGAAGGTCCTAGTGGTCTATCTAAGTTTTTATTTGATGTCTTAAGGAGCAAGCATGGGGTGGGTGTAGCTATCATGTTAATATCCCCTTAAAATGATAAGTGCTTCTCTTCATATAAGTTCTAATTCAACTACTCCTAAAATAAAACATAATATGGTCTCATTTATGGCCTTTAATGGACCAATAAGAAAAATATAAAGTATTTGCAAGTCTATGGGGATATAGAATTGATTATACACCATGTTAGAGGTTAGAATGCCACTAATAACCCTTTAATGAAGTCCTAAAACATAGAGTGTGGGACCTCATTGATGACTTTTAGCCTATCATCATCCAATAAATGACGAGAGGCCAAAATCAACATGTTGATAGGCTAGCAGCTATGGGGGCTCATTTTGACATCCCTAATGATTTGAAAAGGATAAAAATTCAACCACATGTCAAAGTGGTAATAATACCATCAGTGCCAAATAGAAAATCTCATTGGCAGGTCTTTGAAAATGACAAAAAGAATGCATGTTTCTTGCAACAAGAAGCATAATTCTCTTCCCTCAACCAAGAAAAATTATAGCATTAGTATGGGGAGAAAAATTTTCAATTAAGGTCCAATAAGCTTTAAAAGGGCTAGTCACCCTATGAGGCCTTTTTAATGAAAGTGACCATATTAGGAAGGATAAAGTAGTAATATCAACTAACAAAGAAAACTATGAAAGAGTTTTTATCTTTGAAGACAAGTTCCTCAAGATTGGAAAGGTTAGTGCTAAATATGAAAGGCATGCTTTTATAGAGTTCTTTAAGGAATATGTAGATATCTTTGCCTGGAAATATAATGACATAAATGGCTTTAATATTAATCTAACCCAACACACAATAGAGCTAGAGGATAATTCCAAGCCTGTTAGGTAGAAGTAGAGGCCCATAAATTATAAGATTAAATAACTCATAAGAAAGGAGTTGACCAAGTTTGTTTAATCCAAGATCATCTTCCCAATCAAGCACTGGTCATGGGTAGCTATACTACTACATGTCAGAAAGAAGAGTGGGGAGATCAAATTGTGTGTGGAATTTAAGGATCTTAATAGGGTCTCTTTGAAGGATCATTACCCTCTACCATCCATAGATAAAATTTGTAAGGAGTTTTTGGTTTAGAACACTTCTCTCTTAGATGGATATTCAGGTTATAACCAAGTCATAGTGAGATAAAAGGACCAGTACAAGACTACCTTCACCACTAAGTGGGGGATATTTTCTTATCAAAATATTCCTTTTGTATTATCCAATGCTGGGGTAACCTTTCAAATATTAATGGACATGGCCTTCCAAGGACTACTAAATAAAATGGTGTTGGTCTACTTGAATGACATTATAGTCTTCTCCAAGAATGATAGCAAGCACATGGATCATCTGAGCCTGATATTCTAGAGATGTAGAGAGTATAAGATCTCTTTAAATCCCAAAAAATGTGTCTTCTTTGTGCATGAAGTCAAAATATTGGGGCATATTATTTTAAAAGAGGGATTATCCATTGACCCTAATAGAGTAAGTGTTATCTTAGCCTTATCCTTTCCAAAGCATAGAAAAGGGATCCAAAGTTTCCTTGAGAAGATCAACTTTGTGAGAAGGCTCATACTTAGTTTTGTAAACCTGGTTAAGCCTATCACCACCATGCTTAAGAGGAGCTAAGTGTTTCTTGGTGTAATGAAGGTGAGGTATCTTTTGAAGCCATCAAGTAGGCCATTGCCCAAGCAGTCTCACTCTTGAATCCTAATTTCTCCAAGGATTTTATCTTGTACACCTTTGTTAACATTGACAACATATTAGTTATGTTGATGTAAAATAATGGTGAAGCCATGGAGTAGCCAATTACTTTTTTTAGTCAAGGGCTATAAGGATATGAGGTGAGGTATACTTTCATTGAGAATTATGTTTTTGTATTTGTGAAAATCCTCAAGAAGTTTAGGCCCATGCTCTCCAATAGTAGGATCCATCTTATGGTGTCTCATCTTGGAGTTAGGGATTTCTTCCTTACTAAAGATTTGAATGAGAAGAGAGCAGGTTGGATCAAAAACATCATGGAATATTATGTAGAGATCAAGGTCACCAAGCTAGTCATGGGTAAGGGCTTCTGTGAACACATGGTGAATGACCTCTAGGAAGACAAGAAAGATGTTTTGATGACCAAAGATAGCTCACAAGTATGTGCACCTCTACTTTAAGAGATTTGGCTTCAAGATATGGCTCACTTCTTGCCAATAAGAGAATGCCCCAAAGGTTTGGATAGATACAAAATAAGGTATTTAAGGCTCTAATTTATACCTTATGTATTAGATGATGGTGTTATTTTTATAAATGACCTTAATGGGGTACTCCTTAGGTACATAGATGATGACTAGGGGACCAAACTCTCAAATTAATTCTATGGTGGACCTATAGGAGGTCATTTTATATCTAAAACCACCATAGAAAAGGTGATGAGGGATGGTTATTACTGGGCCAATCTTTTTAAAGATGCTCATGCATGGATTAGAAAATATCAAAAGTGTGCCCTCTTTATAGGAAAGTAAAAACTAGAAGCCTTTCCACTCAATCCTATTCAGGTTGATCAACCCTTCATGTAATAGGGGTTAGACTTTATAAGGGTAATCAATCCACCATCAAGTATAGGGAATAAATAGATTCTCACTATGACTAACTATTTCACCAGATGGGTGGAAGACATTGCTTTAAAGGGGGCTAGTGAAGGTGTAGTCTCAAAATTCTATGATAGCCTTGTAACTAGTTTGGTGTCTCAACCACCATAATTTTTTATATTGGATTGGCATTCCTTGGAATGAAGACAATTGAGTGGGATCTTAATCTAAGAATCTACCTCAACACCTCTTCTAAATACTATCCTTAAGGAAATGGACTAGCAGAGTCCACAAATAAGAATTTGTTTAGGATCATCAGAATGACCATGGAAGAGAATCAGAAAACATGGCACACCAAGCTAAGGACATCCTTATGGGTTGATAGGGTGACTCCTAAAAGTACCATTGATAATTATCCATATGTTCTTATATATGGAAGGGAATCCAAATTGCCTATCTCCCTTGAGCTATTTGTATTGGAATTACCCCATTAGCTTGAGTTAAAGGAGGACAAGCCCATGAATGTAAAAATGATAGAACTCATGGAAATGGAAGAAATCAGGGACCTTACTATGAAAAATTTGGAATCACATCAAGCTTAGGTCAAGAAGGCCTTTGAAAAAAGAGATACAGTAAGGAGCTTCAAGGAAGGGGACCTAGTCCTAAAATGGAACTCAAATAAGGCCAAACCATACAATCATACCTTGTTTAACAACTTGTGGAGTGGTCCTTATTTGATCCATAGATGCAAGGAACACAATGCTTTTCAGCTTACACAACTGGATAGAGAAGTATTACCCATCCCAATCAATATCATTCATTTGAATCCATGTTATTAAATAACATTACATTCATTATAACATATTATACATGTTATAATAGCTTTATTCTTTTCTCTAAGTGCCTTATGCATATTTTTATTTTATGTTCTATTGTTTCCTTTTCCAAGTGCCTTAGGCATTTTTGCTTTGTTTTGTTTCTTTTGATCCTTATTACTTCAAAAGAGGTTTAGATCAATCATAGAGGCTAATTAATCCATGCCCAATGGATTAGATAAGGTAAATGGTCTGGGTTCTCAAATCATAGTAGGTATACTTCCCTATAAGTTGCCAAATATGTTGGCCATTTTTGGCCCACATAACAAACATGCCTAAATGTAGTGTAGTTTCTTGAGGATCATGTATGGAGCAAGGATTGGATAGGATTTTTGGATGAATTAATGGACCAAAGGAATCTTATAGAGTTTAAGGATGTTAATACACTTTGAGCTTGTTTAAAAGTGTATCTTACCAATTTCTAAGGGATAGGTCTACAACTGTAAAGATTATGTTTCTTAACATATTTTCATAATGTCCAAACCTTCAAAGATCAAGCTACAGTTTAGGCCTTTTTAGGTAAATCCTTAGGTGGGAAATATTTTGGGCTTTCCCTTTTCTAAGTTCTACCTTTCTGAACTTTTATTTTGTTGTGTTATTTCTTTCAGAAGTTTTGTTTCAAGTCTTTTCAACTAAGTGTCAAGAAATATTTTGGACATTCTATCTAAAACAAAAAGCCTAAAGGATCATCTCTCACAAAGAGTACCAAACAAAAGTTTGAACAGTCTTCTTCAAACAAAGTTGTCCATTTAAAAATCTTTAAGGACATTTCTCAAAGCTAAGTGTCAAATTTCTTTTGGGAAAATTGTCTGCATAATTTTCTCGAAGGGAAATTCTTTCAAGGAAAATGTTTGACAAAAGTCTCGAAGGGTAGTTATATAGTAAAGTGATCCGATACAAAATTCTTGAAGGGAAATTTTTTAGCAAAGTGTCCTTTTAAAATATCTCAAAGGGCACATTTTCAAGAAAATTATCCTATATAGTTTTTTGAAAGAAATATTTTTCAAGCAAAGTGGCCAAGACAATTTTCATGAAGGGTATTTTCTCAAGAAAGTAAACCAAGCAAAATTTTTAAAGGGTAATTTTCTTAAAAAAATGGACCGATGCAAAATCTTCAAAGGGAATTTCCAAAGGGCCATTCTATGGACATAATTCCTTTGGGAAAATTATCTAGGATAATTGTCCTAAAGATAGATTTCTTTCAGAGCTTTTATCCTGAAGCAAAAGATGAAGACATGAATTATTTTGAAAATTTAATTTGAAAGAATTTATCAAGCCAAATTAATTCAAACAATTTCCTTTGGAGTAAGTGTCTAACATACCAATCCCAAAGACAAGGTTCTGAATGGAAGGAGTACAGGGTCTCAAATTGATCTCAAGGCCTTTTAAAACACTTTTGGTTCACTTAAAGTGTAAATTGCCATTTGATGAGGATAGGAATAGATTTGTATAATCCCCATGGGATGCTAAGAATTCTTGGAATGGATTATAAGTGCATGGGCTCCATTTGGTTTTTTGTTGTGCTCATTGAGACACTTGGGCCTAGTAATACAAACTCCAAGTAGGTAGTTTGTTGAGGCCAGATCTCACATGTGTAGATGATTCAAGAAGAATTGGTCATATGGGTTTGTTAAATTTTATGCCCAGATCATATTCACCAAATATCATGCCCTCTACCAAAGTGTATCAAAATTTATGGAGATCCAAAGTTGTCCTCTCATCTAAATTCTATTGTTTTTCCATACTTAGACATTTTCAAGAAATTTCAACATAATCGAGTGAACATCTTCACAAAGCTATATCTCACATGTGTGGAATTTGTAGTGGAAAATTTTCACATGGGTTTGTTCATATTATTCCCTAGTTACTAAATTCTAAGTTTTAGATCATCCACCAAATCATGATAGAAGATATGCATGTTTAAAGTTAGATCCTCAATCACATTTTTCTAAATTATCCATACTTAGCCATTTGAGCTCGACCATCTCCAAGATGTCATGTAGAATAAATTAGAACTAACCAACTTGTGAATTTAATATTTTGCTCAAGAATCCTTGTGTGACCAATAAATCAAGCATAATTGTAGATCTACATGTTAAGAACATCCTCAAAAAAAATTAGTCCTGCACAAGATTTTTGGTTTGAGTTAGAAGCTTATAAAAATCAACATGTGTAGTATGATAGTCATGCAAATGTCAAATTACATCTCGTATACTCACAATTTTAAAATCATGAGCTAGTCATTGGTTTTGAAATAGTGGGTCCCAATAAGATCAATAGTACTTGTTTGATCATAAATATCGATCTAACAATGTGAGATGGGTCAAACGGTTAGAGAGCTCAAGAGGCTACCACATGGCATAAACATGTGAACTAATAGATTGATAGTATGATCTTAAGGATTAATGCATGTTTAACATGTGGCATAAGTAGAGATAGATTTGATAATTTGAATATATATCTGAGGGCTCATGTTTGTTCATACCTAAAAAATATAATGGAGTGAGGGTGAGCATGATGTAAGTGGCACCAAGTAAATCTAAGAAGAAAATATGGGGATGCCAAGTGTTAATAGCATGTTAGGTTAGGAAAAATATCCATGGATCTCACTCAATCATATAGAGAAAGATCAATGGAATGAATTGAGTAACAAGGGGTGAATTATTAAATTCAACTTCGATAGCCAATAGAAAAATATTGAGCTAGGATGTTTTTGACTGGGGTCAATGGACCAACTCAACTTAGGCAAAGCAAATAAATCAACATGAGTTGGTATAAATATATATAATCAAGCTTAAATATGATTAGAGCTGGACCAAAATGCATAAATAGGGGCCAACCATTACTAACAAAGTTATGCAAAGATATATTATGTCTTTTAGACCTAATATAGACCAAACATCGAGTAGAGTATGGATAATGATAGGAAAACTAGTGACCTTAGATTAGATTTCCATCTATATGATCAACTTATGATCTAAATTTGAAAGTGGAGTAGATAGGTGACTAATGTAAAGGGTTTTCATGCTTCATCATGGCCATAGTCTCGACAAGCAGTCACCTAAAAAGCATGAAATCATGATTTCATGTAGATCCATGAGTATGAGGTTTTATCCTCAAGCGAGAGATGGCATAAAGGATGAAAGAAAAGGTCCGGTGATGGGAACTATAGCTAAGAGCATTCAATGCATCTTCAGAACCTTTGGGAACTTTCTCACTCAATAAGCCATGGGTAGTGTCCTGATTGATCAAAAAGGAAACAAAGTTTTCATTGGATAAGATGAAAAGGTAGTGACTTAGGTTTAATTAATGACCCAAGAAAAAGTGTTCTTTTTCTGATGGCATCTTCCTACATATTTTCTCTTTCTCCCTCTTCTCCTATATATATTGGTCTCATTCCCTTTGAAGGGGTTCTTAACCTTTTAGAATTCAGCATTTTCTTTTTTGAGACAAGGATACTCATCGAGACTCTTTCAAGAAGTGGTCAATTGATATGGTTACACCCTATCAAAATATTGTAAGAACTACCTTTTGAAGTAATATGATCAAATCTTTGCCTATTTCTTGTCTTTAATCAGTGCTTAGTATGGTTGTCCATGGTAAATTTGTGAAGTAGATTATTCCTAGTTTATTATCCTTCTACTAGCCTCTTTGAAGGTGTTTTAAAACTAATCTATAGGTATAGACTAGTGTTCCATTTGGAACCCCTTCTATGAAATATTTATGCAACTAGTGAGAGTGTGAGATTAAGTAAGCCATTGTTGTCTTTTGTTGATGTAGTACATGTTCAAGCTTATGTGAGTGTCCATTCAACTTTGGTGTGTCCCACTTTAAGCTTTTTTAGGATCCTTTAACCATCTTTATAACCCTTTTCCATGTGAACCATTAGTTTAACATTATTTTAGGTGAGCATCAATAGGAATTTGGCCTTCTCCAAAGGTTCATCCTCAATGTAGGCTACCTACATCTTGGGGTTGTCTTAATATTATATCTGAGTTAGAGAGAGCCTGAAGAACCCTCTCCAAGGGTGAAAATTAAGCCTATAATAGGAACTATAGAAGAAAAATAAATTGGTCAAAGGGAGATCATAGTAATTATTAGATAAATGATATGTATAAGGTGGTCTATTACATTTATTATAATGTAGAACATATTTCAAGATTTTATCCTAATAGCGTTAGAAGGCCATTCAATCAAGACAATAAATTTCACAGTCATTTCACTAAGAAATGGATCAAGAAGAAACACCCTATAGATAAGGTGAACATGGAGAAAAATATTAAAGAAGAATAGTTTTTGAAAGCTCAGAGTATAGATTATGGTTGCTCAAGTCACATGTCAAGAGACAAAAGAGGTTTTGGTTCTCATATGATTGATCAAAGAAATAAGGATGAAGAGTTAACTAAGAAGATTAAGGATGACAAGATGAGTCATGATCAACTCATAAAATAAGGTGGACTACTTGTTGAGATAGGTCATACCTTAGGTGAGAAATCAAGTAAGGAATGTCAATAACACTTGTTATCTGCATGTGTTAACAAGGTAGTCAAAGAAAAGAAGGATGACAAGGTTAATAATGAAATCAAACCTAGAATGCCAATCAAATCAAGAAGAAGATGTTTAATAATATTTAGTATTATCAAAAGGATATGGATATCTAGGGATTTAATGAATTCATATTGTTTTAGAGCCCTATGAAAAAGGGTTGGCTCCATTAATCTTCATGGAGACATTCTTCTATCTGAAAAAGCATGAGGGTGAAAATAAATAAGGTTTCGTTTGATAAGATTTTAGGTTGTATATGGTGCAAAAAAGGAGATGATGATGGATATTATCCATTCATGTGTTGATAGCTCTTTGGTTTGAAGTACCAACATGATGAGACTTCTAAGACTATTATCAGGTATCTGAAGTCAAAATGTATAAAATTGGTCTTTAAGAGGTAAGCTTATGAGATTTGTTTGTTATGATAAATTGATCTAGATCTATGAATAAAAAGGGGGAATCCATAATTATTCATTTTGTATTTAGTATGGGATATCCTTGTGTGTGTTCAAGAGTTTGATCGTCTTCAACCATGTCAAGAAAGGTATGTGATATTGAGTTCCTAGTTATTATAAAGAAGATATGCTTGGTATAAGGGGGAGATTGGTAGCTCTATTTTATTTATCAATAAAGTGATTGATTTTTGATATTAATGTATATAAGGAGATATTGTATCTAATATGCTTCATAGACTCTATTTTTTTATCTTTTGATGAATCAACTAGGAGAGTGACCTAATTGAGAAGTTTCTTAAAATGGTTATCATAAGTGGTTGCCATATTTTCTAAAGATTGTGTGTCATTTAGTGTCTCTGATAAATAGTATCAGATCATAGGGGGAAGAGTATGTTTTCAGTAGTTGTAGATGATCTTTGATGTCTACCATAATAAAAGCATGGTGAATGCTTGGCTTGAGGGGGAACTATTCATATTATTGATTGAGCCTGATTTAGGTTAAAGTTATCTAGAAATTTGATTTTATTCTAAAATATATGATAGTTGTGAAAGACCTTTGTCAATAATGTGAAAGGGGGAGAAAGATTAGATAGATAAGAAAAGATGTGAAAAGAGGCAAGATCAAAAAGGGAGAAATAAAAGGCACAAACTAGGTATAATAGATGATTGCTATCAAGAAGTGGTTGACATAGCTTTCTGAGTATGTTTGCCATCATTTACAAAGGGGGAGATTGTTGAAAATTTTCATTGATTAATGAAAAAATTATTGAGAATTATCATTGAGTTTTGATCTTTCATATTTAATGTTGTCATTGATATCAATGTTTCTTATAAAGATGCATGGTTCTTTCATTGATGTCAATCTAATATCATTGATTTCATAGGTTCTTGGTCAATTAATCCTTGAGGTCAATACATCAATTATAAATCATATTATAATGCTCTTTATAGACCTTATGAGATGGTATTTGAAGGTGGCATGTGGATATGAGTGATCTCTAAAGAAGAAGTAGTATGATCTGAAGATCTATGTAAGTCGTTTTAAAGATGATTTAAATGAGCTACAAAGATGAGAATTCTTCAAAGAACACTTGATAGTGTTTGATCATCAGAGAGATTGTTTTAGGCTATACATGAGGTGTTTAAGAGCTTGTAATTTATTTAAAGATTAGCTCCAAAGATCTAGAATATCCCAATCATGATCCAAAGATTTGTAAGTAGATCTAAAGATATTCTGTTGACATTTTGAAGAAGAGTAAGTGTATGAGGTTGCTTAAGCATATACAAGAGACATTGAAACACAAGATATTTTTATGGTGGAGCCTACAGTGTGGATAAAAGGTTAGATTCAAGGCTTAATAAGACTTACAGGTCAAAGCTTAGAAATAAAAGAGAGATGGTGGTAAGATGAGGTAAAAGGATTAGTTTCCATGTGATGAGTGATCAAGTGAGCATTGACAGAGCTTATAAAAGTTTTTTTAAGTATGTGCATAAAGTTTTAGTTTAATATTTGCAAGAAAAGGCTTGAAAAGATGTTTCAAGGTTTCTCGAATGAAAATATTTGAGAGTTGTCTACCTAAGAAGGTTTTTTTAGTGCTTTTGGCATATGCATCATCTGCATGAGAACCTAAGCTATTCATTGTAAATTAGGAAGGATTATAGCTCAAAGTTCCAAACATTGGTTTCTAAAAAGAGAAGCTAAGTTTTATGAATGCTTGTTTAGACTGGAAGATGGTCTAAACCCTCATAAAACACCAACTATGACCTGATATCAAATATATTATTTTAAATAGCTCAAAATGGTTTGATATGGTTAGATAAGTGATTGGAGTTTGAATTCAACTCTCCTAGACATCTCAAGGTGTAATTGGTTTCTCAGGTGAGTAAGCAGACCCTACAAAAAAGAGCATGTATTTTAAAAATATGTTGTATAAGATAGATTTGACTAGGCCAAAATTGCTAAGTGATGAAGATAAAAGTGTGACACCTATAGTTTATATTCATGAATATTTATGGATAGGTTCCAAATCTTACATGTGAAAATTTGGTGATCAATGTTGGCTAGTGACGAATAAACTAGTGGTATAGACAGTAAGGAAATCAGGTAAAAGTGAAAAGATGTTTCTTGATGTATTTTCATGTAAGAATAATGCATTTAAATTAATGATGATGTCATTTGGGTATTGAATGATATATCTATGCTTTAAAAAATGTTGGAATTTAGATTTAGAGTTTGAATCATTGATGCCAAAATGGCTTATCTGACTGAGTAAAGTCTATGAGAGAGAAGGTTACAAGATTGGTCTATAAGACTAAGAGTTTTCATTAGAGATAATGATATGATTGATTAAAGTTTATATAAGGATTTTATAATATTCTCTTCATGTATTTAAATCCATTTAAGATATTCAATCATGTGTCAGATGTTCAGGTTTCCTTGACTATGTTTTGGAGTCAGTTAGCAGTTCTGAGTGAACATCTTGTAGAGAAGTGTTTGAGCCTATTTACCCTAAGTTGAAGCATAATATGAATTTTATGATGACCTTGAGGTCATGATGTTATTGAAAATGTAATTTTTTTTTGTGGTTGTTTTTAGAAATTGAGTATATTCCTCAATTGTTCAAGACAATTTTTTTGTATATGCACAGGACTTTTATAAGCAGTGATTTCAAAAAGATTTCAAGTGGTAGTTGGACCTAAAAGGTGGTGTGGAGGTTAAGTAAAGTTAGATAAAGTATATGGGAGTGGTGTATGACTTTTTTTAGTAATGTGAGGTCTTAGGATATGATTCAAGGAAGATCAAAGGATAACATGTTGTTAAGAAGACCTATTAGGTCTTCATAAGCCTAAAAGAGGAGTTAGGGCTAATTGATGTATGATTGACCTATTGTAGTGATTGATTCATGATAAAGGAATGTTTTAAAAAAAAATTAAAATACCTATTCATTTCCAACCTAAGTTATTTGAATATGTATCCAACCTATAAAGATATTATTAACTGACTTGTATAAAAGAAAGGTAGTTAGGCATGTATAGGTGTGATTAGAGAATGAGAGTAGAAGAGGGTAATCAGATGATATAGATCATTGGTGAGAAAAATAAGTTCATGTAGACCATGAGATAAATGTTATGAATATATAATATAGGTTATACATATGAGGATCAAGGTTAGAATACTTAATCAATCCATGAAGAGGGATAGTTGAGTGAAGAAGGCTAAAGGCGAGTTTGAGAGGGACTAAAGTGAATGAATGGAAAAAGGAGTAGATCATCATATTTTATATAAGTAATAAGTCTTTCTAAAGGTGATAAAATAATCAAGTCGATAATTTGGTGTTGAGTCATCTGGGGGTTGGTTCCTCCTTATAAGTGGGTGCCTTCTAAAAGCCTAGCTGAGTTGGTGTTGAGCTAGTTGGGGTTGGTGATCCATCTAGAGTGGGTACCTCACTAAATATTGATGTTTGTCTTATAGGAACGTAGTCCATTTACTTCATTAGAGGGGTTTTTTCCCCTAGAGGGTTTCCCATGTATATGTCATGTTCATGTGTTACATGCTCTTATGATTTGATGCTTATAATTGTATAGGTGTACATGCTTGTTAAGATGGTTCATGAATGGTTAAATGGAATTAAATGAAAAGTTTTTAAGACTAATTCACCCCCCACTCTCAATCATATTGTTTCAAAAAATAAGTAGGGTAAGGTGTGAAAATGAAAGAGTGTTATCAAACCAACACCTAAACATGATAATGACCTTGAGTATATGATAACATCTCCATGATCCCAAATACCTCAAGAGATAATTTTAGAGGACATACTCAGAACTCTCATGCTTGAGCACATAATAAATAAGCATCTAAACTACCATTCTGATCCAAAATTGGTGGTTTGAGATCTTTATGGGCATAGCCAAGGCCCCAAAATTAGTAATAATGGTCATAATGACCCATTCAAGTCACTCATATGTTTACTTGGGATAAACAAACATTGGGAATACCCATTGTTTTATCTTAAGCAAGGCTTGTCTATCATAGTTATTTAGTGATTTGAAGGGTGCATCCATGCTATATAAGGTCTAAAAATAGTTTGATGCCACTAGAAGGTTTTGTTTTAGTGAAGGATGATGGTCAAGAGTTACCAAACCTTCCCCAAAGGTCTAACACCCAGAATTATAGTCAAGAGCCTTGGATATAGGCCAACATAGTCAAGAACATAAGCCTATTTATAGACCCTAGTGTCATCTTGAGATACCTCCAAGACCTTGAAAAAACTTAGATGGTTGGGGTAAGGTATATGAAGATGTGTTAGACCTAAAAAGGATTTTTTAAATGTAGGTGAGTGGAAAAAATGGTTTAGATGCCTTCAAACCCTGCTCGAGCCAGTCAACTTATATATAGGCAATTTGAAGAGCATCTTCAAATGCTCACCCACTCCACCACACACATGATCAGGGCCATAGCCCTAGGTAATGTTAAGTCTCCCTATGGAATAAAATTTCATGAAATATTGGTTAGTAGTTAGGAGCTAACATTAATGAATAAATCCTAAGAAAATAAGCACTCAAAATGGTCTACAGACAATCCTAACCTCATCTTCTAGCTTTTATATCTTTAAATTGAGAAGAATCTCCTACAACAGATTACCTCCTATAATAAATTTAATTAAAATATGCAAAAATAAAATAACTCTTGCAAATAACAGAAACACTTACTTATATACTAACTCTATTCTAACAACTACTACTTCCCTTGTATGTGGGATAATTCAAATATGCTCTAAGGGATGACTTACAAAGCATATACATCCATAGAAAAATACTATAAAGAGAAGGGTAAGGCATGGGTTCCTAACATCCCCTCCCCCTTAGAAAAAGCTTTGCCCTCAAAGATTCAAATGTGGGAATTGTTGTTGAATCTAAAAGAGTGGTTCCCATATTACATCTTCTAGTTGCATGTCATGCCATTGGATTAAGACCTCTGTGATGGAGCGGGATCAAAGTTGGTGGGTGCACCTATCCAAGATTGCTTCCAACTCAAGAAGGATGGAGCCTTCATTATCAAGTGCTGGTAAAACTGTCTGCACTTAGATGTTGGATCCAAGAACTTGCTTTAAACAGGAGACATGAAAGACAGGATGAAGTTGGGAGGAAGGTGGAAGATCTAACTTGTAAGAAACTGACTCAATATTCTAGAGAACCTTATATGGCCCATAAAACTTTGGAGTAAGCTTTTGGCACCCTTTTAGTTTTAGCGAGGATTGCTTATATGGCTGCAGATGAAGAAAGACCATATCACCCGATTGAAATGTACGCTCAGAGTGGTGTTGATCAGCCTGTTGCTTCATTTAGTTCTGTGCCATGTGGAGATTGTCCCACAAGGTGTGGAGAATCTGATCTTGATTTTAGAGAGTAGTGTCAACTACCTAAACTGGTGAGCTACCAGGATTATATGGAAGAAGTGGTGGCAGTGCTTAACCATAAAGTGATTCATAGGGAGTCATTTTGGTGGAAGTGTGGTATGAGGTATTGTACCACCATTTAGCTAGGGGAAGCCATTTGGCCCATTGATGTTGTTATTCTAAAGTAAAGCAATGAAGGAAGGTCTCCAAACATTTGTTGACTATTTCTATCTGGCCATCTATTTGTGGGTTGTACCTAGAGCTCATTCTCAACTGTGTGCCTATGCGATGAAATAGTTCCATCCAAAAATGGCTGGTGAAAGTGGCATCACGATCTGAGATAATTAAAGAAGGAATGCCATGAAGATGGAAGATCTTATCCAATAAAACCTATGTGACTGTGGAAGCTATGTATGGGTGGCTAAGTGCATAAAAATGACTATATTTAGAGAGGCGATCGACTATGACTAGGATCACTTTCTTTCCCTGATATTTAGGGAGGCCCTTTATGAAATTCATGGAAATATCTATCCAGATCCTAGTAGGAATGGGAAAAGGCTCAAGCAAAATGGGAATCAATGTGGTTTCACCTTTGTTTCATTGGCAGGTATCACATTTGGCCACCATCTATTTAATTTCAGCTTTCATGCCTTTCCAAAAGAAGTGTCGACGTGCTCGCTCATAGGTTTTGAGAAATCTTGAGTGCCTTGCTGAGGGGGAAGAATGGATTTCATAGAAGATGGCTTGATGCAGGTCTAGACTTTGGGAAAGCACCAGATGACCCTTGTATCACAGAGAAGCACCATCCTATGAATAATGTAGTACTATAGAGGGGTTAGTGGCCAATTGATGAATAAGGTGGCATAAGGAGGGATCATTTGCATACCCTTATTGGATAGATTCTAACCATTTTGGAATGGGCATGGAGATGGCAGAGAGGGAAGGCTGGTCCTTGAAGGTTCTTGAGAGAGCATCAGCAACAACATTGTCTTTTTGCTTCTTATAGGTGATCTCATAATCATAACCCATGAGTTTGTTGACCCATTTTTGCTGAGCTAGGGATGAGATCCATTGTTCTAAGAAATATTTCAAACTCTAATGATCAATTTTGATGCAAAAATGATTTTCCAGTAAGTAGGGTCTCCATTTTTGTACTGCATGTAAAATTGCCATTATTTCTTTTTCATATGTAGACAAAGCTAAATTGTGGCCAAAAATGGCTTTGCTAGTGACGGTAATTGGTCAGCCCCCTTGGAGAAGAACAACACCCAAGATGATGCCACTAGCATCAATTTTGATGGTGAAAGTATTGGTGAAGTATGGCAGTGCCAAAACTGGTGTGCTACACATAGCCTATTTGAGTTTGATGAATGCCTGATCAACTATTACATCCTAAGTGAAAGCATCCTTCTTCAATAAGGAAGACAAAGGAGCTACGATCATTCCATAATCTTTGATGAACTTGCGATAGTATCCTGTTAGGCCTAAGAAACCATGAAGGTTCTTGAGGGTGGTTGGTCAAGGCCAATTCTACATAGCACTAATTTTTTTGGGTCCACGTGAACCCCATTGGATGAAATAATGTGGCCCAGATAGTCAATTTCCTCTTGACCAAATGAACACTTTGATTGCTTGGCACATAATTGATTATCTGATAATAGTTGTAATGCCCTGTCAATATGTTGTAGATGCTCAGCCCATGTGTGGCTATAGATCAAAATGTTATCAAAGAAAACTAAAAGAAATTGATGGAGAAAAGGTTGAAATATTTTATTCATGAGTGCTTGAAAAGTGGAAGGGGCATTTGTAAGGCCAAATGGCATGACAAGGAACTCATAGTGACCTTCATGCGTATAAAAGGCTATCTTGGGAATGTCATCAGAATGCACTTGGATTTGATGATAGCCAAAATGTACATCCAACTTGGAGAAGAATTTGGCCCCATGGAGCTCATCAAGAAGCTCATCGATGACAAGAATTGGGAATTTATCCTTGATAATGAGGTGGTTAAGGGCTCAAAATTCAATGCAAAGGCACCATGACCCATCTTTTTTGTGGACAAGAAGCACTGGGGAGGGATATGGGGTGGTGCTAGGGTGAATAACTCCAGACTTGAGGAGTTCCCAGACTAAGTTCTAAATTTTAGTCTTCTACAGATGGGGGTAATGGTATGGCCAGATGTTGGGTGGGATGCTTCCTAGAAAGAGAGGAATGTAGTGATCTTTAGGGCATGAAGGGGGCATACCTACTAGTTCTAAAAAAATGGTTGCATGCTTGTCGAGTATGGCTTGTAAATCTGTAGGGTGGTTAGTAGTAGTGGGGGGCTAGAGTTGAATGGAATGTAGCTGTGCAATGACCCCATGTGAGCCTTTCTTCAAAAGTTTTTCCATGCGATGAGAATTGATGATGCTATTACATCTTTGTAATAACCCTTTTAAGGTGTGCTTCTAACCATTATCTATGAACTGCATCCAAAGCTCAGAGAAGTCCCATAAAATATGTCCTAATGTGTGAAGCCATTGTGCCCCTAAAACCACATCACACCCTCCTAAAGGTAGGGCAAACATATCAGAGAAAAAATTATAATCACCCATTACAATACACACATTTATACACTTCCCTTTACATGGAAATGTTCCCCCATTAGCAATCATGACTTCAAAGCTAGAACAAGGGTATACAAAGTAGTTTGCCACCTTAGCAATGCGAGGATCGATGAAATCGTGAGTATTGCCTGAGTCAATGAGGATTGTGAGAGGATATTTTTAAAGCACCCTTTGACCTTCATGGTTTGGGGAGTGGTGACACCTACTAGTGCATGCACTGAGATCTTAGATTGAGTCTCTTGAACTTCTGGGTCCTCTTAAGTGTTGGGTTCTTCTTGAGCATCTTGAAATTTTGGAATATTAGGCCCATTGTCCTACTCTGGTGGTGACTCCACATCTAGCAAGTAAAGTTTTTGTCGGATGAAACCTATGACCCTTAACCCATTTGTCATCATAGTTGTAACATAATCCTTTCTCTTTGTGAACCCACATCTCTACCTCAGTTAGGTGCTTGATTGGTGTGGTTATGGTTGTCTGTTGATTCACTATGTTCTTTGCTGGTGAAAAGGTGGGAGGTCGATGTTGTGTGGAGAGTTTATCTTCTACTAACTTAGCTAGACCCAAAGTGTCCATCATATTTTTAGGTTGAAACATTTTTACCTCCAAGTGGATCGGCTCTCTAAGGCCACTAACAAAGCATCTTTTGAAGAAGTCATCTGACAACCCTTTAGTGTGATTAGTGAGTTTTTCAAATTTAATATGATATTCATGAATAGTACCTATTTGATAGAGTTTGGTGAGAGCTCTTGTGAAATCCTCAAATGCTAAAGGACCAAACCTACCTAGAATTAAGGATGCAAAATTTGACCAATCAGGTTCATCATTTGTCTTGAGATACCAATGGTACCACTGAAGTGCTTTTTGTTCTAGATGAAAGGAAGCAATTGGGACTTTGTTTACAAAATAAGTATTGTGGAGGTTGAAGAATTGTTTAGCTCAATATATCCATCTTGTAGGATCTGTACCATTGAACCATGGAAAGTCTAGCTTAGGTCCACATGAGAAGTTGGAAGTAAAGGAGTGATGCTCTGAAGAAGACTCCTCCTTTTGCACTCTGTTGAGAAAGATGTTATTATATTGATTCAAGCCACATATATCGGTTAACTCTGTAACCTAAAATTTCAATGTGGTGATTTTTTCCTCCATGATTTTTGTGCCTACATGAGTGGTGACCATAACCAATGTGGCGATTTCTTCCTCCATGATTTTTTTTTGCTGCCTTTTTTTTTTCTTTTTTCTTTTTACTACTGCTTTAGATACAAATTGTCTATAAATGTGTGGTTGGAAATATCCTCAACTGTGGATATGTTGTTGTTTGCTCTCTGAACCTGATAAGTTGGATATGGACCCCAAAATTGTTTGGCTGCCTAAAGGATTTTTTTAAAATTCTCTCTAGCCACCAAAGCTGTCTAATTGAGCACCACTCTCTAGAAATTTCTAGCCATAGGTTTACCCCTTAACGATAGCTTTTGGTTTACCTCACGGGTGGGAACTAGTCAATCGAGATGGGGCCGTTGCCCTTTTTGCTGGTAGGTCCTCTCAATGGGCCAACTACTTTGGGGTTCCTGTGGTACTCCTCACAATGAGTTTTAGGGCTTATGCCCAGTCACTTCCCATAGTTAAGTGCATAGGTATTTACCTAATCCAAAATGATAGACCCTGCAATGAAAAAAAATTCTTGCCAAAAATGATGCAGCTCCTAGAAAGCCCTGCTTAAAAGAAATTGCTCCAAATCTACCCATAAAGCCAAGAATGCACTCTGATACTAGATGAGAAGAGCCTCCTATAGTAGATTACCTCCTACAATATATTTAATTGAAATATGTGAAAATAAAATAACTCTTACAAATAAAAGAAACACAAAAATCTTATATTGATCGCAGGCCACTTCGAGTGGGCAACCTCCTTTGAGCAAGCTCAATACAATAAATTCATGGATGCCTTCATTGGGCCTCAACACTTACTTATATACTAACTCTATTCTAACAAATACTACTTCCCTTGTATGTGGGATAATTCAAATATAATCTAAGGGATGACTTACAAAGCATATGCGTCTATAACAATTATTATACTAATACTGCAAAGAGAAGGGTAAGGCACAGGTTCCTAACATAAACACCCTATGCATGGGAAGGCAAACCATTCGTGGAAGATTAGGGGGTAAGTGCATTAAAAATTCATGGCATTTGTTCTTGGTTTGGATGTATGTACAATATGAACCATCATTAAGATGGTGGAAATCTCAAACCCTGTACAAACCCTAAAAGTGAATTGATGGTGGAGTCTGACCTCAAAACATATACAAATGAGATAATTTGGCCATGAAATGACCTTTGAGGTCTCCTAAGATCCTATAAACATCATAGTGACCCACTGATTGGCACATGCAGGGGTCAAACTATATAGAATGGGCTTATAAGTGCTATTTTGAGATCAAAAGCAAGGATATTGGAAGTATTTATGTGAAAAATAAGTTGAGGAGGGGATGAGATCTAGATCATCTAAACAAGTCCTATATTATTCAAGGTAGCCTAAATGAGTGGTTCAGTAGGCATAAAGATATAGGTGTTAGAATAAATGACTATATGCACTCAAATGCAGTTAAAAAGCTTGATTTAGTGTTGTTACTTTTGATATACCTAGGGTAATGTTTAGGTTGGGGATGATGTAAAAATGCCTTGAAAACCTAGGGTATAGGTAGTATTCATGATTTAGGTTTATAGATAGACCAATCCATAACCTTTGCCATTAATTTTGCATCAAAAGGTGAAGAAGAGATCAATTTGGGAATCATGAATGTTTCCAACCCAAGTATTGAGGGTTATCACATTGTTTATATTCATTTTGACTAACTTGGAATCCAATAAAATACCTACAGTCAGCCATTTTGCCTATAGATAATCTTGAGCCTACTTAAAAGAATGATTCTTAATTCAAAGAGAATATTCAAGTGTTCATCACAACTTGAACAAGAATCATGGACAACCCAACACTTAATGGAAGATGAGAAGGTATATTGACTTGAATTTGGTGTAATTGGTTTAGATATCCAAGATTTGATCTCTATGAACCACTCCTAAGATCCCCAAACAATCGTAAACCTACCTTAAACCCTAATAATGACTCCACGAGGAAGGTTTAAGGAAAATTGTAGTTAAATGCATAGAAGGTGCATATGCAACACTTGGATCCTATTTCCACCTTAGAGGGTCTCATGTCCATGGATTTTGATGGTAAGTAAATTATACATAGACTTCTTGCAAAGGCAAGTTTTTAGGGTTTTAGGCATAAAATATGTTAAAATTCTCAATTAGAATTTATAAACTATGTAAATGGTAATCTTAAGACTTATTCTACTCATTCAATGCCAATATGGTCCATAGAATTGACTATAAGTGTCTCTACTCTCTCTATCTAAACTTCTAGTCTATGAAGTAGCCTAATTGACCTAGTGATGTAGGGTTAATGTGTTTACAAGTGAATAAAACTCAAGATATCTCAATGCTAATGCATAAGAGGCTATCTAAATATGTTCTAAGTCTATCAGATGAATTGGGAGCCTAGTTTAACTATTTGATCATTCAATTAATATATTTGAGTATAAAGTTGGAGGATAAGCAAAATAGGTCTACTTATTTTACAAGTAGAAGAGTCTAGTAGGAAAAAGGTCTTATAACATTGATAAATTTCATCTAGGTGAGTACACCCCAAAATTAAGGCCATTATGATAGGTTAGAGGTGGTTTCAAGGACCAGCATACATGCACATGGAAGTGAGGCTATCCAACACCTCTTGGAGGCCTATCCACACTCTATTTGCATTATATAACTTATATTAGAGGGAATATTTAGCTATTTTAATCATTTTTTAGTCTTAAGTAAATTAAAATGAGGGAGTTACAGCCTCCATATCTTCCCAAAATGCCAAAGTGGACTCATTGAATGCAAGTCAATGCTTGAGGATGAGGAACGAGTTTATTATAATTTCCATACACCACCTTGGCCTCATTTATGGCCTATAACACACCTATAATCTTCTCTCTTATCCTTAAAACCTTATATTTAAGTAGGGATTGAGCTCTTACTTTGGCATCCCTTGGTTGTGTGTATAAAAATCCTATTAAAATTGCCTTGTAACTATTTTAAATTAATAAAAGACATTTGTAGACTCTTGTTGAATGATAATGTACTTGTTGAGAGTTTTATTTATAGAATGTATTCATTATTTTTTCATTTTTAGGTCCTTTCATGCACCTAATTTTAGGTTATTATTATATTGTGGGTTGTATCAAGTGTTATCAAGTAGGAGTGTTCTTGAAGTGTCATAAGTCACTAGTATCTTGTATAGTTCTAGGCTTAGTCCTTCAAGTTATAGAATCTTATTCAACCTCCATAAAAAATATTCATGATTATGACACCATCAAGGACTCTAATCACTCATCGTATCCATCAAGTTCATTAATATGTTTCAAAGGATATAATTATGAGTGGATCTTTGATTAATTAGTGTATCACCACTTAAAGTAGGTTCTTTCATTGGTTTTCATATCTCTTTCCTTTTTCATTGTGATAAGTCTAGGTCTTAGAGAGAGAATTGAATTGAAAAATTAAGGGGACTATCCCCATAAAATTTAGGGTTTTGACCTACATATTAGGTATACCACAGTCTATAGGTCATTCCAATGTTAGACTAGGTTTGAGGTGGACATGAACAATATTTTCCTCTACAAGGATGAAACCTAGATCACTAACAGTGTCTCAAGGGAAAAATATCCCTAATGATTCCCTTGAAGTTTAATAAATGAAGAAAAATCAGAAGTTAGATGTGTTCTTCTATCTAAATCTTCAAAAACTCAAGATAATGTTGTTGCTCCTAAATGATAGCCAAAGGTTAGTAGTTCTTATATCAACATTGTTGATTAAATTAAGAAGGAATATTTGAATATCTTAATGTGTGATACATTATCAATTCCTAGATTAAAATATCTAATTCAAGAAGAGTTATCTAATCGAAACCTTACAGTTGGATCAAAAATGAAAGAGAGAGCAGTCCTCATTAATGAAACTCAGCTTAAAAGAGGAAAAGGAGTCAAAAGTGATAAGCCTCCTCTTTTTTATATTTATCTCATTGTAGTGTAGTCTTTGGTTCACAATTGTATGATTTATAGTGGTTTTAATACCTTTGTAATTCCTAAAAAAGTGGTTGATAAGTTAGGTCTAGAATATGAGCCAATCATAAAAGGATTTTTAAAATTGTATAAGACATCCACCAAGATGGTAGGTATCATCAAAGGTATAAACATAACCTTTAATTATTCCCCTAATTTTTCAATTCCTCAAGATGTAGTTGTAATATACATACCACCCCTCTTTCCCTATGTATATCTATGGAGTTCACAACCAAGATTAGGGTTTATTTATCATCAGATTGGTCTTACATTATTTTTAAGACTAGGTATGGCACAAAAGTCAAGATAGAATCAGAACCAATTGCTAAAATTCATATAGAACCTTATGTGTCTAAGCTCTCCAATGTTAATTGCAGTATTCTTGATGAAGAAGATATCCATGTTGATCCAGAACCAAGGCATACCTAATCTCTTTCTTATGAGTGGGGAGATAAACATCATGAACATGATCCATATAAGTTCATGGAAGAATCATGCCTAAGGTTGTATTATTTACATGAGGAAGTTTATTTCATTCCATAGTTGGTCAAGTCTAGTGAACCCATGGATGGTCTATGGAATCTATTATTTGATGGATTAAGGACCAAGATCGGTGTAGGAGGTGGTGCAATGTTGGTGTTTTCCTCAGAATAAAGGTACTCTACCACTTTTATATTTCAATTTAGTTGTACTTTTAATGTAACATAGTATGAAGCATTTGTACATGGCCTTCAATGGGTTAGGAAAATAGGAATGAAGATCTTACAAGTATTTGGTGATAGTGAGCTAATTATTCATCAAGTGAAGGGTCAAAATATAAGAAATAACTCCTTGTTAAATTCATACAAACATAGGGTGTGGGATATTATGGAAGATTTTGAGGCCCTCAACATACAAGCCATTCAAAGAGAGGAAAATAAGCATGTTAATAGGTTGATTATAGTTAGAGATCATTTTGGTATCCCTAATGATGTTAAGCACTAAAGATGTCAACCACATGTCAAGGTAGTAGTAATCCTATTAATTCTTGATAATGATGTTAATTGGCAAGTATTTGATAGTGAAAAATAGATAACATGATTTGTTCAAGAAGACGTTGATTTCTCTTCAATAAATCAATCCAATCTATAGTAGAAATATAGTGATCAAATTTTGCAACTAAGGTCAAACAGACTTATTAAAGGCCTATTTACAATTGAAAGCATTTATAATTATGATGATAAAATGAAGAAAGAGAAGATAAACATGTCTACTGATCAAGATAATTATGAGAGTGTCACCATATTTAAATACAAAATTATAACACTTGTAAAATTACGTAATAAGGAAGAGAGACTTACATTCATTGAGTTATGCAAAGAGTTTAATAATATATTTACTTGGGAGTATAGTGATCTAAAAGGTTTTGATCCTAGACTTTTTCAACACACTATAGAAATAGATGCAAATGCCAAAATAGTAAGGCAAAGGCAAATACCTATCAACCTAAAAATAGATCCCCTAATGAGGAAATATTTGTCTAATTTGATAGAGTCTAGCATCATCTTCTCCATCAAACACTCATCTTGGGTTGCTAATATATTATATGTAAGGAATAAGAATAGAGAGATAAGATTATGTGTGGATTTTAGGGTCTTTAATAGATTTTCATTGAAGGATCATTATCCTTTTATTCTATGGAACAAAGCTTGCAGATGGTAGAAGGTTCTAAATGTTTCTCTCTCCTTGATGGTTATTCAAAGTACAATCAGATTTTGGTGTAAGAAAAAGATCAGTAAAAGATGGATTTCACCACAAAAGGGGGAAAATATGCATATA
Source organism: Torreya grandis (assembly GCA_037957365.1). Classification (NCBI taxonomy): domain Eukaryota; kingdom Viridiplantae; phylum Streptophyta; class Pinopsida; order Cupressales; family Taxaceae; genus Torreya; species Torreya grandis. The sequence goes on along the minus strand of JARHVA010005154.1, from coordinate 1,056,115 downwards.
AGATTATGCATTTTGGGTTATCCAATGATGGAGCTAATTTTCAAAGAGCCATGGACATGGCATTTTAAGGTTTGATAAATGATATAGTGTTGATTTATCTTGATGATATCATGGTGTTATCCAAGTATGAAAATAATCATTTCACTCATCTTAGATAGATTTTTGAGAGATGTAGATGGTCTTATTAGGATGATAAGTTATATGATGTGTGACTTTTCCAATCAGTCTTGTAACCTTATCACTAATAAAGTCTTTTACAAGCAGTTTATCAAAGTTTAACATAACTTTTGAGATTTTAAGGTTAGTTTGTAAAATTTTAAATATGTTTGATCCAAGTTGAAATTAATGAGGTGGTGATCTCCCAAGATGTATGGTGATCCATAGTGAATAAGTGGACCTAAAATAAAATCTAATGAAATATCAACAATGTCTTTTCAATCACTTTGAAAGTTTTAAGGTATTTTTGTAAATATTAAGGTTTCATTTGTTTTGTTATATTACTTTTTCCAATGTTACAATGTAACCCCTTGAAGAACATCAAGTATGAGGAGTTAATAACATGCATATAGGTCAAAAGGGGTCAATTTTGATCATGTGACACTTGATTAAGGTTATATTATACTTTTTTATACTTGTACACTTGGTCAAGGTCAAAATGCTTGTTTTCTAATGTGCATTCATGTTGAAAAAGATTTTATTTATTTTTCTAACATCTAAACATAGTATGATATAATAAACAAAATGAAAAAGAGATAATGTGATGTTTGGTATGTTACACCTATTTCGCTAAATTTTGTCTATTTCAAGTCTAAAGGAAAATAGAAAAGAATGATGGGGATAAGTGATTAAAATGAACCTAGATTGGTTTGAATTTTATATCCAGACATTATGAGCACTCCTCTTTGGTTGGGGAGGACTACCTGCAAGTAACAAAGCACCACCAAAAGATGTTTGTTAGTAGATAAATGAGTGGTCTATTAAGCTACGTGTTTGTTCTAGGAAGTGTGAAACTCCCTTAGAGATGATAGTCCACTTTTGAGAGATACAATGATAAATAACTAAAAGAGAGGTAAAGAGAGAGTGAAAGAAAGATAATATTACTATTATTCATAACTTGATTGCAACAGAGAGTGATAGGGTGCAGGTGGTGTATTTTGTTTGTATTTTAAAAATTCTCTGGGTAGGTTTTAAAGAGGTTAGGGAATCCATAGTCACTGACATCGATAGGGGTGACTGATATCAGTTATACTATCGAGGTCGATGGTGAAGGTGACTGATGTCAGTTAAGATGCTAAGGTTAATAGGGGTAATAATTATCTAAGAGCTTGAAAAAGGATTTTCCAGGTCTGGGAAATGGTTTTGATCTAGTTTGGGAGGTTGGGAAGAGTTATGAGAGAGAGAGTATGATTTTGGCTAGATTTGCTCAGAGGTTTGGTGTGTCAGGTTAAGGGGAAACAAGCAAGGAAGATTTGTAACTCCCTCATAGGGGTTCGATCAGGAGTGTGTAAAGTAATGCATAGTAGATATAAATTGATAGTAGAATAAATGTTTAGTGATATACTTAGTTGTAGTGGTCACTAAATGATAAGTTCTAGATTGATGATTCCTTTCAGGTAGTTCAAACTTGAATGCCTGAATAGAGAGAATAAATAGGTGTTGTTGGTCCTCAAGAGCTTAGTTTTTTATTGTGATTGACTTACAAAAGATGATAGTAAACCAGGATGTCAAAAAATAGAATGCTTGAAGCTTGAATGCAAGAAAGAATGAATTTTATTGATTTCTACTAACCTAAACTTTACGTTAGAGTTTGTCTTATATCATTGACATCGATGATCCCATCGACTTCAACCATGGGTTGATTGATATCGATAGCCCTAGAATAGGTAAACCTTACTATTTTTGGCCTATTTTATACTATTTTTCATGCCAAGTATGGCACCCATTAGAAAATGGTAAAAATAAGAGGTTAAGAAGGAGGTAGTTGATTAGGAATTTAGTTTGGAAGTGAGAATAAGTCTTAGGTAGTTAGGATGAGGGGACCAAGTCTTTGAGGTGACTCATTAGGTGAGAATTAATCATAGGGAAAGGTGGCTAGGTAAGGTGGCAATAGGGGTTTTTAATTAACTTAATTAAGTATTCTAAAGTAATTAAATGTGTGAGGGGTAAAAGCATGGGTTAGGAAGGCTAATTTTTTATTATTGAAAAATGGGCTAAAGGGGTTTCAACACAGGGAGATACACACATGTTTGTGATGTAATTTTGGTGTCTAAATTTGCCTCTATTATCTTGTAATTCATACTGATAATTTTGTAAGACAAAAATAGGAGCTATATGCTCCAAGTATTAGATGAGGTATTCCCCCTCAAAATGGGAATCAATGGAGGAGAAACTAAGATTAGGTACCTATTTAATAAAAAGGTAATTAGGTGAGTGGTGAAGAATTGAGTATCATTTTTTATGTGTATACTATTATGAGCTATAGTCTATAAAGTAAATAATTGTCAAGGTTGAGGAGGACTCGAATAGAAATAACTAAAGCACAACTTGTAAGTGATAGTTGATAGGTTAAAATAATCAAAGTTGTAACTCCAATGGTCGATGTGTCCTAGTTATTTAGGGTAATAAGTACCCTTGGGAAACAAAAAAGGGTTGAAGGTGATAGGATGAGCTTGGTTTACATATGCAACACCTAATATACATGCATGTGCACAATAGCCAACTATAGTAGAATAACATAAGCAGTGAAGACAAGCAATGCAAGGTTGGTGTAAAAGGGTCAATGAGTGAGGAGATATTCATGATATCCAAGAAAAGTCATTATGGGTGAATATTTAAGTGATCTCTAATGGTTTTTTTCATGTTTGGGGAGATATATATGATCTCTAATTACCCTAGTTTATGGGTAAATTCTAAAAAATTAGGGTTGTTTTTTTAGGGAAAATACTATTACAATGGTGCCAACATTAGTGACATTGCCAATATCAGTAATAAATAGTGCCAACATTAGCACATTAGTGTAAATTTGTCAATGTTGGTAGGTATAAGCACCAACGTCAGTGAATTAGGTCAAGCACGTTGATGTCGATGGCTAATCAATCATGACAAAAGGGGGTTTAGCGATTGACCAAACTCATTTACAACTTATGATTGGAGAAAAATAGAGCTATGAGAGTGACTAAGATGGAAGAGTAAGGAGGGGACCCAGTGGGAGGCATGCCACCAAAAGATCTAGTTATGTCAGCCAGGAGGAGATGGAGAGATGAGGTAAGAGTCTCTGCTAGTTGTTTTAAAATTTAATTTGGGTATTTGTTATTTTTAGGCTAATTTAAAGGTGGGGGTGTAGAAAATGTTAGTATAAGGGTAGAGAATAGGGTAGGTTAGTTTTAGGATAAGTTGGGGGGAATTGGGGGTAGGTTTTTAGGTTAAATTTATAGTTTTGGGTTTAGGTCATTCAACCCTAGGGCTGAACACATCGATGAGGTCCACGAACATCAACTGACATGGCATCAAGGTTGGTAGGTGTCTACCAATGTTGGTTGATATGTATACTTATAAAGCACTGATGTTGACATTAAAGCTAATGTTAGTGACTATGAATAACTAAAAAAATAGGAGAAAGGGTCATTTTGGATTTATAGTGGAAGTAGTCAACTATCCTAATGGTTGAGCTAGCCTCAGAAGACCTCATGTCAATTGAGTGTTGCTTACATAGCTTGATTTAGGGCCTCAAACCACTGTAGTTCTCTTAGAGCCTAAGAAAAAGATCTAAGGTATGGTTAAAAGGTGTGTTAGGGGAAATGGGTAAAAAGGTAGGTTGAGATAGGTCAAGAGGTCTAGGGCTTAAAAGACAAGGCATAGTGTCAAGGGTCAGGGATATAGGCCATGAAGCCTAAAGTTATGATAGGCAGATAAGCTTAGGGTGGAGAGAGAGAAGAGGTAGTAAAGCCTAGGGTAGAGAGAGAGGAAGTGAAGCCTAGGGTAGAGAGAAAAAAGTAGGGTGGTTAGTTAGGTGGGTATATGGTCGAGCTAACCTTAAAAGACACTGTGTCAATTGAGTGATGCCTACATAGCCCAGTTTAGGGCCTCAAATAAATGTAGTTATCCCAAAGAGAAGGGAAAAATCTGATTATAGAGTATATTAAAAAGTACATGAATTGATTTGTGTGTATGGATGTAGGTGAGGATGGAACTAACATTACAAGATCATCTACTGAGGCTCTTGATGCGTATGAGAAGGGATGTCATTCTAGATGAGTGGGAGCACATGGAATCTATGGGGTTAAGAAGAGTGTGATGATATTATTATGTCACTCAAGATTTGAGCCTTATGATGGTGTTGATTAAGAGGTGGGATCACACCACAAACACCTTCCATCTACCAATCAGAGAGTTGACAATGACTCAGGAGGATGTCTATCAGATTTTACAATTTCCACTCTAGGGTGAGGAGCTCTTCACACACTCAAGAGAGGAGCATGATATCCACATGGTGGCTTTGTATGGTGAACATGTTAGTGAGGTGACTTATCATTCTATGAGTTTTGCCTACGAGTCACCATATATGGTTGATGTGGAGCACCATTAATTAAACATCTTGATGATGATTGAGATCATGGTGTATGTATTACCAAATGCAGATGGTGGTATATTTCCAATTGCATTGATAGGTGTGCTTACATAGATGGTTGAGTAGGGGACTATTTTTGCCTAGGGTCTAGTATTTTTAGTGTAGTTAGATAAGGAGTTGGGTTTGAGACTATGATGATGATACAATTTATGTGTTGACCATATAATATACTATTGGGCATAGGATCACATCATGGTGACATAACCGTTGGGGTTACCTACCATGATCCTAGCCAACTTTAGGGTTCATTTTAAATGGTGGAGAGAGGGCATGGCATAGACCCAAGTGGATCACATAATGCATAGAATTACCTATTATAGGTGCATGATTGAGGGTTTGATCCCTATAGATATTTTATGGAGACCCTACCTAACATACCTAATTTTTAGAGGATAGGCACAATAGCTCATTGGTTTTTAGAGTTCACTATGGGTTAGGGGGAGATGAGCTAGTGAGTTGGAGATGGTTCCCATGACATGGGTCAGGAGGCACTTTGGTCTACTTTAGAATATACTACCTACCTTCCCTCGATATAGGAGGGATGACATAGAGGTACCCATACCATTACTCCAAGAGATAGATGGGCTAGATTTTGAGGAGCTACTAGCAAGGCCAAGTGTTGGAGATACAGGGTGCACAATAACATATACAACTTGGTGGGTAGGTTTATACCCCACAATACAGGTCAGGAGGCCATCATCAAATTTATAAGGGTTGGTGAGAGAGAGGGATGCAATGGTATAGGCATGAGATGCAATAGTGTAGGCTAGAGATATAGCATAGGTATAGGTCTTAGCCTTATAAGGGTAGGTGGTGATGTTTTAGGGTGAGGCTGGGGCACTATAGGGCTAGGTTATAACAATATAAGGCTAGGTGAGAGTCTTATAAGGTTAGGTGACTATAGTGATAGTAGATAGGGATAGTTTGACTATAAAAATTTAGGTTCCTCCTCCACCACCACCATAGGGACCAATACAAGCTAGGTCATTAATAGGTGCTATGAGACCACCATAGACTGTATCTCTAGTGAGATATATGACTACCCTAGATGAGATTGCATATAATGAGAGGGACATTAGGTAGTTTCCAAATATTTAGAGATATTTAGAGTTCAGAGTGTAGGAGAGGTCTATGTCACATGCCATGGCTTCTAACTCATGTAGATGTAAATGGGTAGAGAGTATTGATGACACTGCTTCCTCATGACCATGCAGAGAGTCTCGAGGACCCTATGTGTCATAGTATGCCATTTTTGATTATATTTGTTATATGTACATCGACCTGTGAGCCGAAGATGTGAGATGTATATTTTGAGAGAGAGAGATAATATTATGATGATGTAGTTATGGACATGTATTCTAAGTGTGCATGCACGCACATGCGCACACGCACACAAATACATATATATATATATATATATATATATATATATATGTATATGTATGTATGTATATATGTATAAATATGTATGTATGTATATATGTATGTATATATATATATATACATATATATATACATACATATATATATATATGTATGTATGTATATGTATATATATATATATATATATATATATGTATGTATGTATATACATATATATATACATACATACATATATATACATACATACATATATATACATACATATATATATGTATGTATATATATATATACATACATACATATATATATACATATACATACATATATATATATATATGTATATATATACATATATATATATACATACATACATATATATACATATACATATATATATATACATATATATATATATATATATATATGTATGTATATATATGTATGTATATATATATATATATGAGATGTTCATTTATTGTGATTTTGAGATGTATGTATTATGATAGATGATGATGATGATTATTTTATGTTATGTTAATTTTGAAGTTAATGTTAATCATGTTAGTTGAGTTAGACTAGTCTTTCCCAAATATGTGATGGTATATGAATAGTTGGTTTGTTAGTTTCATCTTAGCATTTTTCCATATTCTACGATGGTGTATGCTTAAAATGAATAAATTGGTTATGTTAGTTTATTTCAGCATTTTTCCATATTTGTGATGGTGTATGTGTAAAATAAATTGAGTAGGCTTTGATAGTGTTGGTATGACATTGTTTTTCATATCAATAGAGAGATCGACATGTGGTTTAGATGGGAAAATAAAGAGGCAAAATGCTCATGCACCGAAAAAGACCGTAATCAGAACATAAATAGGATCAAGAAAAATGAGCCTCTTTCATGCCTTATATCTTTAAACCATTATGTTTGTTAGAGAAGAATCATGTTTACCTTATATTAAGTGAGCTTCATAGTCCCTTGAAAGAGTATAAGGGAAAAAAAAGAGTAAAGTGAGGGAAAATGTTTGGGTAGCATAACCTACAAAGTGGGGATGATATGTCCTTTTTGTGGGTGATCTAGAGCTACTATAAGCAATTCAATGACTTAGAGATTTTTTTTTGTGTAAGTTGATCAATACAGGAAGCCTACAATGGGATTTTATATGGGTTAAGGCTGTATAAAGCTGATCAATGTGAGAAGACTTTTTTATTTGTATTTCCCTTTGAGAACTGATATTGGCTTAGCCATCCTTCATGGAAGTATCTAAGTTTTCATTTTTACTTTTAAATAGCTATCCTTCAAGGGATCAGTCTATTGATAGTAGCAAAGGGAAGTTACATATCTATCCTTCAAGGGAGCAGTCTATGTTGAGAAGCATGACCTTAGATTTTATAACTTGTCACATATCCCATTTGTTTTTTTAATGCTTTTAGTCATGGACAAGACTATAGAGGCTTAGGAGTTTTCCACTTTGAGTGTAAAACCATACCACTGCATAAGTTAACTAAGTGTATAGAAGTAAGGGTAAAGAGGAAGGGAAATGAATGTAATAGGGATACTCAAGGGATGACCTCAAGTTAAACACAAGGTGAAGTGATGCGTGTTTAAAAAAATAATGGTCATAGGTGTAAGGCATTTAAAGGCTCGGGTTCTGGCCTTCCTTCAAGAGAAGATAAGTGATAAGTTAATAAGCCATACTTGTGAGTTATGATATAAGGTCCAAGCCAATTAGGAGTAAACTTACCCCATTTTCTTTTCTCTATGCTCATCATATGTTGATTTTATTTTAAGACAAGATCTCCTATATTGAAATCTCACTCCTTGAGGTTTTTGATATAAGCACATTTGATATGATCTTGATATATTTAGAGGTGGTTGAGGGCTATGAGATGGTGCTCATCAAGCAATTCAAGTTGAGCCAAATGTTCTTAGTGAAAGTCATCGTTAGTATGTCTTGTAGAGAATTGTGAAGAGAAGGAATTTGGACTTCAATAGGCAAAATAGCCTCCATCCCATATACCAAGGAAAAATGTGTAGCACCCATAAGGGCTCTAATCCTAGGTCAATGTTTTTTTAGAAGCTTTTTCTTATCCATTTGCTTGTGGATATTATGGTGATGAGAAGCTTAATTTGATTCCAATTGTATCACAAAGACTTTGAATAATCTTATTTTTGAAAAATTTGTTGTTATCAGTTATAATTCTATGAGGGACACCAAAATGATAGATGATGTGATGGTTGATGAAGTCAATAATTTTGTTAGCTTTAGTGGAGATGAGAGGGATAGCCTTGACCCGCTTGGTGATGTATTCAATGGAAGTAATGATATAATGATGACAAAGAGATGAATGAGGGTTAATCTCTCTGATTAGGTCTAAGCCCCATTAGGAGATGGGCCAAAAGTCTTTGGTGACTTGTAATGTATGATTGGGAATGTGGAGGTTAGTGTGTTATTAACACTTGACATAACATCGAATGTAATCAACATGGTCTTGATGGAGCGTTTGCCAATAATAGCCAAGTTAAAGGATACACTTGGTAACTATGTGACTATTGAAATGCCCATCATAAATCCCATCATGGACTTATTTAATGGTGAAGGGAGTCTCAGTACTAGTGAGGCATTTGAGGAGAAGACCATCAAAACCTCACTTGTAGAGAATTCCCCCTAGTATAGTGTAATGAGCAACAAATTTTCTGAAGACATGTTTCCCATTTTTAGAAAGATCAGAGGTGGTAATAGAAAAGGAAAGGTAATATGTGAGCTGCTTGTACCATAGTCATATGGGTTGGAGGTTACATTTATGATAAAGAGAATGTTAGCTAAGATATAGGAGGGTAATGTTAAATGATGCATGGTGATATATTCTCAAGAACAAGGATGAAGAGGGTATGTGTGAATCAAGTGAAGCCATCATGTCAGCAAACTTATTTGTAGATCGAGTAATAGTTTGTAAGGGGTAAGAGTCAAATGATCCCAATAACATATCTACATGATGTTTGTACCATTACAAAATTTCATTTTTTCATAGGTAGGAACCATTAACCTGGTTAACCACTAGCTAAGAATCATCAAAAATGGTTATGGATTTGATACCCAAGAAGAGAGTTGTTTAAAGTCCTAAAATCAAAGCTTCATATTCGGCCATATTGTTAGTGCATTCAAAATCTAGTTTAAATGACAAAGGCATAGGCTTACCATTTAGAGGAATGATAATGACCCACACACCCCCATCATATTGACATTTAATCCATTGAAGAACATCATCATTTGATAGGAGATGTCATCAATGCAAAGCTTTGTGGTGGATTCATGAGGGAATTTAAGCTTTGAAGGTTGATTGTCAGTTAAAGGGGTAGTAGCTAATTGGTCAATGATTTTTTCCCCCTTAATAGATTTTTTTTGAATGAGTTCTAAGTTGAATTTGGCAATAACCATGAGCCACCAAGCTACACGTTGGTTGTGATATGGCTTGGAATGCATGTATTTGAGGGGATCAGTATGGGTGACCACATAGATTTTGTGATTTAGGAGATAATAGTGAAGCTTAGAGGTGGAAAAGACCAATGTAAGGCAAAGTTTTTTAGTATGGGTATATAAAATCTCATAATCAATAAGTGTGCATCTTATGTAGTAAATTGCTTGCTCCCAATGTTGGTCATCTCTATGTGCAATCATAACACCTAGAGAATGGTCTGTTGTGGAGATGTATAGGTAGAAAGGCTAATTTTTCTTAGGTGGAATAAGAACTAGTGGGGAAAGGAGATATTTTTTAAGTGCATTAAAATATTCCTATAAATCTATATTCCAATAGAATGAGACATCCTTTCTGAGGAGATGGTGAAAGGGTTGGCAATGATCTAACAATTGGGAGATGAAACGGTGGATTGACTAAAGTTTTCCCTATAGGCTATAGAGTTAATTGATATTATTAGGTGGAATCATCTCTAAGATTTCTCTAACCTTAGCTAGATTGACCTTGATAACATGGTTAAAAATAATAAAAACTAAGAGCTTACTGAAAAGAACATGAAAGACACAATTCCTTGGGTTCAGTCAAACGTTATATTGGAGGAGATGAGTAAATATGGTTTTGAGAATCATCAAGTGGTCTTGAGAAAGTTTAGATTTTTTGCATAAGTCATCCACTTAATCTTCCATAATTTTGTGTAGGATATCATGAAATATTTAATTCATGGCACATTGGTAGGTTGCACCAGTGTTCTTTAGGCCAAAAGGCATGACCCAATAACAGAAAGTCTCCCATGGGGTAATGAATGTTATTTTATGTTGATCCTTAGAAGCAACTAGGATTTGATTATATCTAAAGAATTCATCCATAAGTGATAGCATCTCATGGCTAGCAGTCAGATCAACAATTTGGTCAATACCTAGCAATGGGAAGTCATCTTTTAGACAAGTGAGGTTTAGATCATGATAGTTGATGCAAATGTTGATTCCCTTGGTCACTTTTATGATAGTAACAATATTGGAAATCCATTACAGGTAGTTGATGGGTTGGATAAACTTAATATAAAGGAGGTGTTGGAGCTCTTATTTGACAAAGAGAGCAATATAAGGATGCATCTTTTGAAGCTTCTACTTAACAAGTTTAGCGTCTCAATTGGTGATAATTTTATGGGTGACAATATATGGTTTAATACTAGTCATATCATAAGACCAAGTGAAGGCTTTGCTATGGTTATTAAGAAATGTGGAATAATCATCTTGTTCAGAGGAATCTAAATATTAGCCAATCTTGAGGATGTGAGGGCTATCATGAGAGGGAAGATTGATATCAATGGTTGATTCATTTAACATAGCTTGTGTTTTGAATGGGAATGATCAATGAATATAGGAATCATCCACACCCATGTAGGTGAGAATTATGTCATCATCTTGAAATTATACATTATTAATAGTGGGAGATTCTTCATTAATTATTTCAAAATGAATGAGAGGAAAGGACCTTGTTTCCTTACCCTAGTGATAGGTGAGAGGCCCCAAATTTGATGGCATAAAAATTAGGAGGTATAGATACCTCTAATTTGGTAGGTGATGGTGGAGAAGAATGTGGAGAAGGAGATACATGTTCTTCAATTATTTGTAGATGGGAAGTTTTAATGAGTTTAGTTGGTTTGTCATATCCCTCTCCATGCCTCTTTTTGGCATTTTCAATGGTTTAGAAAGTGGGATATTCAATAGGTGTATGGACACCCTATTCAAAATGAAAAAAATGCAATCCTTTTTAGGCACATCCATAGAGATAGGTGTGATAAAATATATGGTTTCTCAAGAAAGAGAATTCACAGGTAAATGGTTATGGTGAAGAAGATGTATTACTGGAAATGGGAACCCAATCAATTCCCCATATGTGAAAATAGTTCAAAGGTTAAGGGGCTCATAAGGGATGACCATCCAAATGTAGGAATCATAATTTGGGTACATGTGAAGCCTTCCATACTCTTATGGATTACAAAACATGTTGAGCATCAATAAATGATATTCATCGAGTGACAAACAATGAAAAGTCTTTTCCATGGGATCCTTGTCAAGAATTTGTGTTCCTAGTATCTATGTAACTGGGGGAGTGGAGCTTGTGGAAGTTTCAAAAGTATCATGTGGAGAAGATGATGTTTTCAATGGAATGAGAAAATCATTGGGATTATAAGTCATGTTACATGTTTTAAACAAAGGTGGGTCATGAGGTATAAAATGTACTTGTCCATCATGTTCAAACTTAACATAGCAATGCAAAGTTGAGGGTACAAACGCCATAGCATGTATCTAAGGTCATCTAAGTAGTATTTTATATTATAACTTTCCTTCCAAAACATAGAAGAGCTTAGGAATAGTGTGGGGACCTACATGGATATGTAAGATAATAGTTCCCATCATAATAGCTATAGTATCGTTAAAGGAGTAGAGTACCGCATCAGTTTGAGACATGAAATCATCAACAAGGGCTAACTATTTATGGGCATGGGTGGAAATAATATTAATACTAACTCCCCCATTGATCATGACTTTATTGATGTGAGTTTGATCAATATATGTGGTAATAAAAAAGGCAAAATCCTGATCTTCAAGGTGTTGAAGTGGAATTTCTAAATCATTAAAAGAAATAAGGGAGATAGGATTAAGGAAGTTGACTAAAGCTACAAGAGGTTAGGGATCATCTGATTGTACCTCAATCACTTGCAAGGCACTAATAAAATCTTGATGGTGTTGGGATGAGTTTTGGATTAACTCACACAAAGACATTTTCCTAGGAGTTTGGTGAAGCTATTTCACCATTGAGCTTTGAATAACATCCAAAGATGTTTCTTTAGGAATGCCCAAGATGGAAATCTTAAGATTAGGAGGAGGGGTGTCTTTAGTTAAGGGATGAGCCCAAGCAGTGAAGACCTTTTCCTTAGCTTTATTTTTTTGTTTTTTTTATTGTGTGGCCACATTAACTATGTTGATCTAAAATGTAGGTGAAGGAGGTGGTAAAGGGGTTACGACCACATCTTTTGGTTTGAATTTAGGTAGAATAGTAGGAGCCACTGTGGATGCCAAAGGTGGAATAAAAGAGAGGTTAATAGGAGTATCATTGAAGAGAGTGTCATCATCAAAGTGTTATTGAATGATTATTGTAAGGGCTTTACAACTCTTAGTATCATGTCCAAGTGAATGATGATATAAACACACTTGTGTATCATTAAACCAAGATGGATTTGTTCCAAGAAGACTATAAGGATTAATGGGAGGAAGAGTTCTTATGAAAGATTGCAATAACTAATGTAGGAAAAATATCTAAGAGCCTACAAGTGGGCTTGCACTTGTTGTGTTAATAGGAGTGCACACCTTCTTGTGTTTTGATGTTGAAAAGGCAATTTTACATGGTGTTTTGGTGATGCTAGAGTTACGTGTTTTGCTATCACATTATTAGTGTCAAATGTGAAAGGCCTACCATATGGAAAAGGTAGGAGTGGAGGTAACTTAACCGTTTTTTTACTTGGGTCAGCAATATTCTAACTAAAGTATAGGGGTGTGGTTTCAAAATGAATGGTAAAGTTGAGGGTTGAAGAAGGGATCAACAAGATCTTGGAAGCTTAACATTTTTATATAATTTAGGGTATGAAATTCCAACTTTTGGTTGATGAGTTAAATTTAATTTCACCTTTGGATGAATTAAATTAGAGATAAGGTATACGCCTAAGGGCCTGATCTACTTTAATGTGGTAGATTCCTGTGAAGGTGAGGGTTCTAGCATAGATGGTTAAACTCTAGCTACTTTTGGTGAAGAAGCTCTAGCTTTGTCAAAGACCTTTGGTTAAAGGGTAGTGAGAGGGTTGGAATTAAAGGTTGACATTCATTATGTTGGATAAGGAGCTTTAAGTTGATCCCAAAATGCCTCATGATCTATCTTCGTGGAGTCAAGAAATTCTAGACTTTTCACCAACCATGAGAAGGGTTTAGAAGAAGTTGATGTAGGCCTTACAGTTGTGTCTTTAGAAGGCTGAGGTTTTTGGGAAAGAGAGAAATTGTTGGTTTTCTCTACTTTGGCCCAAAGACAAGAAAGAACCACAACATGGCCCTCTTCAACAGAGATGGGAGAAGAGACATGGTCTGCCATGGGTGAAGAAGAGGTAGGCAAAGAAGGTTCCTCAAGAGGTAAATCATAGGTATTATGGATCCCTCAAAATGTGGGTGAGGCATAGGTAAATTATGATCCTCCATAGGTAAAATAAGAGGTAAAAGTGGTATAATTGGATTAGGCACAATAGGTCTCTCTTCTATTATGGGAGTAGATAATGCTGACTCCTCTAAGTGCAAAGGTGGAGTGGATGGGATAGTACTCTCTATGGGTGGAGGAGAGGTAGGTTAAAAAGGTTCCTCAAGAGGGTATAATATAGGAATGATGTTCCCTTCAACATGTGGTTGAGGAATGGTTAGGGTGTGGTCTTTAAGTGGTAATAGGATAGGTAATATTGGTGTAAAAGGAACTGACATTACAGGCTCCTCAGGTGGAAAAAGAAGTGGTAAAGTAGGCTCTTCCTCATGAGGGAGTGAAACAAGTGAAATAGGTTCCTCTACTTAAGGAGGAATAATGGGTAAAACAAATGCCACTGAATGTGGGGGAGGAGTTAATGAAATGGGTGTCTCCTATTGAGGGGAAGGTTGAACTAGAGGTAAAGGAAAGACCATATTAACCATATGGATATTATGATCACCTGAGTTAGTTGTGGTCTAAAAAATATTTTGATTTAGTGAATGGTTAGGAAAATGGTGTTTGAACACATCCATACCTTGATTAGGGGGTGCGTTAGAATTATCCAAGATGATATCACCCCTATCAAGCATATATTGAATAATTTTCTTGAATGTCTTATAGTTATTAGAATTGTGGCCTTTAACTTGATGGTAATCACAAAAATCATCTTCCTTTTACCAAGTTGGAATAGGATAGGAGGGGTCAAATTGTATAGGAGGTTTGATCTAAAGAAGGGTTATGACACCTTTTTGTAAGATTTTTTCCAAAATGGATGTGTATGACTCACCAATGGGAGTGTATTATCTTTGTTCATATCATTGTTGGAATTACTTGGTTGGATTTTGGGAGTTAAGGAATATGATTGGTTTATGGTTGAGGAAGAGGATGACTTAACGACCACTATATTGGTAGATCCTTTAGCTTTTTGGTTAGAATAAGTTTTAGAGGAAGAGTCATTTGATTTAGAATCGGGATTCTTACTATGCAACTTGACTTTACCTTCATTTATAGTGTGAACCTCAAGTTTTTATGCCATTGTAAAGGCCTCATCAAATGCTTAGAAAGTTTGTACCCAAAGTGTGGATGAGATGTGGTTAGCACATCACCTTAAGAAGATCTCAAAAATCTTAGGTTGGGGTAAGGAGAAGGAGAGTTAATTTATCAAGCTTCTCAAGTGAGCGATAAAATATGTAATAGACTCATCATCAAATTCTTTGATAGAATAAAGGTCTGTTATAGAAACCTTCTTAGAAATGTTAAAAGAGAAATGGTCTAGGAATATTTTTGTGAGTTGGGTAAATGAGAAAAGGGAGTGATGAGGTATAGATCTATACCAATCCAAGGTAGCACCTAAAAGAGACAGCGAAAGTACAAAGTAGTAATGCATCATCGTGCCCTATTAAATAATAAGCATGTTTAAATGCTCATAAGTGATATTGTGGGTCCTCTTTACTCTAGAAATGAGTCAATTTAGGGAGTTCCCATTGGATGATAAGGTTGAATAAGCAAAAAGGATGGATGGGTTCATTGCATATCTGATCATAAGATATAACATTCTTTGAACTAGATATGGATGTCTCTTGATTAGACATCTTATCCATCAGCATCTTAATGAGGTCTAGAGGTGGATTAATTTGGGGGATACCTCTTAAATTATAGGGAACTTGATAAGAATCAAAGGGATCATATGACATAGCTTTCTAAGGTTGTGTTGGGGCAACATAAGGATAATGAGTCATAGGCTGGGGTACCGAAAGAAAAGGGGCTTATCCTATTGGGTTAGAGACAATGCTTTGGTTGGTTCTTGTTATTGTAGTTGGATTGTTTACATGGTTACACTGGGTGAAGGGTGACTCATAATTTAGGTAATTATAGGCATGAGGGTAGATGGAATGGGTACCATTAAATTTTAAAATGGTGTAAGACTTGACTAAATTGGTTGTGGTTGTGAAAGTAGGGAAGTCACACAAGGTTTTGGTGGGATTGGGCAGTTGGTGATGCTAAACTTTAGACATTATTTATAGTTGGGTTACTCATCAAAGTGGTGGTTCTAGTAACCATGGGGAAAATAGAGGAGGCAACTAAAACTAAAGTTTTCTCCATTAAAGAGGTTGGCATACCATAGATTGGGCTGCTTGAATAATTATGGGTTTAGCTCATAACAAGGTAATGTTGAAGATTTGCCACATTATGTTCAAGAAATTTAGCAAAATCTTGATCTCCCTTAGGCACAATGGGAATTTGGTTATGGATAAGAGTATGCTCTATATCTGAAGTATTCCCTATGATAGAATCAAAAGTGAGAGGGAAATGTGGAATTGGTTGTCAGCTTGCGTAATCAACAATAATTTTGGCTTGAGCTCATGTCAATGCCATGCAAGTGGAAGTATAAATAATTTTACTACCCTGTATTAGTGATAGAATAAGGAAAAACCAAGTTTGAGTGCAGGTAAGTAGGTTATTTCAACTTGTTATTTTAAGCAAATGAAAATTACACAGTCACTGACATCAGTTGATTGATCGATGTTGGTAGGAGAAGTTTGTCGACATTTGTGGACTAACTAATGTCGGTAGGTAAAATCTATGGATGTCAGTAGAGTTAACTAATGTTAGTCATTATGATATGCTGGGAGATGTAAAATATAATGTTTTTAGAAAACCAAAAATTGGAACTAGGTAAAACAATGGATGAAAAAGGAATGTCTAAGAAGAACACTTAGAAAACCTAAGATAATAGGTTATACAAGCTAAGTATTGAAAATAGTATTGATTTTGTGAATCAATAGGAAAACATCCTTAACAACTCCAAAATATAGAAGGCAATAAAAAAGCAAAAAAAGAACATACAACCAGAAACTATTAAGTCCTAGAGATTAATTTTTAGTCTTGTGTTGGCTTATGCCTTAATCTGATAGTGAAAAGAGAATTTGGTTGTCGAAGGTACTAAAAAGTAATCTAAAGCTAGTTTTAGGTTAGTTTTAGTGCTCAAGAGGAAATATGTGTTAGACCAAGTACATGGATTGTTATAGGAGATTTATCTTCACACTTCATGGACTTGGAGCCAAGCTAGGCCGATTAGCCAAAATATACCTTCTATCTAGAGTTTATACTCCACTAGAGAATGGAGTCGGTTCTCCCATTGGTGGTGAAATCCAAATAGGATAGCTAGGTAGGTAAGGTGATCCACCAGGTGATGAAATCCTAATGGGACTTTTTTCAAGTGAGTTTAGATGTTTGTATATGTGAATATGATTTGGTTGTGTAACATAGGAGCACTACAATTTATTCAAAATGCTTGTAATTAACTAGGTGATTTAATATTCAGTGAGAAAATAATGAAATGCAATAAGTTTTAAACCAAAATCTAAAATGTTTATATTCACATGAAAACAAAGATGAAATAGGAGTAGAGAATGAAATTCACTATCCTAATGTGCATGCAAGAAGAAGTAAAGAAGAGATTCTTTTTAACTTGTAAAAAAATGATAAATTATTTTTAGAGGCAAAGAGAAAAGAAAGAAAATTTTAGTTTAATGGTTTTAAATAGAAAATAAAATGTTGAATTTTTCATTTTAAGAGAGAAGAGAAGGAGAAAGTGAAAGAAATGAAATTTTAACTATAATATACCTAAATGAATGCTTAAAACAATAAATGAACCCAAGGAAAACTCCAGGGTCCCATCGGGCGTGCCAAAAATGTTTCACTAAATTTTATCTATTTCAAGTCTAAAGGAAAATAGAAAAAAATGACGAGGATAAGTGATTAGAATGAACCTAGATTGGTTTGTGTGTCGTATCTAGACATTGTGAACACTCCTCTTTGGCTAGGAAGGACTACCTAAAAATAAGAAAGCACTACCATAAGATGTTTGTTAGTAGATAAATGAGTGGGCTACCAAGCTACGCACTTGTTCTAGGAAGTGTGAAACTCCCTTAGAGATGACAGTCCAATTTTGAGAGATAAACAAGTAATAAATAACTAAAAGAGAGGTACAGAGAGAGTGAAATAAAGATAATATTACCATTATTCACAAATTGAGTGTAGTAGAGAGTGACACGTTGTAGGTGGTGTATTTTATTTTTATTTTAGAAGTTTTTTGGGTAGGTTTTGAAGAGGTAACAGAATACACAATCACCGATGTTAGTAAGGGGGTGACCAATATTATTTTTACTATCAAGGTTAGTAGTGAAGGTGACTAATGGTGATTAAGTTGCCAAGGTTGATAGGAGCAATAATTGTTTAGGAGCTTGTAGAAGGCTTTTATGGGTTTGGGATGTTGGGGAGAGTTATGAGAGAGAAAGAGTATGGTTTTGGGTAGATCTGATCAGAGGTTCGGTGTGTTAGGTTAAGTGGAAACAAGAAAGGAAAATTTGTAACTCCCTTATAGGGGTTCAGTTAGGAGTGTGTAAAGCAATGAATAGTAGATATAAAGTGATAGAAAAATAAATATTTAAAAGACCTACAAAATAAGTGATATACTTCGCTATAATGGTCACTGAATGATAAGTGCTAGATTGATGGTCCCTATCAAGTATTCTAAATTTGAATGCCTATATAGAGAGAATAATCAAATGTTGTTGGTCCTCAAGAGCTCAGTTCTTGATCATGATTGACTTATGCAAGATGACAGTAAGCTATGATGTCAAAAAATTGAATGCCAAAAGCTTGAATGCAAGTAAGAATAATTTTTCTTAATTTCTACTGACCTAAACTTCAGGTTGGAGTTTGGCTTATATCACCGATGTTAGTAGCCATAGAATAGGTAAACCTTACTATTTTTGGCCTATTTTCTATTGTTCTTCCTACCAAGTGTGGTACCCATTACAAAATGGTAAAAATAAGAGGTTAAGAAGGAGGTAGTTGATTAGGAATTTAGTTTGGAAGTGAGAATAAGTTTTGGGTAGTTAGGACGAGCGGACCAGGTCTTTGAGGTGACTCATCAAGTGAGAATTAGTCATAGGGAAAGGTGGCTAGGTAATGTGGTAGTAAGGGTTTTTAATTAACTTAATTAAGTATTTTAAACTAATTAAATGTGTGAGGGGTAAAATCATGGGTTAGGGAGGCTAATTTTTTATTACTGAAAAATGGGCTAGAAGGGGTTTCGACACAGGGAGTTACACACATGTGTGTGATGTAATTTTGGTGTCTACAAAACCATCACCATATAATACAAGAGTAACTCCATTAGAATCTAGTTCATATCTTTATCATGATATTTTGGTACTATAATTAATTTTTCTTGATGAAGACAGGTTCAGAAGTGAATATATAGTCACAAGCTTGATTAAAAGAATGTGTTGAAAGGGTTTTAAAACTATGAATGATACTATAATATTTCCACAAACCTCATCAAACCTTACCAAGCTCAAAACCTTGCTCAAACAGAGTTCATAGATCCAAATGGGACAAAAAAACATTTGAGATCTCCATCAGGTTAGTGACAAAGTGAAAAGAGTCATTTTAATGAGGTTGGTTCATAAAATAAGGGATTTATTAAACAAAATATAATTAGTGGATTTTAATGAACCCTATTTTATTTATATCCATGGCAATAATTTTGGGATTAGGGGGTAGAGCTTTATGAACCGTTGTTAAGAAGTTAGCTACCTCTTAAACCCTACTAAACCCTATTATCATGATTCTTCCCTTGAAATGACATATATATGTTTTATGAGTGCATGGTAAAGGTTTTAAATCATATAATATAGGTATTAATGTCCCTAAAATGTCAAACTTAACATAAACTCTTAGTGGTCTTGGTTGTACTAGTAAGAAATTTCATTATTTTGTTAGTTTGGAAATGGCATGCAATGTTTTTTGGGGTTGTGAGGTGTTTTCTAGCATGAGGATGATTAAAAGAAGGTGAATTTTTTTTATAATACCTAAAAATATATAATTATTCCTCCCATATCCAATCAAATATCCAATGTATGAACAAGTGACATGTGAATTTACATGTCTACAAGGTTTGAGAATTTGATACTTTTGAAAGGTTTTGGGATTATGAAAGAATAAAAATCAAATGATATGAATTTTTACCAGCCCATCACACCCTATTTAATTTTTAATCAATCTTAAATTCATCTTAAAACTAGTATTCTAGTGTTAGTTCAAAAAACATGCCTCAAATGGAAGAAAGATGGCCCTATAGGCAAGCACATTTGATGTCTTGAATAGTAATCCATTTGAGTTAGGGATTTAAAAACTAATGTTAATTTTATGAGAAACTTAGATATAATACAAAAAAATGGTAAACACTTTATGATCATCCTTGACAAGAAGTTGCAAGTGGAAGACTTAAGGCCATTGATTTAGTGTTCTTGAACAAAGTTTCAAGGGTAACAAAAAGTAACAGACTTGTAACCAAAAGTAAAATCCTTAATGCATTATTGAGTTGTTCATCCTAACTATCATACCTCGACCAAGTCACTAAAACCCTTTCAAGACACCAAAAAATTCAAATGGCAAGAGAACAATGTAGTCATTATAGACATCCAATTCTTAACACCATTTTTGTCGAAATTGTCAATCTTACTTGAATTACACTCAAATGCACATATTAGGTCAAAATCCATAAAACACCCTACATGGTTTGAACTTGTCACTTAAAAGTGCTAGGTTAGGTCAAAGTATCCCTAAATAGGGTAATGTATTTTATGGGCTAGCTAACTTCAATCAGATCATTTCGAGTTAAAATGATAATTTCACCATTTAGTGCTCTAGATCACTATTTTCTTATAATTCATTGGCACATGTCATGTACCTTTATTATTTGGTGTTGTAATCATCCTAAATGGGAATACAACTCCAACACATCTAACATCACCTTCTAGTTCCTCTCCAATAAAATTATGACCCGGTTATGACTTTCTAACCATTTTGATTAATTGTGCACCAATTTCCAAAGACTTGCACTAATCTTGATTAAACTTAATTAAGATAATTAATCCAATTTAAGATATTAAATAAGAATTTCATAGGTATTTTTTAATATCTCATTATTTTAAATTTATTTTGAATATCTACATCACCTACTGACATCATATATGGGGTGGCATCCATCAAGCCATAAGTAGATAAAATACAAGGATTCTAAGTCACCCATGCCTAGTTAATGACTCCCATGCCTCTTTAATGCTTATTTATCTTGAATATATTAATGAGTTAAATTAAAAGTATTAGGATTATCCATGGCCACACATCTCAATCTTAATATGGATGGTCATGGTTGATTCTAACCAATCTCAAAAATCTATAAATAGAGAGGCCACGGACATGAAATTTAAGCTTGAATATTGAAAAGTTATAATGTTAAATTTTTTCCATAATCCTTTACATTTGAACATTGATTTTGTTTTCAAGCTTCATTGATAGGCTAGTTTAGTGATTTAGAATCATGAGCCTAGGTTTTATGGAGTGTTTTTGAGACATTAGAGGAGTTTGCCACCTTTGTTGATAAATACAAGGATGCTTGATCAAGGGAGAACATGTTTTTGAGCCATATGGGTATGGTGAATCCATTTGGGAAGGTAATATGATGTTTGTTTTCTTTCATTTACTTTTTTCTATCCTTTTTAATTCTTATAGGAATAGATAGGCTTAGAAAGTTAGTTCTTCATGGATTTTTCATGATTTATGGACTAATGTTTGACTATCTTGCTTTGTAATCCTCTCTACATCTTGGCATGCCCCATGGGACTAAATACATACCACACATGAATAAGATCATTTTTCAACTTTAAAATCTTCATTTAGATCATTAAAACTCTTGTAAATTGATTTTCTAACCTTGCTTTGCCATTTTTTTTACCATGGGTTTACATAGTAATCAACGTCGATTAGTAAAACCAACATCAGTTGGATAGTTATCATCGATGACTATTGGTATAATCGATGTTGGTTAGATAACCATCATCGGTTAGCCAGTGTAACCATGATCAATTATATAATTGACATTGATCACTGTGTTTTTCTTAAAACACAGACCTAAGAGCTCTTTTTTTTAAGTTCATTATTTCAAACCTAAAAGAGCTTCAAGGCTAAGGGACATGCTAATGTTTTTATTATAGGACCAAGCTTGACATTTTCTAAAAACATGTTTAGATCACCTTCTACGTGCTTAAAAAATCAATTAGGAACCTTGTTTTGATGTTTAACAAAAAATTTAGATGTTTATGTGAATGTTTTCAAAGTTTACAACTAAGACCAAGGTGTCAAATGAACACCACCTCATTTTTAATTTGGGCTTAAAAATGAAATCATCTTTCCAAGTTTTTTGTATTTACTTAGTTGTTTAAGTTAGATTTTGTTTGGAAAAAAGAGGGATTCCACGTGTATGTTCGTCTATTTGTCCCCTTTAGGGAACATTTGGAATAAAAAGTGCCATCCCTATTGCAAGTAGCCTAGTCCAAGGCTTATAAATAATATCATCTAAAGTGCTCCCCAAAAACTTGTTAAAGTTTGGGTGATCTTGAAAATGACCCTAAAGTCTTTCTATTTTATGTTTTCTTTATTTTTATGCAAACTTGTCTTGTGAGGGGTACATCATTACCTCTTGTGAGTTATTTAGGAAATCTTTGACTTGAGGTTTCATCTCCCAGCATTGACTTCATTTGGCTCCTAATTGGAGTTACACATGGGATGTATCTATATTTAGACATCACACTACACTGAGCAAACAATAGGATGTAGTGGTTGTAAAAAGGACTAGACCTTTTTATAACTAGCCAATGCCATGGTCACCTAATTTTTGTGCTTGTATTTTGCATCGTTTGACATGAAAATCATTGTGCAATTTATTCCCCTAGAATTATCAAAAACTTTCTAGTTTAGTAGACCCCACTTTGCCATACCTTATCAATTTAGACTTAAGACATTTGTGTTTTGTCATTAGCTTACTTGGTCTTGATTTGCATTTAAAACTACTCGTTAACTCATTGAACTTAACCAAAACACAGTGTCCTAAATTTTTCTTGAGCAAGGGAGGCATTACCTTGTCCAATTGGAAAATTCATCTTTTCCTTGTTCAAATTTTTATCAAAAACTTTGTGTCATATCATCCACTTTGGCATAGTCATGTTGCCCAATTGAGTCTATATCTTTCATCAAATTTATTTAGATCCTTCATTTATAATCCACATTCAAAATTGAACCTTTTCGATTTGTAAGGGTTAGTGTGTCAAAGTGGGTTCACCATTTGTGCACTAAGATTGTTCTAACTTGGGATCAATTTTCCATTTGGATTGAAGGTCATTTATTAAGACTAAAAATCACATTATCATCTTGGTGGACTCAAGTCATCTTTCATATCACTCACGCTTTGAGTCCTAGAACATATTTTATCCTACTGGAATCATGTGGCAATGTTGACTACCTATTTGGTCCTAGCTTTATACTTAGTGATTCGCGTATGTTTTTACATCTTGAGTTGCTTAGTCCATTTTGTCTTCTTCATAATCTGGAGAAATTTCCTCTAAACTTATAGGGTCAACTTGTTAAAGTTGAAACTAGATTTTATAGTACAGGTGTATCACAAAGATCTAGGTTTTGGTTTACTAGTTTTCACCTTGGGTCTTTGAGTTACCTTACCCTCTTCTGATGTATATGATTTCAACCTTACCAAAGGTTGAGTAAACTCATGAACTAAATCTTCTAAATTGTACATGGTTTCAAACCACCCTCCCTTATAGTCTCAATGGTACCTTGGTTATTTGTTTAAAAGAGAGCCAAAGCATACTTTGTTTGATTGCCAAGCATTGGTCCAAAGTTAGTCAAACACATAGAATAACTATTTTAGACATGACTCAAAGGTTCACTCGTAATGGGGCCTCTTATGGCCTTAGTTATGAAGATGAGCAATTTTATGATGGTCAAGATAACCCCATTGTTTTTTATGGTATCCCCATAATAGTAGGATCTAAAGATGATTATAGTGAATATCAACCCCAAGAAGATTAAGATGAAGCCCTTCTTAGATTGATAGAATTAGGTGCTAGACTACCTTTTGACTTTCCTACATAACAATTACATACCTTATTTAGAGAAGGATAACAATGATGGCAAGAGTAAGATTTTAAATGAATAGACATACCTTATTCCTCTAACAAAGGAAAATAAATACAAACAAAGTCAAAACCCACAAATTTGGATCTTATAACTAAGATCAAGATAATAAGTCAATGATATGCAAATCAACTTGTCATAGACTTAACTGACTCCCTAGTTTCCACTTCAATTCACAACAATGCTTTGAAAGAATAAGGAAATGTGGTTGAAATTATGCAACAAATATTAGATGAAGATATTACCATAGTGGATCATAGTTAATCTAAATGAGCAGCTAAAGTCACAAGAGACCTTACAAAGTGTTCCATTTGACACGGAACATACATTCTTCAATCATCAAGAACCTCTTGTTACTTTACAAACTCAAAAACCCAAACATTCAATTCAAATTGAGGAAATCCCTCAAGAAAATTTGGCTAGGTTTTTTCAACCAACACAAAAATTGGTAAATAAACATAAAAATTTCCAAAATCAACAAAGTACAAAACAACCAAATCTAGGGAATATTTTATAATGCAAGAATCAATAGCCTATATTATCAACTCAAGGAGAAAATTAGAACCAAGTCATGTATCAAAAGGTATACACTCCATATAGATCCAAATAAAACAAGGGGAACATTCCACCCCAATAGCAAAAAAACTATGGGCACATTCCACCCCTAGAATAACAATACTAGGGGCACATTCCACCCCAAAAGCAATGAAACCATCAGCACATTCCACCCCAATAGTAGCAAAACTAAGGGAACATTCCACCCCAATAGTAATGAAACTAGAGGTACATTCCATCCCAACAACATCTTATTCAATCCACAAATGCACCAAACATGCAAGAATGGAATTCTATGAAGGAAATTGTTCAACGATTGTAGATGAATAATAGAGTTAAAAAGTTAAAATTTAATGATATATGCCCATATCCATTTGATTTATCATTATCCAAAACCCCTTTCCACCTCATTTTGAGGTACCCAATTTTGACAAGTATAAAGGAAAAGGAGATCCATGTAAACACGTACAGGCATTTGTCATCTTATGTCAAGAAGTTACTTATAGTAGTGAGCACTTACTAAGACTATTTCCATGAAGTTTAGTGGGACAAAATATTGATTGGATACTTAAAATACACAAGGGATTAGTTACAGATTGGAATGACTTATCAAAAAAGTTTGTTAACCATTTCTCATATAACATAGAACATGAATTAACCATTGTTGACTTATGTAAAGCCAAGCAGCATGATGGTGAAAGTTTCACCACATACTCTATCATGATCAAACATTATCAATACCCAACAAGTTAGTCAAACATTAGTCCATACCCATGTTTGACTAACTTGATAGAGTACAATGATAGAGTACTCAAGTTTACTCCATGTACTATATACCAATGTTTGACTAACTTGTGTAATCATTGTAATCCTCTCAAAAATATGTGTGGGTACTTGATTTTGGTAATGCTTGTACTCTATCATTGTTTATTATTTATTAATAATCAAAATTTTCCCTACTAAGGAAAAACTATTTTATCATGATCACATTTGCTCTACTGGAGTACTTCTTATTATCATCTCTTTGGAGACCCTATTCTAGTGGTGCTTCCCTTTATAAAGTAGAACATTCTCTCTTTTCCTCTTATTCCAAGCTCTCCACATTAAATCCCATGATGGAAATATTTTAGTGTGAAACTTCTCTAGGGATTGATCAATGCCGTAAGTGTGCAGCTTTTACTCTCAAATTGGGTACGTTTAAACTGTGTCCCTTACATTTATGGATTGTATCTTTACCACTCCCCTCATCTTTGGGGCCTATTATACTTCTCTAATTATATTTTGATCATTGATGGTAATCACATGTGCAAGCATCAGCTCATCTAGATGTGATCTATTTTATGGTTTAATCTCTCACTTTCTCTCTCTTTTCGAGAATCCATCCTTTTCTTCCATCGTAGTATGTCCTCTCAAGGGGGCATCATGGGTCTATTCCAATTTATTCTTGAAAACTCTTTTCTTTGAAAAGATGTTGCTTCACCTGAATGTCTCACTACACCTTCTCAAATAGGGGCAAAATATAGACATCCAATTCCTAACACCATTTGTGTTGAAATTATCAATCTTTCTTGAATTGCACTCAAATGCACATTTTAGGTCAAAATCCATAAAACACCCTAAATAGTTTGAATGTGTCACAGACAAGTGCCAGTTTATGTCGAAGTATCCCTAAATAGGGTAATGCATTTTATGGGCTAGCTAACTTTGATCAGATCATTTTGAGTTAAAATGACATTTTCACCATTTAGTGCTTTAGATCACTCTTTTATTCTAATTCAATGGTACAAGTCATGTACCTTTATTATTTGGTGTTGACAACATCTTAAATGGGAATACAGCTCCAATACATCTAACATCACCTTCTAGTTCCTCTCCATTCAAATTATAACCCAGTAATATGACTTTCTAACCATTTTGATTAATTATGCACCAATTTCCAAAGAATTTCACTAAACTTGATTAAACTTACTTAATATAATTAATTTAATTTAAGATCTTAAGTAAGAACTTCATAGATCTTTTTGAATATCTCATTATTGGAAATTGATTTTGAATAGCTACATCATCTAGTGACATCATCTATGGGGTGGCATCCATCAAGTTATAAGTGTATAAAATATTAGGATTATGGGTCACCCATGCCTATTTAATGCCTCCCATGCCTCTTTAATTCTTATTTATCTTGAGGATATTTATGAGTTTAATTTCAAATATTAGGATTATCCATGGCCACACATATCAATCTTAAGATGGGCGGTCATGGTTGATCCTGACTAATCTCAAAAATATATAAATAGAGAGACCGTGGACATGAATTTTAAGCTTGAATATTTTAAATTTATATTGTTAAATTGTTTCCATAATCCTTTGCATTTGATCATTGATTTTATTTGCAAGCTTCATTGATAGGCTAGTTTAGTGATTTGGAATCATGAGCCTATCTTTTATGGAGTGTTCTTGAGACATTGAAGGATTTTTCCACCTTTTTTGACAAAGACAAGGATGCTTGATCAAGGGAGAACATGTGTTTGAGCCACATGGGTATGGTGAATCCATTTGGGAAGGTAATATGATGTTTGCTTGCTTTCATTTATTTTTTGATATCCTTTTTAATTCCCATAAGAATAAATAGGCTTAGTTAGTTAGCTATTTATGAATTTTTCATGATTTATGGACTAATGTTTGACTAACCAACTTTGTAATCCTCTCTACAATCATGCATGCACAAGTAGACTATGTCAAGTCTACAAGCAGAGTTGAAAGGTTATTGGAAATTTTTTATGGTTTAGCCTTGGGAAAGGTATTCAAACAAGTCAAAAAAACTTCACAATTTCCAAAAGATACTTCAAGGTCATAAGATGTATGGGATTCAAATTCAAGAGTAGGTCTACAATGGGATTTAAGCTTTGAATAGGCACCTACAAGCTTGCACATATGAATATGAAAGAGAGAGTGCATTTTTGTATTGAATTTAAAGTTTTGAGACTCATTTTTAGTTGTAGGTACCATGGGGAATGATTCCAAAATTATTTTATAATATAATAAGAGAATAAATCATAAAAAAAGGAGCCATTAGGGCTAAAATAGTCACATTGCCTATAAACCCTAGCCATGGTATAATTCAGGGTTAAAGATTATTAAAGGAGTAAAATAATTAGATAAGTGTCTATATACCTTTTATGGAACATATGAGATAGAAGGAAAAAAAAACCAACAAAAAGAAAATCATTAATGTGTATTTTTGCTCCAAACATGCATCTTAAATAGGCACATATAGGCTTGCAAGCTTGAGAAGGTAAACTTTCACACATGAGAAGTTGATTGAGAAATTGTATGGGAAAAATTGAAATTAGGGGATGTTTATAATTCCTATTCACTCCAATTTCATGGAAATTTTAAATACATTAATGTCTTATACTCTATGAATAATCTTTAATAAGATTAGAGACCTAAAACATCCTTTTGGGGCCTCAAAGAGCTTGATGAGTGTGTATGTCTCAAAATTGAGTCCAATGCATATAAAATACCTTTAAATCACCTTGATTTTGATTTCACACCTCATGGATGTTAGGGTGTGGAGCTAAAAACTTCACCAAGGAGCATAGTTTATCAGGTTCGGGTCTACACAAACACCGGCGTCGGTCAAGAGCGATCGACGTCAGTCACAAGTAGTTGCAAAGACACCGACGTTGGCAGAGAATCGGCCGATGGTGGTCATAGACAAGCAGCAGGAACCGACGTCAGTTACCTGCGTGTCCAGAAAGCTATTTTCGTGGACAGAAGCGAGTGTTTGCATGATAAGTTTGAGTTGTAGACTCAAGCTCGCATCTCTATTATTAGCATTACTATTTTTAGAGCCCTTTTTTAAGTGGTTTAACTGTTTGTTGGAAGTACATGCTCAAGTCTCCTAATTCTATATGAAGAATTAGATCTTCTTAGCTTAGTTGTAGTTATTGTATTGTAGAAGAATTGGTGTGTGAAGAACAGTACAAAATTTAATCAATCTAGGCTTGTTGGAGTTGATTGTTCTTGAGAGAGATAGCTCTTGAGGAATAGAGATTTATTGAGAGATCTATACATCTAGGAGAGGTGTGGAAGAAAGAAGCTTTCTTCAATTGTATTCCTTTTGTAAAGAGTTTGTTAATACAAGTTTTCAGGGTGTTTTCTTGTATCTCTTGTTCTTGCTATTATCATTCTAATTACTTGTCAATCTGATTTAATTCCGCGTTTATTGCTGTCACAATTGTAATCTATTGTTGGTTTGATCCCCCAACAAGTGGTATCAGAGCCTTGGTTACAGGTTCAGAGCTTGATAATTGGTATCAAAGTTCAGGTTCACTAACAGGTGGTTCAGATCTGTGTAGTGTGTATTGATTACAGCTTCTCACAGGAGTTTCTACAGGGATTTCTATTTGAGTGGGAGAAGCAATGGCAGATGAAAGTAAATTGAGAATGGAAAAGTTCAATGGCAAAAATTACCAACACTGGAGAATGCAGATAGAGGACTATCTGTATCAGAAAGATCTCTACTTACCGTTACGAGGTATTGCAAAGAAGCCCAAAGACATGGAGGATGAAGAATGGGAAGTTCTTGACAGAAAGGCTTTGGGTTCTATAAGACTGAGTCTAGCATCCACTGTGATATCCAATTTATCACAGGCAAAGTCTACGGTAGAGTTGATGACTACGTTAGCAAATTTGTATGAAAAACCCTCAGCTTCCAATAAGGTATATCTTATGAAGCAGTTATTTAATTTGCATATGAATGAAGGTGGATCTGTTTCTACTCATCTGAATGATTTCAATGGTATTGTGAATCAATTAAGTTTAGTGAATATAGTGTTTGATGATGAGATAAAAGCTCTTTTGATATTATGTTCTTTGCCTGAAAGCTAGCATGGCTTAGTAATGGCAGTAAGTAATACTGCATCTGCATCAAATATTTTGAAAGTAGAGGATGTTGTTAGTTTTATCTTGAATGAGGAAATACACAGGAAAAGCACAGAAGAGGCATCTGGGAACGCTTTAAGTTTTGAGAGCAGGGGAAGGCAGAAAGAGAAGAGCAAGAAAGGCAGAGCAAGATCCAAATCAAAGGGGAAAGGTAGATCAAAATCCAGAAACGGCAGAAGGCCACAATGCTGGAATTGTAAAAAGATGAGGCACATAAGCAGAGATTGTTGGTCAAAGCCTAAGGAGGACAACCAGCACGAAGGAAAGGAAGAAGCCAAGATTGCAGGTATTGCACAAGATGCTTTAATTTTCTCTCTGCATAATAATATAGAATCTTGGGTATTAGATTCTGGTGCATCTTTTCATGCTACTCCTAACAGGGAATATTTCAGTGACTATATCCATGGAGATTTTGGAATAGTGTATCTAGGGGATGATGAGCCCTGTAAAATAATTGGCAAAGGTAAAGTGCAGCTGAAGATGCAGAATAGCAACACATGGGTGTTGAGAGATGTGATGCATGTTCCTAGCTTGAAGAGAAATTTGATTTCTGCAGGAAAGTTAGGGGATGAGGGTTGTACAGTAACTCTCACAGCAGAATCTTGGAAGGTTACCAAGGGTGCACTTGTTATGGCTAGAGGTAAGAGAGAAGGTACTCTCTATTTGTGTAATTGTGTTACTAACAAATCTCCTTCTGTATTATCTACTTCAGATGTGGATGCTAAATTGTGGCACTCAAGGCTTGGCCACATGAGTGAGAAGGGGATGTCAATTCTTAAGTCTAAAGGTATGCTTTCAGATTTAAAATGCATAGATCTAGAGTTTTGTGAGCACTATGTATTTGGAAAATAGAAAAGGGTTAGTTTTGTCAAAACTGGGTCTACTAAGAAGAGGCACAAGTTGGAGCTTGTTCACACAGACGTGTGGGGACCGGCTCAGGTTGCTTCTATTGGAGGATCACAGTACTATGTATCTTTCATAGATGATGCTTTTATTGTACAATCTAATTTATCCTAAGTTTTATACTAGTTAGGGTTATTTAATATAGAATAGGGTATATATTAGGAAACCTGATAATTTATGTGAGCATATAAAACCCTAGGTTTTGCCTTAGGGTTTCTTACTTATTTATAGACCTAAATTTTCTATTTTAAGGTTTAATTTTCAAATTTAATTTCATATTTTTTCCATTTTCATAGGTTTAAATGTGATTTTTTATGTCTTATGCATGAGGGTTTCATGCTTATCCTCCTATTAAGTATTTATTTATTAGGGTTGTAGATTGTTTAGATCATTTATTATTCAAATCTAATTTTAAATTATTATATATTTATGTTATATTTATTGGATAAACACCCTATTTTTATTCACTAAAATTGTGTATGAGCTTTATGGAATTAGTGTTTTACTATTTTTAGTAAATTCTATCTAGATGGCTAAGGACATGTCTATTTTTAAAATATCTTTTGGGTTTTGTTTATCCAATGAATTTAATGAAAATATTTTTATTTTTTTACAGACGCTCTATTGTTTCCAACACTCATAATTTTCATAGAAATGGGGGACCCCTCTTTGAAAACTACATAAAATAGATTTCCCAGACTCATTATCTCAATCTAGTTGGCTCTAATTCAAACCAAGTCTTTGCAATCCCATACCACCCTGGTTTTCCCAAGTATGTGGCTTTTCTAATAGCTAATTGATCTAATTTGTGAACCTCAAAGGTCTAGGAGAGAAACAATGTCAAATCTCATTAATACTACATGGTTAAAATAGGTTTACTTTCTTTGAAGGTTTAACATGCTAACTTTATAAGCTTGCTCTCACTTAAAAATTCTTGGAGTTCAATCCTATTCACATAGTATCATATCCTAGAGTCCTACATGGAATTTTAGAGGCTAGCTAGAATCTAGGTTCTTCCATATGTCAAAATCTTGGTGTTGCGTGACTTTAAATTATTCGACAAAAGAGTAGTTAGATGTTTTGCACAAGTAAGAGTTTTGATCCAAAATTTAAAATACTTCACAAAAATTATTTAACTTTCTAGGTCTTTAGATAAAATGTTTTAAATTATTCTAGACAAAAGTTCCAAGCAAAAGTTTTGAATGCGAAGCTGGTGAAGACTAATTCTACATAAAAGTCATGGAAAAGATAACAAATGCCCAATACAATGAGAAATCACCATGCAACCTATGTTATATGCATCATTATCTTAGTTCTAATAGAGATATCAGAGCCTAGGTTAGTCTGATGTAATAAGGAAGTACCACATGGCCCAAGGTCAGAAACCATCAGTACTCTAGCCAATAACCCCATGCCAAAGAAGAATGGCTAGTCTCCCAAACCTAGTAGAGATGTTAGAGCCCAGGAGAGTCTAGCCCAACTAGTTAGTGTCATGTTAACCAAAGGAAGAGTATTCAGTATCTTATTCCTGATAAAAATGTTAGATCCTGAGAGAGCTCAACCAAATTAAGTGATTCCATGTATCTTGAAGGTCAGAAGTGCTCAAATCCAACCAATGAGCTCTCCCTATTATTAGATGCATAAATATATTGATCCTAAAATAAATTTTAGAGCTTAGGAGAGCCTAACACAATGAGTAAATGAAATGTATCTAGTTGTCAAGATAGTTAGTCCCCTTAGGCTGACAAAGATGTCAGACCCTAAGAGAGCATGATGTATCACAACATGACATTAGGAATAATTGGGTATTTTATCAGGAAAGACCCTAAAGGCCTTAGGATGGCTAGAATGAAGTACAAGTGGAATCATAAGAGATAATGAGAGGATGCCTCATGTCCCTAGCTAGAATATCATCCCTCCCAAGGGTATACTAGTGAATTTATAGGCTATGCCTAGGTGTAAACCATTAACATAAGGACTAATAGGTAGATTACAAGCATCATAAAGTAGGAGCTACCCAAGAAGCTTTAGAGATGAGGTGTCCATGTGCCTACCACACTATAGACATTATTGGTATGGGAAACTAGACCTTAACTAGACAAATTTAAAACACCACACTACCTTTACAAGATCTAATGGGCAACATGTAATCATATGCTCTAAATTTAACTCTTGATTGGGAATTCAAGTGGAAAATTGAGCTGCCTACTCAAATTTTAATCCATGATGAGTGAGCCACTAAGTGTCATCAATGTAAGGGATGAATGTGGATTTACATAATTATATTGAGTAAATCTCATTAGATTTTATAGCTTCAGACTCCCAAAGATAGACTCCTTAATTTATGCTCGAACCTGGTGCCTTATATGCTTTTTCCTTCACCTAGAGATCTTCTATCAAATTCCATCTTATTTTAGTGGTCAATTCATCTTCAAATCCCAAGGCTGAGCTCAATAAAGACACTTTATTCCCAGATGACCTAACCCAATTCCAACATTATAATGAAGTATTCAAAGCCATCAACCAAGTACCAAAGGAATTAGTCACTAATGATGATGACTAGGCCAAATTTGAAGATACCCTATGATCAACTAAGAAGTGTGACTTGCATAGGGCTATAGCCAAGCTTGAAGTGTTTCACTATGCCAATTTTTTTGACAAGCTTCTCCTCCTCACTAGGTAGGTGTAATATGACATCGATGATTGGATTTGCTCAACCAACTCCCAGTATCATATTTATAATATTTTGGGAATTTATAACAAAACCTATTATAAACTCTTAGATTTTACCCTTTCATATGATTCAACATTGGTGTAGACCTAGACTAACACCTTTCATAACTACAATATTTTGAGGAATTGGGTTGAGAATTAGATGCCAATTGGGTGAATAAGGAGGATGTCAATGAATACATGGTCGATGTATACACATAATATTTTTAAAAAATTATAAATTGTTGATGCTCTTTGTCTTTTAGGAACCTATCAAATCTTAATCTCTCTACATGCATGCCCTAAGGGGAGCACTAGGAAAGGGGTGGTTAGAACATTAGTGCTTTGCAAGAATTTTTTCCATTATCTTCCACTTATTACCAGTCCATCTAGCTCTTAAAACATTCCCCTAAGTTATTACTCCTCTTTTTAACACTCTAGTCACTTACCACCTTTGTACCCCTTTTCCTAACCTAAAACCCCTTTTGACACTTTACATTACTAGGTCAATTGGGTCAGCCTTGTACTCTTATTGGTGAAACTCATTTAAGGTCTAGGTTAGCTCTTGGCTAACCTAGCTTGTGACCTAGTGACTTTTTGTCAATAATGATGCTAGGTTGATTGGTCAACCCTATTGGCCAAAACTTTTAGAAGGGTTTATGGTTAGATCTGCCTATATAAACACATCCATTTTATCATTAAGAGAGACATCAATATTTATTATTAATTTGCACTTATTTACAATATTTTCTTCCACCATTCTACTTTAGGAATCTTAAATTAGGGTTTCTACATGGAGAAGAATCTAGTCTTGTGGAGAAGTCTTGGATGCTTTCACCTTTCTTAGTGATCCTTACAAACCACAATAACCTCTCTCAAATCACCTTTGTCCAAGGGAGAGATAGAGTCTTGATGGGTTCATCTTCTAGGTAAGTTTCTCTAAATTTATTCCTCTCTTTAGTAGATAGAAGTATTATAAGTAATGGATTTTAAATAATATTACTCTTATTCTCCATGCATTAGGTTCTTACCTATACATAACTTAATTATTATTCTCCTATCCATGTGTAATTTTGTTTATTTACTAACCCCCATATTTTACAAAAAGATTTGATGAGTACTAAATTAGACTTGTTTTCTTTACTTGTTATTAGTATAGTGAATATGAAAACATAGGACTTAATTAGGATTATTATGTGGTTTTGCTTAACTGGAGGCTTTGAAACCCTCCCTAGTGATATTATTGTGATAAAATATCCCCTAATCAGGTTTATCAAATCCACATATTGGTCATGTTCTTTATTAACTAATGTATCCCCAGTCAAAAGTGTAAATAGGATCTATCCTCTCTAAAATAGGATTGATTTGTGGATCTGATGCATTTCTCATTGCATGCATTCTGGTGAACTTGACATGAGTC
The DNA here is from genome assembly GCA_037957365.1 of Torreya grandis. NCBI lineage: Eukaryota > Viridiplantae > Streptophyta > Pinopsida > Cupressales > Taxaceae > Torreya > Torreya grandis. The sequence continues at coordinate 1,021,745 of JARHVA010005154.1, read as the reverse complement.
TAACCCTTGTAGGTTTTTTTTCATACTTTTCATTTCTTTCATTTTATTATTTTTCTATATTTATGATACTAGGTCAACAAGGTTAGTATAGTTCCTAACTTTTTGTGTGTAGGTTTAACACACAATCACATCAAAATGACTCTATTATTTATATGTAGGTCTTCATTAGATATAGGTTATTAGATCGAATAGATCAACATAGTACTCTCAATCACTTCTAGATAGTAAGTTATTTTGAATATGTTGACTTAGTCTCTTATTCATCTCCAAAATATTAAACTAGGTCGAACATGTTAACTTAGTATCACATATAGCTTCCAATTAACAAACTAGGTTGACCATGTCAATATAGTCATCTTAAATAATATTCAATAAATAAGGGATTGAAGAACTAGGTTGAGCTAGTCAACATAGTTGGTAGAACTTGTAAGCATCATTCAAGGAACTTCAATAGAAATTACATAATCCTCAACATCCTCCGACCCACCAAGGTTCCTTTCTTTCTCTCTCTTTCAATTTAGTTCTTCCTTACAGTTCTATTTTGAAAGGTTTTTAGTGTTTAAAATTGCAATCATACAACAAATTAGATCAACCTAGTCGACCTAGTTCTATATTCTATCTTTTATCTAAAAGATTAGGTCAACCTAATCAACTTAGTTCTTAAGAACTCTTGATTTTATATTCTAGTAATGACCCTTTTGATTATGTTTTTTAATGTTTACATACACTATCATTTAAACTGACTATGTACTATGTTTCAAATTAGTAATTAATAACTATATGCTAGTAATTACTTCACACTTTTAATTTTAGTTGTTTGAATGCTTATAATAGAACACATAGTCTAATTAGGTGGTTTTTCAATATACTATTTTGTTTCACTATTTTTCTCTTTGTTTCACACACTACCAAATCACATAACTTCAAAATGGATTTAAACATTTATCTACCTAAGACCTACCTACTTAGATTTCATCACCAAGGGGGAAGTTGACTTGGTTTTCTAGCCAAGTATAAACACGTGGTTAATGGTATATATTGGAAAAGAACCCGACACCCTTATCATTATGGGATTGTGATGTGAATGGGTGAGCCCCAATACCAATTTATTACTAATGCCAACATAGATCCCTTTTAGCCTAAATGTCCTGAAAACATCCATAGATCTTTCTAGTTCCTTACTTTCAACCAAATTCCCTATCACACTTAAAATAACACTTCATAATAATATAACAAACATTTAGGATGACCAATTATTTAGAATTTACTTTTTCAAGTTGATTTCTTGTTCTTTTCTCATTGTATATTATATTTCAAAAACTTACATTAACCATCATTGGTACAAGGTATTGTACTATGTATCTCAATTGGATCATCCTCATTAACCTAATAGGTTGTGTGTTTTCTTTCATTTCTTATTTAAAAGTATATCACAAAATATTTCCTTATTTTTGATACACTATTATTTTGTTTGATATAGTCTATTATAGACTATTTTTCTTCCTACCTATAGTACTAAGTCAACCTAGTCGACTCTCTATCTATTTTACTAGTTAAATTATAGTATTAAGTTGACCTGGTTGACCCTTTACCCTTATCAAGTTATGTTTTTCCTAGTGTGTAGTACTAGGTTGACCCAATCAACTTTGTACTCTTATTATTTTTCTATCTATCTGACTCATTTTTCGATCTCTCTTTGCTTAGCATTCTATGCATTTTATCAAATCATCATGAAGTCCTCTATTATAATCTTCTTGGACAACCTGAATCTATTTATACACTATATGAGATGTTTATTTCTCCCTCTTTTTTCTTCCCAAGACAACCCTCACTCTTGGATCACTTCTTTCCCTCCATCTATGGAATGTAACATGGTTCAAATCACACCTAAAGATGAAGTAGGTGGATCTAATCCTTTTGTACCTATCAAGACAATTCTCATCTTCAAGATTTTTAAGATATTTTGGGAGTCATTGACATAATTATATCTAATTATCCCACTAATAGTCTGTATACACATAATATTTCACACTTTTATTGATTACTAAGACTTCATTTCTTACAAGAACCTACCGAGTCTTAATCTCTCTAAGTGCATGCCTTAAAAGGTACACCAAGAAAGTGGTAGGCAAACCATTGGTACTTCCTAAGATTATTGTTCCTTTTGCCAATTATCATATATACTCTTACCTCCTAAAAACTTGAACCCTAAGCTTATTTCTCTCTTTCCTAACCATTCCTATCATTTACCATGCTTTATCCCTCTTTTCCTTATTTTATCTCCCTTTTTCTTGTCCAACAAGCTATGTCATCCATATGGATATTTAGGCTTCTTGTTCAGTAAGCTAGGTCAACCTAGTCAACCTAGCATGTTCTAGAATCACTTTTGATCTTTTTCTTATTTATCTCTTAACTGACCTAGCATAGACTTTAGGCACTTTCTTGATAATGTGCTAGGTCAACCTGATTGACCTAGCATAGTTGACATGTTCAAAGGTCTAGTTAAGTTACCCCTATATATACAAGTTCATTTTTTACCATTTTATAAGAAGAGAGTTTAATTAAGTGAAGAAGTGAGAGAAAACATCTACTTATTGACCATCTACTTGAGTAATAAAGCTTTAAGATTTAATACTTTTTTTTGGAGCTCTGATATTGTCTTGTAGAGAAGTCTTTTGGATGTTTAGGTAGGTTTTGTATCCTAGTTATAATTTATCTTGTTTGTCCTTACAAACCACAATAATCTTTTGTGAAGCACCATTGGCCAAGGAAGAGGTTGAGACTCGATAGGTTAGTCTTTAAAGGTAAGTATTCCTAACTTTATTTCTCCTTTATAAGAGTAGATAGATAATGTAATATGTATCCTTCTCTCTCATGTATTAGGATTCCATATATATTGACATGTGTATATGTCTCCTATACATGTTTATTTTAGTTGTTATTTAGTTTTTTTTTTAACCCCTACTCTGTGCCACAAGCTTTGGTGAGCACTAGATTAGTTTACTTTTCTTGTTATTAGATTAGTTTATTTTTTTATTATTATCATAAGTGAATATAGAAACCATAGGACTCTTTTAGGGTTGTTGTGTGATTGTGTTAGACTGTAGGTTTTTGAACCCTACCTAGCATGATGTGTTGTGACAAATGATACAAGTGATCCCCTAATTAGGTCTAGCAGATCCTCATTGCTCTCATTTAATAAGTGTATGCCCCAATCATAAGAGTAGGTGTGATCTATCTTATCAGATCTAGGATTGATTCATGTACATAATGTGATTCTGATTACATATATAGTCCATCTTCCAATAGTCCTCCCCCTAATACCAATTTGAGGAACTCTCTCCTATAAACACCAACCCACAAATTGAAATGACAACTTCTTTCGTAATTCATACAATAAATGAACATAATGAAAACTTCTAACACCTCTCAAATGATGCAATTAAAACATCATTTGATCAATATGGCTAATCAACCTCTGACTATCAATCCTCAAGCTAACCCAAATTTTATTCCTCCAACTCTTTGAGATACCTTAGGAAATGTTATTCCTCAACCTATAATGAATAAAAAAATGCTTCAAAACATCCAAAATGAACCTTTAGATCCTTTATCATGTTCATTGATATTGGTAATATATCTCCAACTATCAATTATGATGGAATGAAAGACCCTACATCCTTTCTCAAAGACTTTGGTAATCTTTATAGAGAGTGGATCCAAATTAATACTTTCACCACAACTAAACTTATAGTTAAAACATTCACTAAAAATTTATTGGAATGGTACAACCAACTTTCCCAACATTCATTTGGAAAATTGAGGATTTAGTTAATCCTTTATTCAAAGAGTTTTATCATAATGATCTTCCCAAAATGTTTCTTAGTCATTTTATCAATGATAAGCAATCTCCCACCGAATCAACTCATGATTTTATAAAATGATGGAAATATTTGGCTCATAAATCCAACCATAACATGACTAATGATAATTTTTAAAAATTCTATAGCTGATTTAACTCCTTTGATTCAATAGAAGGTTCACACTTTTGCTCCTCAAACACTTAATGAGGATTTGCAAACCTAATACCATATTATTTAAAGGATATTTTCAAACTTCTACCAATACCATCACCAGAAATACTCTACAAACCAAACTAGGAGTTGTCAAATCTGACACTCCCCCATCTTCTGACACACCACTCATTATGAAGCAAGTGAAATAATTGTTACCACCCTTTAAACCCTTTAATTATTCTAGTAATCCTCTTAAGTGGTATGACCCTAATCAATTTTGTTAGTTCCACACTAACATTTTTCATTCTCATGAATCTTGTAGAGGGCTTACTAAATTTTTTATCTCCTACATGCTTGGTGACTCCTTTAACACAAACCCATAATCCAAATTCATCATCAAGAATACATTACCACTTCTAAAAAATGATAAAATTCCAAAGCTTCTTCTAATAAATAAAAAACTTTTTCCATAGCTAATAATCAATAAACTAATAAGGATCTTTATGCTATTGATACCGACTATGACCAATATTACAATAATTCTCAATATGTCAACATAGCTAAGATCAATTATCATTATAAACCAGCTCACAAAGATCCTATCACAAAACCTAAGAAAACATGTTTAGAAGCACAACTTATCAAAGATATTATAACCAATCATTTAGCTTTGAAAACCCATGAGGAACCACCTCCCTCTTTTGAACCCCCAATAACCTCTATTCATTTAAAATCTACCTTACCTTCCAAACCTTGCATTGGTTTCTTTTAAATCTCATTAGAACTTTCTTGAGGAACTTAATTTCATGCCTTGAAATATTCCATTTATGGAGTTAATATTTACTTCCCCTTATCATCACAAGTTTACTATGCAACAATTATAAGAAATTGAAGATCCATCTCTTACATATGAAGAACCACCCTCTATTGAGCCCTAACCTACCAATGTACATACCATTAAAACTATTTGTCCTTCTTCCAAACTATCTATTAAATTTATGGAAGAGGACGTGATTAATGAGAAGATTATGTTTTATGTTGATGATCTACCACCATTCATCAAAATAGCCATTATTACAACCCTTATGTGTAAAGTTTTAGTTGATGAAAGAACTATTATTAATGTGACATATTTTTGGCTTATCCAAAAAATTAGATACAATAAAGATCATCTCAAGAAAACCTACCTTACCTATCATGGATTTGATAAAACTAATCAAAAGCCACTTGGTTGTATTTGAATTCCCTTAAGAATTGGACCTAAGACTATTTAAAATAAACTTATGGCCCTTGATTTTCCCTTATCTTATAACATACTCCTCAGCCACCCTTGGACTCATAGAATGAGGGCCATCACCTTTTCTGGTACCCAATGCATTAAATTTTTACATAGTGGCAAATGGTATAAGCATGAGGCTGATCCTAACCCTTGGAGTATTCAACATCCTAATATAAAATCTCAATATCATATCCCTACCATTCTTACCATCAATAGCACTCCCTTACCTGAGTTCATCAACATCAATCCAGACTTACAAAACACTCTTGTTGATTTTAATGATGATGAACCTAATGACTTACACCATACTTGAAACACTACTAGGCTACCTCCCTATATATCGGAGTGGCTTCTTCCTTCTTTATTACCTCATGATCATACTATTCCCCTCATTGATGAGATATATAATTCACCCTCCATATAATGCTTAAGAAACTTCTTTATCATAATATTCCTTCATCTACAATGATTATGGAGTGGCCAAATTATTTCTATACCCTTTAATCATGTCTCCACAAAACTTGTAACATTGGAATCTCACTTTCTGAAACTCCCCTTGAATCTAAAGCATGTACCATTTCTCCAACCTATGATGATAAATACATCATGACCCAAGCTCAATATCAAGACATAGATGTTCAATATTATCAAAAAAAATTAGCTCAAATACATGCTTCTAATAGGGATGTTCATACCATTTTCACGGATTGTGAATTAGATCCTAAATTTCATGTGCCTCCTATTGATTCTCCATTTCTTGATACTCCTTGGGTGGTTGAATAAATCCTACCTTATAAACCTTTGGATATTCTTGCATCTTTTCTATGACCTACAAATCCCATCATTACACATAATTCTTCCCCCATCAAAGAAACTAATGATACATCAATATTTTTTGATCCCTCTACTCCTCTTACTCTGGAGATTACACTAGATTCTAAGGCCACATATGTCCATCAAATACATTATGAATATAATCACCATGGTAATCAAATTATTTATCTCAAATTATATGTTGAGTATTATGGTCCTCTTCTCACTTTTCCTAGCGAGGAAAATATTCTTGAATTACTTCATGCACGAGAAACTCAACCTCCTCGACAAAATTACAAAATTGGGAATTTCAAAAACAAATCCCCTTGTTTTAAAAACTTCATTTCTAGCATCGATCCTAAAGCTAATCTAATATATTCTTTACCCAATGCACCATAAAACTTATAATATAGAAATGCTATGATTATCAAAGAAATTACTCACATTGAATATGGTACTTTGTTATGCCCTTAACCAATTATAGTTTCTCACAAACTCTCACCTATCAAACATGATAAATTTATTTTATTATTCAATAAATATCATGATATCTTTGTCTAGTCCTATGAGGACATGCCTGGTATCGACTCTAGCATTGTGGTGCACAATATCATAGCTTATCCAAATGCCAAACTTGTGCATCAAAAGTAATGTAAATTTATACCCAAATTTTCCACATTATGTCACAAATAAATTATTAAACTTCTTGATGCTAAGTTTATTAAACTAGTGGATTATTTTGAATGGGTTTCTAACATAGCATTTCTCTCTATTTTTTGCTTTTTTCTAAGTATGAAAATAAGAAACCATCAATAAGGGTAATGGTTATGAGAACCTGGTATAAAATGCACACATGATCTAGACGATGGTGGATAATCCTCTTAGGCTAGGTAGGAATAACCTATAATAAGAAAACACTAATAAAACTTGTTTGTTAGACAAGTAGAAAAGTGGGTTGCCTAGCATGAACTAGGTCCTAGAAGTGAAAGCTTCATAGGAGGCTATCAAACCACCTTCTTTGGATAATTAAATTGAAATGGTAAAATAAAATTTAATTGAATTAAATGATAGAAAATATAAAATTAAATACAATTAAGATGGATTCTCTGCTAAGAAAATGACTAAATAAAGCAAATGCTAAAAGGCTAGTGGAGGCAAGGTTATGGTTTTGGTTTGGCAAATAGTCAAAAGGGAAAGATGGTTTGGTTGAGGCTAATAAATGATTGAAATGATTAATAAATTGATGGTCAAAATGATTAAGAAGATAAAAGGAAAAAGGGTAAAAGGGATAAATGGTCAAGTTGGTAAATATGGCCATGAGGCAAAAGGGGTCAAGTTGGTGAATTATGGCAAAGAGGTAAAAAGGGTCAAGTGGGTAAACATGGCTAAGGAAATAAATGGAGTAATTGAAAAATGGGAAAAAGAAGAGGTGAAAGGTGAAAGGTATGGAGTTTAAGAGAGAAGAGGCCAAAGGAGATAATAAGTTGAAATGAAATAAACAAACAAGGTTACCTTTGAGATGGTTGTTTATGATGGTGTTGTTGATAATACTGTTGATGAAATCCTAGAGTGATTATTATAGAGCTTCAATTATTTGAATATTTTATCATCTAAGATGAGGATGACCTCCTTCTCAAGTGGATAACCTCCTCCAAAAACCTATAATAAAATGTTAATAATAAAAAATACTAATTTACCACTTTCCAACTTAACCCTAGGCAAAGGAAAGGGGGGAATTTATAGCATATGTTGTGAAGAGTCATGCCAAAAGAGGAATAATATAGGTATGGTACCATTTTCTATGTGGTGGATGAATTAGTCAAAATGACATGGGTGGGGATTCCCATTTGGGTTGGTGAGTGTCACATTTGGGTTAAGAAGTTAAAAATGGGTGACTTTTATCTTAAAGAGGTAGGTATCTTATTTTGGAGGTTAATTTTATGTAAAATACATGCTAAATAATGGTCCTTAGAGGGTAAATTCACCATATTTTAAGGGGGGCCTTGTGATGCTTAAATGAAGTCATCAAACACTTTAGCAAGGGTCCCAAGTCGGGTATGATGTCCCACATTAAGCCACATCACTTCTAAGCCATGTCACTTTCCATATCACCTCCCAAATCACCTTCTATGTCACTTGATATGTCACATTCTATGTCACTTGCCATGTCACATGCCATGCCACTTGCCACATCATCATGAATAGTGATAGTGAATAGTAATTTCAAATAGTATTTTTGAATAATATTATGTGACTAGAAAAATAGTGATTATTGTTGAGTTAAGAGTGGGGTTTTAAGGGTTAATAAGGGTAAAGGGGTATTTAAGGGGGGCCCAAGGTAATTAGCCATTTAAAACTACAAGTACGTAGTTTTTTAGTGTCTACATTTTACCCTTTTTTGTTATGTGACTTTGAATTAACAAGATACAAAACAAAAGAAAATCACTTGGTTAAAGGTTAGGGTGCTCTAAGTATGGGAAGAAGTATTCTCCCTCAAACTAAGAGCTAATTAGGGAAGGCCAAATCAGGTGTAGGTTTGATAAGTTGTTAGTGGGGAGGCACTAGGTGGTGCCACAAGGAAGTTGGGCATGTGAAATGTCAATGGGTTTGAAAAATGCATGTAAGTGTAGTAGTAAATATTATGCAGAGACTAAAGCTACCATGTTGGTAAAAATAAGGTCAATCCTAGAAGGACACATGATAGGGATAACCAGTCTATAATGTTAGTCATAGCTGATTGAGTTAGGCCTATCGAGTCATCTAGACAGGTTTGGTGTTGGTCACAAGTATCCAAGGTAGGAAGTGTTCTTTAAAAACAACATAATTGATTGGCTCATGCATGAGGTGGTACAAACATTGAAAATTTCAACATGGTAAGGTTGGTCATTATGGTCGAATGTTTTTTCAAAACATGCTAATGTTATAGGTTAGAAGCAATCAACATCACGGTGGATGTGGTAAAAGTGTGGGTGGATTGGGTATGGGTTGGAAGGTGATGGCTGAGTTGACTCCAAATACATGAAACAAGTGGATGCTACCTACATAGTTCCATGGATTGGAATCCAAAAATAACATCAGGGTAAATGTAGTTCTTTTGAGGTGAAGAGTGTTGGTTAACTTGGTTGCCCTAATATGATATCATGTTGTTAAGTCCAATTGAAGGATGTTGGAGAAAGGGAAGTTCTAAAAGGGTATAAAATATTTTTCTAATTGGTTTGGTATAAACTATGGATTAGATTACCTAAGATGCAATTAGATGATTGCATCAACTATGCAAAAGAAATCTACAGCCATGGATAAGTAGGTTCGAGAATGAAATTTTGGTCACCATTTTAAAAAAAAAGGAGAAATATATTTTACCAAGATTTAAAAAATTTGGCACTACTCAAATTACCATGGTGATCTGATGGGTTCTTTTATCACCATATAATAAGTTGATATTATGTACACTTCACAACAATGTCATTAATAGGCTAAGGAAGGGTATGATTCAACAATTCAAGGAAGCAAAGTAATGGGGTGGGTAAATGAGAAGTGGCCAAGATTCAAACCCTTGACCCTTGAGTTAGTGGGGCCCCATAATTAGTAAGCATTAAGTTTTGAGGGAATTCAGAGAAAGATGTTGAAGGGTTTAGGAATATGGAATGAGGAAAATAATAATAATATTAATTAAATAAGGGAATAGGTTATTGATTGTGATTAAAGAGCATGTCTATTTAAAGGCATAAGAAGATGTAGTCTAAGAAGAGAGAATCAAGGGAAATTATTGGTTGGAAGGTTAGGGTGTATGAGAGGGTGTAGCTATCATCCCCACATGGGTATCCCAAATCTTCCATTTGAAGGTGGTTTTAGTTTTTATTCTAACATCTTCGAAGGTCAAAGTAAAAGGGGTTTAAAATAAGAAAGACTAGAGGGGGTGGGGAAATAATATTCCAATTGATGGCTTAGCAATGCTCAGACTTGTTGGTTGGTCATATGATCTCATGATCCTTGCTAATTATGCCATAAATCCATAGGATTGGTATATATCTCAAAGTAAACCAAAATCAAGTGGAAGACTTTTGAGGCCGTAACATGCTCAAAATGGGTAGAGATTTTAAAAGGGAGAAAGGTGATAGGTAGGGTGAATAAAGTAGCTAGAGAGGTACAAAAAAGAGGGTCTAAGGGCAACACATAGAAGCATTAAAGAAAGAAAGGGATGCACTTGAAGTAATGAACCTAACTAGATTATATGCATTAAGGCAAGGGCATGAAGGACATGATGAAGCAGACAAGGAGATGTATGTAAAAGTAGTTCAACTGGGGACTGCACTCTAATGAGTGAGAAGGTGGAGTGCCAATGGGAGAGAATAAAGGAGTTTCAATAAGGTATGAGGTGAAATCAGACTAGGATGTGGATGAAGAAATAGGTAGAGAAAATAATAAGGTCATAGATAAAGATGAAGGTGGAGAAGGATGGAAGGAGCCAAGCATGGTCATAGATGAGGAAAAAGAAGGTTAAGAAGAACAAGGAATGTCCTCAAGACAAGAAAAATGAAAGATAATGGAGAAAAGGGAGAATATGGTGTAAAATAATGAAAGGAAATGAGATGAAGATAAAGGATGAAGATCAGGTATGATAAGAAGAAAAAGGAAGATTTGAAAAGGGATATAAAGTAAGAATACTCACACAAATGCAAAAGACAAGTGAGTATCAAGATGGGAAAAGGAAAATGGGAATGCAAAAGGCGAAAGGCAAGAACTGAGAAGAAGAAAATAGGTAATTATGGAAGTCTTCTCAAAGGATAAATACCTAGGGAGAAACTAGTTATGGAGAAATAAAAAGAAGAAGACAAAAAGGATGAAAGGATGGAAAAAAATAAAACAAGAAGAATGGAAAATGGGTACGGTGGGAAAAATGGTGAAATGGCAAAGAGTGGTGGTACACACAAAGAAAAAGTATACTTACAGAAGAAATAAAAAGCTTATAAGATGCACAATATGATGGGGAATTGGTGAGGAAAAGAGAGTGATAAAGAGGGTAAGATAACTAGCCAAGGGCGAGGGGAGATGATGAGGTTGGTGAAAGAAGTTAAATGGAATAAAGGACAAGGTTGGTAATAAGTGGAGAGAAAGACCAAAAACATGAGAAGTGGGTGAGGGAGTGAGCTGTGAAGTATGCACAAGGAAAGGTGATGGGGATGCTAGTAAGGTAGAGTAGGTGGTGGTTTTATGGAAGATAAGAGGGACCAATACGGAAGGCTATCAACCCTTGTGTTAAAATAGATTGACAAGCTATAAAAGTGTTTAAAAGAGATTGACAAGTTGAAGGGAGGGAGGTGGTGAGGGGGTAGGTAGAGAAGTGGAGTAAGAGATTTTAGGTGAGAAGGGAAAATAAAATAAAAGATGTGGCTGAGCTAACCTCAGTAACTGAGTGCTACCTACATAGTTAAAAAAGACCTCAAGCCGATGTAGTTCTCCTAGTAAGGGGGGGAAAAGTTAAGAAGAAGTATTAGATGGTGTTAAAACATAAGGATTCTTAAGAAAGAATTAAAATATTCCTTGATGTAAGGTGCCCTAACAAGAGGGCACTATTATTAATGGAAATGAGTGAGACGAAATAGGGGATGGGAATTAAATTATAGTGGTTGAGCTGCCCTTAGAAGTTAAGTAGTGCCTACATAGTCCATGGACATCAGGCTAATGTGGTTTGATAAGGTTTGGGTGAGTGGTGTTTAAATTGGCTACCCTAATTTGATGGACCACATGGTTTGGTTTGGGTTAAGGGAGAACATTTTGTAAAACAATAGTTTTAGGTTTTGGTGAAGGTGTCAATGAAATTAAATTATGTAGATTGGTAAATAGTTACCATAATGATCCCATATTTAGTAGGATGAGAGATACAGATGGGCAAGGTAGGATAAATTAGAAGGGAACATAATGTTAAATACCATAAATGATCTTCAATGGAGCTAATCCAAAGAAGAGGTGCCTTTGTTAGGAGGTTATACATTCTAAAATTATGTGAGTGTAAGAGTTTAGAGATAGTGTCTACTATTACAAGCCAAGTTTTAGGAGGTGGGGGTCTATCTAGATCTACAAAGTCACTTTAGCCAAGGTTCATCAATACTACAAACCAAGTTTTAAGGGTAGTAGTGAAGTGATGACCTGTAAAGAATTTCTTTGCCACTCAATTAGATTCTAGAAGGTATAAAATTAGTAGGGTGGTGAATGATAGGGGATGGATCATGCCTAAACTAAGAGCTTCATGGGTAGGCTAGATGAAAGGTGGCCATGTTTCCATGCTTTGTCCCAATTCCTTAAAACTGATGATTTGGGGTTCCATTTAGAAGAGGCCCTGGTATTAGGGAGATATGTGGTCTAGGATATTGGTTATATCATTGGATTATATGGTCATTCCCATGCTATGGATGAACTCTTAGTTGGCATAAAAGAAAAGACTACCATGTTCAAATAGACACTACCAATGGTTGGGGTATGATGTTCATAGCTTATGGTAATGGGTTGGTAGGATTAAGAGGATAAAGGGGACAAGAAGGTGAATATACCACTATGAATTCATGGTAGCCTACCTTAGATGTAAGAGTTTCTATAGCAGCATAGATTTAAAAGTTGCCATTACCAACAATAGTGGTAGTTTTGGAGTTGTGACCATTGTAACAGAACATGGATGGAAGCTAATTTACATTAATTGAGGTAATGGTAATAATGATGCTAATGACCACCAAGCCCACAAGGATCACAAGATGACAAAACAATAAAATACATTGGATGTAGATTGGATGATAAGGTCAAAAAAAAAGATATCAAGGTGGTGCATAATGGATTTATCGAGGCAACCAATCAGATCAAAGGTGACATGTCTACATGAAAAGGTAAGTAGACATGACCATTTCAAGTGGGAGGACTGTTCAAGAGAATCAATGACATCATATGACCTTCCTTATCAATGGGATGGAGAATCATGTTGGTGAGGAAGAATGATTAGATATTCAATTTAAATAATCATGATAAGGATGAATGTCTATTATTGAGTTATTTGGTTTTGCAGGTCATAAAGAGTGTAGAGAAGTACACAAGGTTAAAGATAATGAGCAATGGAAATAATGGTGGAGATAATCAGAAACCCTGATGACCCAAAATAATTAATATGTAATGGAAATAATGGAAGTATTGTTAGATCAATAACAAGGGGAAAGACACCCATAACCTGAGCTTGAAATATTACCTCCATAATAGTGAAGAAGGAAAGGATTTCACTCTACAAGATGTAGGTCTAGATAACATGACCATCAACCTATTTATGGAGGGAACCCTCACTATCCAATGGGATTCGTGTTGAGGCACCAATCAATGGTACCTATGTAGGTAAAACAACTAGAGCAGAGGGATGTAATGGCCATGATAGGTGAGCAGGGTGAAATACCTAGAGTGAAATATGATTCTCATCTTGTGGGGATGAATGTGCGAGAGGAAAATAGATTATACCCTTTAGTGGTTGTTGAGATAGGGATTGTTATAAATGTTAGTTTAGGGAGCAATCAAGTAAAAGGATGGATGAACACAAATCCAGAGTCACCAGATAATTAGTTTAATGCTTAGGTAGGAAAATAATGTATGGGCCTTATGTGAAGTGTGGATAATCTAATAACTTTGTATGTGCCATGAGACTCCTCACACCCTAAATAAAATATTTCATAGTTTGTTGTAAACATGTAAAAAATGTGTTAGATGTTGTTGGTTATGGTTATGATTGGTATGGTTATGGTTGTTGTAATCTCACTTAATGTAAAAATAATGATTATTATTCATACAACACTAAATGGCAAAAGTCATGATGAAAACATCAACCAGGCACAATAAGATAAGAATAGGACCTGATGCTTTATTTTTGACAAGGACTAAAAATAGACTCGAAGTAAGATCAGCATAATGAATATAAGCCCTTCAAATGATGTGCATGAGAAGTCATTAGTTTATAAAGAAGGTTTCTTGATCACAAGGTGTCAATTAGGATCTAAATCCCTTAATTTATAGATAGTCTAAAGGGAAGATGGGTTATATGTGGTGTGAAGGGTAATGGGTGATATGTATGATAACCTCATGTGAATAAATGTATCCCTTCTATAGGTGACCTAAGAATGGTAATAAATAAGTCCATGTATGTTATATGTAGACTGATCAATGTAGGAAGTCTACATGTGAAATCTAATTGTGGCTTCCAACTTACTATGCTCCTTGAGAGTCAATTGTGGCTTTAAAATTTGTTATGATAGTAGGTCCTTTGATTTATTGTTGTATATGGAAAGCTGATCGATGCACAAAGATTGCAAGAAATTACTCTACTTTTGACAAATTTAACTTAGCCATCCTTAAAGGGAGTGGTCTAAGCTTATTGTCTTTGTTTAAAGTTCTTGATAGCTATCCTTCAAGGGATTAGTTTACCTTACATTTGGCAATTTTTATTTTGTTTTTTTGGGTTGTTGTCCTTTCAGGGAGTAGTCTACAATGCTTAAGATATTGACCCAAGTAATGTTTTGGTATCTAATTTGTTTCAAGATGCAACATGCTTAGACATGGACAAGTCTAATTAGGTTTATAGGTTTACCATTAAGATGGAACAACCTTAACACAAGAAGGTTAATGGTATGTGAAAGTGTGTGGTTTTAAGATATAATGACCATGGTATTCCATATTGTTAGAGATGAAAACTATCCATGAGAACCATGATATGGGTAGAGCCGTGGTACCCAGATTTATGATTAGGCTATGAATACGATGGTTAATCACATGGTTTTATGTTGTAATAAATTGTCCTCAAGAGGAGAGGAGAGAGATGGGTGAAGGTTAGAATCTCATAATCAAGGGTTGAGCTTAAGTTAGATAAAAAGAGTGAGCTTGATCCTTCCTTAATAGAAAAATAGAAATAGATGCAAAGTATTGAGAGGCTCAGATTCTTGTTTGCCTTTGAGAGAGGAAAAATGATAAGCTTTTCATCCATACTTATGGGTAATGATGTAGGGTCCAAGCTAATTAAAAGCAAGCTTGCCTCATTTTACTTTTCTTCATGTTGGTCACATGTCAATTTTACTTTAGGATGAGGTCTCTAATATTGACATCCTGAGGTTTAAGGTAAAGTTGGTTAGGTTTGATGGAGATGGGTAGTATCTAATGGTTTTATAGGAGAATTTGTATCCCAAATAGGTCAGGTGGTGTCCAAATTGGTTTCCCTAATTTGATATACCACTTGGTTAAAGTTGCGTTGATGGATAGGTGTAGTTGATAGGTTGAGACAAAAAAACCAAGGGTTAGTTTAGTTAATGGTTAAGATATGTTTGAATTTAATAAATGGTTAAATATTTATAGAAGGAAATTTCCCCCAGTTTACTCTTTGCATGGATGGGAAAAAGATCCCAAAGTGAAGGTGTTTGTGGTTCAGTTCGGTTAGAATGTTGAGGGTTTGAAGGGTATGTCCATGGAATGGACATTTTAGCCTTTCCCTTATCCTTTTGTTGGACCTAAGATTGGGTAACCCTATAGATGGTGTAGATAAAAGGAAGTGTTGGTTTGGCTTGCTACTTCAGTTTCTCCTTACTCTTAGGTGAGAATGGGGGAATAGGCAAGTGTTATGTAGGTTTGGTTGATGGTTGGGTTGGTAATGGGCTCAAAGGAGGTTCATTTGATAACATATTATCCTTGTCATAAAGCTAATGGATAATGTTTTTAAGAGCCTTTCAATGTTTCGTATCATGCCCAAGTATCCTATGGTAAGAGCATACATGGTGGTCATTATACCATGATAGTTTTGGGCATGAAGGGTTGAAAGTTTTGATAGGGTCAAAAGGTTTGATAGGTGGTAAAGTTAAGGAAGATGTTTTCAATAGCCTTTTTAATATGGTGAAATAGGATTCATGCAAAGGTGTTGGAGGTAATAGGTTTTTAGTTTTGGGAGCCTTGCTAAAATTAGTTTTTAATGCAAAAGTTATAAGTGGTGGGGTAGTTTTGGTTTTTTAGTTAGGTTGTGATAGCTTGGTTAAGGGAGGTTCATCTATAACATATTATCCTCATATAAGTTGTGGATGAGTACTTGGAGAGATTTTCAATGCTCTGTGTCATGTCCAGGTGTCCTATGGTATGTACAGACTAAGCTGGCATTAAACCATTTTGGTTGAGCAAGTAAAGGGTCAAAATTTTTGACAGGTTGGAAACATTTGAGAGGTGGTAAGGTTAAGGAGGAGGTTTTAATAACCTTTTTAAAATGGTTGAATAGGATTCAATTAAAGATTTTGGGGTGATATATTTTTAGGCTTTGGAGTGGGAGCCTTCTTAAGAGCAGGCTTTACCCTGGAAGTTGTTAGTTATGGAATGATTTTAGTAGATTGGTTAGGTTGGATTTGCTTGGTTGGTTTAGAAGTAGAATATTTAAGAGCAGGGGGGTCATGGGTTTATTTAATAGGTTTAGTCAAAGTTTTCTTTGATGGACTTTATGGAGTTAGGTCCAATTTTAAAGATTGGTGATCTATGCTAGGAATAGGAAGTATTCCTAGAATCTTGATGGGTTTGGTCAAATATTTTTAAGGTTATTTAACAATTTTAGATGGAAGTTGGCTGGATGGTTCCCTTATGGTTTTGGAGGATGGTGTATCTGAGGATGGGATTGAGTTTGTGATAGGCTTGAGGGTGGATTCAAGTGAAGCTAAGGGTTATTTTTTTTTTTAATAATGGTGGCCAAGATGATGCCAAAAAGTGGCTCTATTGAGATTGGGTTGAGAATTGAAATCTAGGCTTTGTACTAGCCTAGAAAAGGGCTTGTAGATATGTTTGGTTCCTTGATCATTTATTTCAAATCTTAAACCCTTGGGTGGAGAAGAGGGAATGGTTTCCCCATCTATGTTTTTGGTGGAAGGTTCAAAATTTAGAGAAGATGTTTCTTCTATAGATGGAGTGGATAAGGTGACCTCTTCTAAAGGAATGATTTCCAAAGGAAGAGTAGGTGAGTCTGTGGTGGGGGAGGAAGGTGTAATGGTGTCGAGTGAAAGGGAGGGAGTGGTTGCTTCTTTTGTTTGGTCATCCAAAGGAATGGGAAGTGATTCCCCCACTTCAATTTGTGGGGTGGAAGTATTAGTAATAGGTTTATTAATAACAATGTTGATCATGTGCACCTCACAAGTGTCAGATGATTCTTGTTGGCTTTGATTCACTAAAAGGGGAAGTGGAAAAGATTGTATGGTTTCCTTAATTGTGATTTTTAAGGAAATTTATAAAGGTTCTACTTGGTTAAAAAGTGGATTTGTTAAGTTTGGTGTTATTATAGTTTCTTCAGTTGTAGGTTTACTAAGGGTCAAAAGAGGGTGTACCAATGTCTCAGCTATCACATTCGGGTGTGAAACTATTTGTAAGTTATTTGGTTGCCTTGAAGAGGCTAGTTGGTTTGATAGGTTAACAATTTTTTTGGGTTGATAAGTTGATAGGTTGGTTGATCAGTTGAGAATGATGAAATTGATTGGGTTAACAATGTGGGTTGAGGTTGATATGATGGTTGGCAAAAATATCTTAAGCTTTGACAAGGTTGGGGTGATTTAGATGATATATGTTGATGGGTTGTTGGTTGGGCATGATAATAATTAAATGGATGATTATAGGCCATTGGTTGGTTATAAGTGAGTTTTTATTGGTCATGGATACCAAAAATAGATGGCCTATGTTTTGTCTCTAATCTAGTTATCAGGTTTATTATCTCTACAACAAACTTAGGTGGTAGTTCAGGTGAAGTTTAATAGTTTGTTGGTTGGTTGAAGTTGGAGTTTGATGAGTTATATTTAAGGTTAGGTTGATTATAGACAAGGTTGATTTGGTTATAGATAAGGTTGGGTTGGTTGTAGATAGGATTGGGTTAGTTGTAGACAAGGTTGGGTTAATTTTTAGTAAGGAAGGGATCATAAGTGGCTTGTGATGCAAGGTACCACTTTAAGGTGAAAGTATTTTTATCCAAGATCCTATAAAAGTTAGGATCTCTAGGAAATAAAATAGGAAAGCTCTCTATTGAACAAGATAGTGGAGATGAGGTATTGTAAAATAGGTTCTTGGTTGGTTTGATTCTTTAATTTTTAGTCTAGTAAAGACTATGTGAAGAATGGAGAGAAACAAAGCTCACACCTCAAACAAGAGGTAAGAAAAATAAAATATTCAAGGAAATAAAATCATACATTAAATCCTAGAGTTTTAATTATCTCTCTTTTGGATTATAGTTAGAAAGTGTGATAAGGGAGGTTGGCTCACAAAATAGGTACTAAATTAGAAGTCTATAGATAGTTTTAGGTTGTTTAGGTGCTCAAAATAAATATCTATGTTGAACTGATTTAGTACATGGCTTGGTCTTTGGGGCTTGTTAACCTCACTTCATGATCTTGTAACTAATGTGGGTGCTTATCCAATATATATCGAGTCCAAAGTTTATACTCAATCAGAGAGCTAAGTTGGTTCTCCCCTTGGTGGTGAAATCTAAGTGGGATAGCTAGGGGGTAAGGTTTCCACCAGGCGATGAAATCCCGGTTGGTCCTTGTCTCAAGTATTATTTTGATGTGTAAATTATTTTTTGGTTCAGTTTTATGTGTGTTAACAAGTGTGAATGCTATGATAAGATTAATTTGCCTCATAAGTTAATAAATGAACTAAAATTAGCAATAAATCAATAAATGCCAATGGTTCATTTTTAAGCCCATAAATAAATGATTTCATTTTATGAGTAAATAATTAAGGAAGAAAGGGAACTAGGTCCCACCAGGCTGCCAAAATGTTTCTCTCTATTTTCTATTTTTTTCTAAGTATGAAAAGAAGAAACTATCAATAAGGGTAATGGTTATGAGAACCTAGTATAAAATGTGTAGATGATCTAGATGATGGTGGATACTCCTCTTTTTCTATGAAGGAACAACCTAAAATAAGAAAACACTAAGAAACCTTGTTTTTTAGACAAGTAGCAAAGTGGATTTCCTAGAGTGAACTAGGTCCTAAAAGAGAAAGCTTCATAGGAGGCTATCAATCCACCTTATTTGGAAAATTAAATTGATATGATAAACTAAAATATAATTCCATTAAATTAAAAAAAAAATCTGAAATTAAATACAATTAAGATGGATGCTTTCCTAAGAAAATGACTAAATAAAGCAAATGTTAAAAGGCTAGTCGAGGCAAGGTTATGGTTTTGGTTTGGAAAATAGTCAAAAGGGAAAGATGGTTTGGTTGAGATTGATAAATGATTGAAATGATCAATAAGGTGATGATCAAAATGATCAAGAAGATAGAATGGAAAAGGGTAAAAGGGATAAATGGTCAAGTTGGTAAATATGGGCAAGAGGCAAAAGGGGTCAAGTGGGTAAACATGACTAAGGAAATAGATGAAGTAAGTGAAAAAGGGGGAAAAGAAGAGGTGAAAGTTGAAAGGTATGGAGGTAAAGAGAGAAGAGGCCAAAGGAGATAATAAGTTGAAATGAAATAAACAAACAAGGTTGCCTTTGAGATGGTTGTCGATGATGGTGTTGCTAATAATATTGTTGATGAAATCCTAGAGTGATTCTAGTAGAGTTTCAATGATTTGACTCTTTTCTCCTCCAAAATGAGTATGACCTCCTTCTCAAGTGGATAACCTCCTCCAAAAACTTTCAATAAAATATTAATAACAAAAAAATACTAATTTTCCAATTTCCAACTTAACCCTGGGTGAAGGAAAGGGGGGGAATTTATAGAATATGTTATGAAAAGTCATGCCAAAATAGTAATAATAAATGTATGGAACCATTTTCTATGTGGTGGATGAATTATTCAAAATGAGGTGGGTGGGGATTCCCATTTGGGTTGGTGAGTGTCCCATTTGGATTAAGAAGTCAAAAATGGGTGACCTTTATCTTAAAGAGGTAGGTATCTTATTTTGGAGATTAATTTCATGTAAAATACATGTTTACTAATGGTCCCTTGAGGGTAAATTTATCTTCAACCATCTTCTTAAGTACCGAGTCTGACTAAATCCTTACAAATGTGTCTTTGGTGTTACATATGGAAAATTGTCAAGATTTTTAGTCTCTCTTTATAGCATCAATGTTGACCCTATCAAGATTAATGTTATCATCAACATTTCCATCCCTCGATCCATTCCAAACATTTTCAATTATCTTAGTAAACTTGGGGAAATTAGATGATTCATCCCCAAAATGGCTTATCTTATCCACTCCATCAATTCTCTTCTTAAGTAAGGTAATGCTTAGAATAGATAAACCCTTGTTAAAAAGCATTTGATAACATGAAAGAATCATTGCTTCACCCACCTATGCTTTTTCCCCCTTCTAACTATTAGCCTTTTATTTTATATACTTCCTCCACACCCATATTAGTTGGGGTAATGCTTTCCCAACAATATGATACCAGAAAAGGATATGCCATCTACTACATCATTTGAGGGCTCATTTATTATGAGAAACATTACACAAAATTCAAACATGATTTCCTCACAATATATTTTTTTGATGAAAAGCTTTGACATTAATGCTTTATTAGACCACTTATGTTATTATTCATTCCAAACCCCTTCATTACTTCTTCTCCAAAGCCTTTCTTCTTGAAGATAGAATTGGAAAGTGGATGGTTATTTTCATGGAATTTGATCTCTGAAGTGTTACTCAAAAAGCTATCAAAGGACAAATCATAGCTGATCTACTTATCGCAGCTCCTATGCCAACTACCAATCACCTTTAAGATAATATTTTTTATGACAATATCCTCTATATTGAAGGTCTCAACCAAGCCATATATAGTAAAGATTACTTCCATAAATTCACTATTGATCTTGTAGTGAGTAATCTCGATGAACCCATTATCCTCCATGATACTACTAAACCAAAAGTAGCCATAAAAAAAATTCCTAAAATCAATGTCAATTTACACAAGGATACTTGGACCCTTCACTTTAATGGTTTTAAATTATTTCAAGGAATTGGGGCAGGTTGTATTCTTATAATTCCTCTTATAAAAATCATCTCTTTAGTTTTACACTTAACATTTGATGTCACTAACAATATGGCAGAGTATGAAGCTTTAATATTAGGCATGAGAGCTACTCTTGATCTAGATATATAATACTTGCATGCCTTAGGTGATTCCCAGCTCATTTATCAGCAAGTTAATTATATTTACCATTGAAAAATTGAGAATATCATTTCTTATCATCAAATTATAACTACTTTCACCAAATATTTCATTTCTTTCACCACCAAGCCTATGCCTCGAGATCAAAATTCTATTGTTGATTCCCTTACTTCTTTAGCATCTTTTTTTCATCTACACCAAGTTTTTATTGATCCCACTTTTTAATCTAAATAATAAAATATCTGTATTTTATTCAACCACATGATTCACTTATTTACCACATTGAGCCTGTGACCATTTGACAAAAACCATGATATAAAGACATCATTCAATTTTTGGAACATCAAACTTATCCTCCTAACCTCAATTCTTAAAAAAAGACACTATTTTTCAAATAATCTTTTAAGTATGTATTTCAATATAACATCCTTTATTATCACAATGCTAAAGGTACCTTTTTGCATTGTGTTATGCAAGATGAGATTCCTCCTCTTCTTGAATAAATACATCAGGGCATTTGTAGTGGCCATTTTATTGGACATGTTATAGTCCACAAATTCCTCCAAATAGAATACTTTTGGGCCACTCTTAAAAAATGTGCCATCAAATTTTATAAAAAGTGTACTCCTTAAAAACTTCATGAGGATTTAATTAATTCACCTCCATTAAATATTCAAATTATAGAATCTCCATGCCCATTCTCCATGTGGGGATTAGATCTCATAGGCAAACTACCTCGATCTCAAGATGGGCATGTCTTTATAATCACAACCACAAAATATTTTACCAAATGGATTGAGGTTATGCCCCTTGTTAATTTCATCAGTACCACCATATCTAAATTCATCCTTAATAAACATTTTCCACTTTGGTGTCCCTAATACTATCATTTCAGACAATGGTGGTGATTTCAAAAATCAAGATGTCAAACAACTCTATGTTAAATTTAAAATCAATCATAAATTTTACACACCCTATCATCCATAATGTAATGGCCAATCTGAGGATACCAACAAAACCCTTAATAAAATTCTCTAAAAGATAATTCATGAAACCCTCATGGATTGGCACCTTCATATTCATCTTTCTCTTTAGGCTTATCACACTAGCATATGTACTTCCACTAAGGAAATGCCATTCTCTCTAGTCTATGGTTTTGAGTCAATCCTTTCATTAGAATTTGAGCTTCCCTCTCTCTATATATATCTTCATGGTATCATACCTGATGAATAATTACATGAGGCTCACCTTCATGTTATCTATTTCCTTGATGAATATTTTCTTTCTTCTATGTAACACAATCACCAATAAAGGGCCCATATTACCAAACAACATAACAAACATGTTAAAATTTTCACATTTAATGTTGATGATATTGTCCTTAAATTAGATTAAATTAATGATAAATAAGGTAAATACTCCCAAAAATGGTGGGTTCCCTATATATTGAAATATATTCTTGGTCTAAGTACCTATCGCATTCAAACCAATGAAAGCCATATTTTTAAAGAACCCACCAATGCATAATTTATCAAAAATTATTTTGCCTAATCCTTCCCTTGTTTTCATAGTTTCTATATGCTATTTATCTAACATTTTTTGCATGATACTTATATGGGTCTCTCCTTTTGTAGTAGCTCTCTAATTTCACAAATCTTAGTCCTTTCTTTTGGTCTCTTGGTTTCCCTTTTTCTCATGAGTTGCATTATAAAAACCACAAATGGGACCCTATCTTCCTCATGTACTTTTATCTTCTTTGTTTTCATACTTTTTACCCAATTTTTGGCACCCCTTGGGTTTCTCTTTGTGATTTGCAGTGTAAAACCATGGATATGATCTTTCCTTCCTCACAAATACCTTCTTGTTCTTATCCCATTTATTGTTCCAATACTTATTTCCACCCTCATGGGTTTCTCTTTTATGATCTACGATGTAATACCATGGATAGGACTTGGCCTTCCTCATAAAATCACCATATTTTCATTCATTTTTATAGAATGTATTTAGCAATGGTTACAAGATCTTAATCTATGTTCTTAGCTTTAGATTTTTCTTCTTTAGATAGATGAAATTTGCACAACAATCTATGTTCACATGTTTTCCTACATTTCCCCCTTTCTTATGATAAGGAATCAGACTTTACTATCATTATATCCTTTTCTCACCTTTTATTACATTTTTATGATCTGAAGTAATTTAAATTGTTTCATGTTTCATTCATCTTGATTTCATTTCCTTTCACTCCACATTGGATAAAATAAGGTTGAATTCAAAATAACACCTTTATTTCATTTTATTTTATGAGACTCTTACACATCATTCTCTCTAAGTTCTCTCGCATAGCAACCAAGTCCCAAGTATTCAAATGAAATTCATCTTTATCACCTATGTTTGGTTTCCCATAAATCAATATGGAGGAGGAATAGAAAAATCAATCAATAAAGTTAAAATCTAAATCATTTGAAATAAAAAGCAATTATATATAAAATGCAACATATAAATCTCAAAATTCAAAATCACAAAAAAATACATGATTACAATCACATATCCTATCTCTAATTAAAGCTCAAACTCCACAGTTGGCCTCACAATAGAGCCAAGATCCATTGAGGTGTGGAGGCCAGTAGATTGGAATAGGATAATTCAAAAAACTCTATGGTGCTACCTACTTTCTCACATAAGTACCTAACCTTCATAGTAAATCAATGATTCTATAAAGGGTCTTGAATAATGAGGAACACATTGTGGGAATGTAGGTCTATTTTAATTTTCATGTATATAGCCTTCACAGGATGATCTACATACTTCATTTGTTGACCTAAAACTTTTATGGAGAAGATAAGTTCTTCAAAGTCCTTAAGGTTGATAGTCCTCTTATTTTGACAAAACTAATTTAAGGGTCTTGACTTCGATAACAAGTTCCTATACCTTTATTTTTCCCTCATTCTCCCCTCCACCCATTTCATTTCCCTCTTAATAGGCATGTGTGATTCTAAATCTATTTTCCCTCTTCTATACTTCTTCACATCTTAAAAACATGCTAGCACTACTTTTTTTTGGGTTTATATATCCTTAGAGTAAAACAACATGCTTGAGTGACTAGGATCATTTTATTTACACCATGGCTCTACATTTCTAGACATACTTTACTTTCTTTTACCATTTTATATTGTTATACTACCCTTTTTATGGACACTTGAGTCTATTTATACTTTCATGTACTTTTTCCATTCTTGAGTGAGGTTGGCTTGTTACTACTCACTCATAAATGTTGTTTTACCATTTTTTCTTTCCCATATTTGTTTAAGTAAGGATTGTTACTAATTTTACATTTATGTTTGATTACCATCTTTTTGACATGTCTCCCTAGTTTGACTTAGTGAGTTTGCCTTTCTTACTTAAGGTTTACTCATTTGACCTTTTCAGTCTTTAAAAGCCTTGGTTTTTCGATTACCCGATTTACTCTAAATTTTGATTTGGTAATTTGATCTAACATAACACTTGTCACCCCAGCTTACCAAACTTCCAAGTACATCCCATCCACATAGCACTAGCTATCTTGGCTTACCTATGTTTGTTTGTTTTTGCTCTTTAGTTTTGTATTCTTTAGTTTATTGAAAGTAGTCTATACACCCTCCACAATAAAAATTAAAAACATAATAGATAACCACCAAAAAATAAAGGTAAGTCAAGGTACACATCACATTTAATTTTTTATTTATTTCCCTTTTAGTCATTTACTTTCAATTATTTTTGCTTTAAAATACTATAATTTTTTTAGCCTCAGCATCATGTGTTATTCTGTTATTTCTTGAAACACCATCCCCTATTGCACTTGTGTGCCACATGATGAGGTTTGAGTGGGACATATGTATACACATAATATTTCTAAACTTTTATTAATTATTAATGCTCTTTATCTTACAGGAACACATCGAGTCTCAATCTCTTTGGGTGCATGCCCTAAAGGGTACATCAAGAAAGGGGTGGGTAGACCATTGGTGTTTCAAAATATTTATGTCCCTTATTTTCCACTTATTACTAATCTAACCAGCTCTTAAAACATCCTCCTAAACTATTACTCCTCTTTTACCCACTCCTCCAGTCGTTTACCACCTTTTGTACCCCCTTTCCTAACCTAAAACCCCTTTCAATAGTTTACATGACTAGGCCGAATGGGTTTAACTTGTACTCTTATTGGTGAAACTCATTTAGGGTTTCGGTTGGCTCTTAGATGACCTAACCTATGACCTAGTGAGTTTTTTCAATAATGATGCTAGGTCAACTAGGTCGACCCTGTCAGCCAAAACTTTTAGAAGGGTTTAGGGTTATATTTGCCTATATAAACACGTCTATTTCTCCATTATTAGAGAGACATCAAGAGTTATTATTCATTTTTTCTTCATTAAAAGCTATTCTTCCACCATTCTACTTGAGGATTCTTATATTAGGGTTTTTACTCTGAGAAGAATCTAGTCTTGTGGAGAAGTCTTAGATGTTTTGGCCTTTCTTAGTGATCCTTATAAACCAAAACAATCTCTTGTGAAGCACCTTGTCCAAGGGAGAGATTGAGTCTTGACAGGTTCATCTTCCACATAAGTATATCTAAATTTTCTCCTCTCTTTAGTAGATATAAGTACCATAGGAAATGGATTTAGAATAATATTACTCTTCTTCTCCATTCATTAGGGTCTTACCTATACATAGCTTAATTAGGATTCTCTTATACATGTTTAATTTTGTTTATTTACTAACCCCCATATTGTGCCATAAGCTTTGGTTAGAACTAGATTAGATTTATTTGATTTACTTGTCATTAGATAGTGAATATAAAAAACATAGGACTTAATTAGGGTTATTGGGTCATTTTACTTCACTAGCGGCTTTAAAACCTTCCTTAGTGGTATTATTATGATATGATATCCCCTAATCAGGTATATTAGATCTACATATTGGTCATGTTCCTAATTATCTAATGTATCTTCAATCAAAAATGTAAGTAGGATCTATCTTCTCTGAGCTAAGATTGATTTATGGATCTGATGCATTTATGATTCCATATAGTCTGAACCTTTAAGAAGGAAATCTAGGTTGGTATGATTGTAATAAACCAATTGTTCAAGGTCACAAATTACTTACATGTCAATATATTTTGGGTTCCCTTGCTTCACATGATTCTAGATGGATCTTTAATTCTTGACCTAGGAGGGGTGGTCAATTTCAATGTGGTCAAGGCCAAGTAGATGCCTAAGAAGGTCATAACTTCAACATGATGCGATATCTCATAGATGTAGATTATGGGACACTCACTTTCAATCCATCTACTTTTCCTACATGGGTTCCTATAGGTTTGATGATTCATGTATTTTTATACAATTCATATACACCAGTACAAAAATAAAATTTAATATATCTTCAAGTCCTTCTACGTGATGGTATACAACATGATCAATGAGGCCCCTATGCCTCATCTATAAAAGGAAATTAGAGACTCGTTATCTCTCATCAAAGACTACTGGTATTATCCAGAGGATACCATCATCTGAATCATATGTATTATTAGGTAGCCCCTCTGTTTATCCTATCACATCTGTTATTGCCTTATAGAGATGGAAATTACTTACCAACTAGTGGAGGATGTTTTTAGGAACTATATTAATCACTAAAATGCCTACTTACCTCTTTTGATCATCCTCAATCACCATGTTTACCACTCTTCCCCTCCCCTATAGAAAATGGTGATTGGCCATGACTCTTTGGCCTTGGAAAGAGCTAAGCCATGAGACTAGGACTCGCATGGCATGATGATGTATGAAAACCTATGCATAAAATGGTAAAGTAGGTCAACAGGATCAACCTAGTTATCTGTAAAGAAAAATTAAAAATATGTAAGGGTTGTAGACAAACAATTCCTATCACCATTGTGTTGAAATTTTCAACCTTACATTAAATTTTGTGACAATACACAATTTGGGCCAAAATCACTAAAATATTCTAAATAGTTCAAGTTTGTCATATACAAGTGTCAATTTAGGTTAATGAATCCCTTAATGGGGAAATGCAATTTATGTGATTATTATATTTTTACAAATCATTTCAAGTCAAAATGATTAAAATGCAATTTGATGTTGTGAACCACTGAATTCTTCTAATTCAAAAGCACTCATCAAGTGCGTGTGTTATTTTGCATCCAAATGTTCTAAATAGGGTATTGGTCCATACACAACTGACACCTTATTCTAATTATATTCCAATCAAATTATGACTCAATAACTTGACATTTTGACTAGATTGATTAAGTGAGCAACCAATTTCTAAATAATTGCATAAAATATAATTAACCTCACTTAAGCAAATTAAACCAAATCAATGGCTTAAATGGAAAAGCCATGGAATTTATTGAAGATCATTTAATTGCAAATGCATTCCTAATAATTACATCATCAGGTGATAATATCAGTGGTGTGGCATCTATAAGCCATAAATGGAACAAATATCTAGTTTAAGCCCTCCCATGCCTCTTTAATGCCCCTTTCTTCCAAATATTAATGGGAATATTTATGGATTGGACCTCAAAAATTGAATTGATTCATGGCCACACATATTGATCTCAATATGGATGCCCATGGTTGATTTTGATCACTTCTAAAAATTTATAAATACAAGGGTCATCACTCATCCTTTCAAGCTCTTTTTTGTCAACTTATTATGCATAAATATCTTCACAAGCTATTTTTGTGTAATTTTATTATGTTGAATTTGAAATAGGATAGTTTTAACTATTGGCACACATTTGATCAATTTCATGAGCCTAGTTCATTGGTATATTGAGAGATGATGGAGGAGCAAGTCACTCAATATTGACAAAGACTTAGAACACCAAATTAGTGTAAAATCACATTTTTGAGTTTTACTTGGAGGAGGGATGCTTTTTAGAAGATTTGATGTTGTATTCTTTTTTTAAATATCTCTTAGATTTCATTTTCAAAACCCCATGAGGGATTTGGCTTATTTCTTTATGCTTATTTGGGTTTTCCTTTATTAATGTATGGACTAACCTGCTTTGGATTCCTACTCTACATCTTGGTGAACCCAGTGGGACCACACATCCCATGTAAGCAAGGAGACTAATTTAAAACTCTTATATATTTTAATAAATGCCTAAAATTCTTTAAAAATCAAGTTTTGTCATCATTTTATGTGTTTTTTTATCTTTTTGACAACACATAGTGACTGGCATCAATTTAATCTAATCAATGTTGATCCTATAATAATCAACACTGGTCCCTATGTGAAGGGTGAAACATGTCAAAAAACTTGATTTTTGGGTTTTTCTTGAAAATTGATGGATTTTATTCTCTATTTTATAACTTGCATACTCTCTATCTGACCTTTATTTTGTAGGATTTAGAGACCTTTCAAGTTTTTATACTTGTTTTTTAAAGCATATTTTTTTTGAAAATCATTGTGTTTTTCTTGCATTTTTATAGGCAACCAACGTCAATTATAGTCTCTTGGCATCAACCTTACTTAAATTTACCAACACCAATTTCTTGTAACTGGCATCAATCCTTTCATAGACTAACATCAATCTCTGTGACAAGAAAATAGAGACCCGAGATAAAGTTTTAAAATATTGTTTTCTCATTTATATTTAGGCTTCAATGTAGACATAAACCCTCTAAAATTTTAGGTTACAATATGTAAAAGGGCACAAATTTGAAAAGGATTAAGTCTTGAATACTTTTATTTGGTGACTAAAAGGAATTCAGATTGTTTATGGTTAGTTGTTTATGAAAGTTTATTTTACAAAGTTTTTCAACTAAGGCCAAGGGGTCAAATTTCATAAACACTTCACTTTGGTGCATTAAAATAAACACTCATATTTATATTACAAACTCTTAAGAGTGTTTTTGTTTTATGCTAGATATTTTAAAATTATTTATTTTTCACAAAATGATTGAGGCATATATGCTCTCCCCCCATCCTCTTTAGGGAACTCTGATAACCAAAAGCACCCAATGTTTTCATTTGTGCCTTATCTAAAGGTGTGGAAATAATTTTGTTAAGGATTTCTTCAAATCTATATGGTTTGGGTGATTTAAATGTAACTTTAAAGTCTTTTCATTTTGTCTTTTATTTTTATGCAATTTGGCTTGTAAGTAAGAGTTCATAGCCTCCTCACAAGTTATTTAGGGAAGCATTGACCTGGGAATTCATATCCCAAAATAATTTAAACCCCAATCCATGATGGGTGATACAAATCTAAAGTGACCCTCTGGGACATTTTCTTGAGTAGTTAAGCAAACTCCATTAGTGGTACTCTAACTTAGACCATAAGGGTAATTTAGACATTGCACTACACTAATCAAGCAATGAATGTAGTGGTTATGAAAAGGACAATACTTTTTCATAAAAATCTAATTGGCATGGATATAATTATTGTGAGGCATGTTTAGTGTTAGCCACACTTGATACCATCTTAATGTACAAAACCTTAACCCCAATTGTCATGGATATATTGTTGATGCAGGGTGAGTAGCCCAAAGTTCTATGCCACTGTATAATCTCTTAATAGACTAGGGGTGTAAAAACCCTACTTATTCATTTACTTTTATTTTTGGATTAACATTTAAAATCCTCTCAAGAGTATGTATATATATGGAATTTAATGGTACGATGCAACCTTATCAATTTTAGGACTTTGGACGTTACACTTCATTGTATTTTATCACTTTATCCTTCACTTGTTTGGTCTTATCGAGTCTAAAACTTATTTGAAAACCAAAATTCATTACAACCAAACACATTTGTTATCCAAAATTTAATTTGAACAAGGAGGTGTTATGTTGACCAAATCAAAACCTCTTTTTACCTTGTTCAAATCATCATTTGAAACATTATGTTTGTATTATCTAAGAAACATCATTATTTTATTTATTTGAGTGTAGATCATTTTTGCAAAATATCTAAGTCCTTATTATTTAATTCAAATTCATAATCTCACGTTTCTAAATTCTAGGCTAAGGTATTAATTGATTTACCATTTGCACTTGGTTTGAGTTGACCTAGGTATAATTTCCCATTTGGGTTAAAGGTTATTATATAAAATAATCATCCTTTTTTATCATTACGAACTTATTTTATCTTGTGTTCATTCATGATCTAAGTTCTAGGACCATTCTACATCTTATTACCATGTGGTGGTGTTATGTTGCCCATTTGGTTCTAGCTTTATACTTAGGATTATTGTGTGTTTTTACATTTTGAGCTTCTTAGTTCACATTGTTATCTTCCTAATTAGAAAGACTCTCTTCTAATTTTATAGTCATAAATCATCTTATTTATACCTATATTTTATGGTATTGATGTATCTTTGACCTAAGTTTGTTATGTTATCTTGCACTTTAGGTTTCACAGTTATCATACCCTCTTCTAATTTGATGATTTCAACCCACCAAAGTTGAGTAAATTTGTGATCACTTCTTATAATTATGTGGTAATACACCACTTCTTTTATTATAGTCTCATTTTACCTTATCACTTGTTTAAATAAATCAAAATCACACCTTTTAAATGTTTACAAAACATAATTTCCCATCTTGGCAAATGTAGAGAACAATATTCCAAGCATGACACAAAGGTATATTTGTAGTATGGTCTCTTATGGCCATAGTTACAAATAAGAACACTTTTATGATGGATGTGAGCACTCCATCATCTTTGAGGATATCACCCTCTTTGGGCCTATCTTTTAAATACCAAACCAATCCATGTTAATTTTCATACGCCCACCCTATTATCCTCCTTCAGCTTGTGTTAGCAACCAAGCCTTGTAAAGCTTGAAAGGTACCATTTTAAGTTATCCTCCTCATCTTTTATAAGCCACCAAGCTATAAAATGATCAAAGGTTACCATTTTAGGCTATCCTCCATCTTGTGCAATCATTCAAACTCCATAATGCTTGAAGGTTACCATTTTAAGTTATCTTCCTTCAGCTTGCATGAGCAACCAAACTCCATAATGCTTGAAGATTACCATTTTAGGCCCTCCTTTTTCAAATTGCATGAGCACAAAAAATTTGAAACACCCAATCATTACCATTCTAATCCCATTGCCTATATTTA
Source organism: Torreya grandis (assembly GCA_037957365.1). NCBI lineage: Eukaryota > Viridiplantae > Streptophyta > Pinopsida > Cupressales > Taxaceae > Torreya > Torreya grandis. The sequence continues at coordinate 990,372 of JARHVA010005154.1, read as the reverse complement.
TTGAACCTATTATTGAAGAGCATCAATTTGACAAACTAGTCTTTATTGATCCCTTATTTGATAGTCTAATTTTTGAAGAGCCCATTATTGAACCACAAACAATTAATCATCTAGTGTGAACTATTTACCACTTTAGAAATTTCATTTTGGTCTTTGAGCCACAACAGAGCGAACTATTACCTCTTTCATAACCATCTTTTTAGGTCCAAAATGTGTTCAAAGTTGACATTTTACAACCAATTATAAACCAAGATCATGTTGTTTTTATTGAAACACATATTTGTGATGAGTCAACCTATGATTAATCACCCTTTGATACTTTATCTATTTTCAAGGAGTCTCACTCTAATGATCCAATCTTTATTGAGTCACTTTTTAATGATTATAACTACCTTTGGGTAAATCACTATCTTGACCATTATCCTATTTTTAAAGATCCCCATCACTTTAATAATCAAATCTCTTTGGATTTATCTCTTGACCTTTTTCCACTCATTGGGGAATCTCACTTTAATAATCCAATCTCTATGGAGTCACCCCTTCATTGGTACCCTCTCTTTTAGGGTATTCACCTAGATGAGCCAGTCTATGCTAAACCTTTCTTAGATGAATCTATTTTTATAGAACCCATTATGCCATCAAAGGACATTACTTGTTTGATACCAAGAATTTAATAAGACATTATTGTAGTAATATCCACACCACATGAAGAATCAAAATTAGAGTCAGATTCCATTTTTGAACTGACATTGGATCTAGCATTAGAAGAAGAAGCAGCATCAATATAAATAATGGATTCAAAATCCCTTGAGTCAAAATCAACTTTAGAATTAGAATGCATTCATGGTTGTTATAATATTGACTATATATGCCTCACAAATTAATTTGAATATATTTGTGATCCTTCCATAATTTTTTAGGATTATTACTTTAGCTTTGATACAAGTTCTCTTAATATCTTCTATGAAGATTGTGCTGCCTATTCCCATGCTATTACCAATCTGCATTCCATTACCACCAACCAACCTAGCCATTATATTGGCATTCCACCTCCCACAAGTGTCAATTGGGAATGATAGAATCATACCTTGTTTAATTGCATCTATGATGACATATCAGTTATATAATATCAAGGGAGCAAGACCAAATTCATGTAGAATAATAACCATCTCCTAGTGAAACCTTTTTGAAAGTGCTAAGGACAATCAAAGTTCAAACTCAGCATCTTCTAGTGAAACCTTATTTGAGGCAATAGAAGACAATCAAAGCCAAAAGTCAATTTTTGATAGTGAAACCTTCTCAAAGGTGATATGGGAAAATCAAGACAATTTTATTGGTGAAAACGTCTTTGAGGTGCTAATCACTCAGCACAATAGTTCTTCAATGCTTGATGAAGACATTATCAAATAAAAAATCAATATATCTTCCACTCTATATCATAATCAAATAGTAGCTACTCTTAGGCCCAAACAACAAAAAAATATGGTGGTCTTATTGAGACCATATTTAGAAGTCTTTGGCCCCACCACAACTAAACTTATGTCGAATCTAAAATTAGAAACATTTTGTGTGCCTGAAAATCATGATCTTTATTTATTACCCAATCATTATACATTCTATTATCATCCACCTTTATATTATTAACTTATACCATTTATCTTGTGACTAACATTATTTGTTATCCTTGGATACACTTTATTTTATAGAGGATACAAATATATCTTGTCTCGACATTTGAAGGAAGTAGAATCAATGACCAGTGCGGATCACAACCACATTATTATCATCCAAATCTGTAGTAGGTTCTTGATAAAGTAGCTATTCAAAAGAGGTGTGGGCTAGTAATTTTTTTAATTGATTATTTTGGTTATCTCATATGTTGACTAAGATGTGTATCTCCATGTCAGCATGAGTAGTTATTTCGAAAGGATGTGGGATAGAAATATTTATGATTGATTATTTTGGTTATCTCATATGTTGACTAGGATGTGCATCTCCATGTCAATAAGAGAAATAGAATCATTTATTATTGGGTCCCATTTACCATGCCCTTTGAATTACATTGACCTGAGGTCCTTTGGGACTATGTAGGTAGTGCTAAATTTCTATTGAGGTCAGCTCGGCCATCTCGGCCACAATCTCACCATTTTGTGAAAAAAATTGAAGTTTGAATGCTCTTGTCATTTTATGAGAAGACTAAGCCCACACTATTATCATCTTGAAAGCAATCATTACATGGGGGTAACCCTATTACCATTATAGGCAATTTTCATGTTATCATTTTCTTTATGTCACACCTTATACCATTTTATTATGTCATGCCTTTATTATTGACAAGGGCCTATTTTTAGCCATCCTAACTAACTCTTTTGATCTTAGTTCCTTTGGTTATTCCCAAATATTATGTGAGGGGATTCCAATCCAGTTTCAATAGTTTTAAAATTCTATGTTTAAATGATATTCTATGAAAGTAATGTGATAGTAGATATGGCAAGTTATCTTTCATTTACATTTTATTTGGTACCATTTATTATAAATGTTATGGACAAATCAGTATTTCATTTGGTGCCACTAATTATAAGTGACTATGGGCCAATTAGTATCCTACAGTTGTTTCCTAATTACTACCACCTATGGGAAAATTAGGAATAACACCTTTTATCATGCATTGCCATATTACCTTGCCATTCCTATTATCATTTACCTTATTTTTTTACTTTATTTGTGAACTTGTTGTTACCAGTTGGATCTCACCACCTTTTGTGTTGGTATAAATACTATAACTTGAAGTCCTAATGGGACTATACACGTTATGCTTAATTCACATTGAGGTCAGCTCAATCCCCCTTTTTCACATGCTCTCATGATTTTATGAGCTTGTGTCATTGCATCTGGCTTTATCTGTTATTGGAACTTCTACTCTTGGATGTGCATCTACTTGATTAGTTGGTTCCCTATTATATTGTTTATATTCATGATCCTCATTGCAAATAATTTAGATTTTGTTTGAGCTTGTACATATAGATTTATATCTCTTCAGTTAGGTAGTTCCCTAAGCTTTTGTTAATATTTCATTTTTTTGCTTATCCCAAAAATATAAAAACATTATAAATCAATCAACAAAACAAAAAAAACATTATATTTCACTTTTTTTTATTTTGGTCTCACGCTCTTTCCATTTTTTGAGCATTTTCAAGTTTGAACACTCTTGCCATTTTGTGAGCCCATTTCCTTATTTACTCTATAACATCAATATTTTTTTATTATCATCACTTTTATTCTATCCCATTTCTTGGGAAAACTACATTTGGCTTGAAGTTCATGTTCGATCTCACATCCATTGAACTATGTAGGCAATGTCCACTTGTCTCATACATCTGAAGTCAGCTTGGCCACCCCTTCCTTTTCTTCTTTTTTCCCCTCATTTTGTCTTGCATTGTTTCCCTACCACTTGGGGGAAAATTTGTCTCTTTTGTTTTTTTTTAATGTTTTGTTAGTCTCATTAATTCATAGATTAGGTATCACACTATCATAGAGAGTAATGCCTCTATTACACTTTCACGAACAATTCACCATTTTCTTTGTCTGCACTAATATTGGGACTAACTCTTGTTTGTGTGTTTATTTGATTTTTATTATTGTTTTGTTATAATTTCTTGTCTATCCATTTATTTTATAAAAAAAATGTTTATTTTTCTTTCTTTATTTTTTATTCTTGATGTTTTTATATATTGGTCTTTTATGTTACTATTTTGCCTTGTATTGTTTTGTTCTTTTTAGGTTCAAATACATTCTATAACCACTTTTGGTCTAATTTTCAATTAGGCTTTATTTTTTTACAGTTGTATTTGGATTATTATTTTGTTTTATTTTCAAAGTAAATATTGATAGTACACATGGATCTTAATTATTCATATCTAGTTTTCATGTTGTTTATTAAGTTGTTTTTACTTTGCTTTTGTACATTCTTGTTCATACTTAAATCTTGATTATTCATATATTGATTTTAAATTAGGATACATTTATGTATTATTTTTTTATCTTTATTTTTATTTAAATTTAAATCATTGTAGCTCTAATATTGATAGTTTTTATAATTATCCTTAGTCATAAATATTCACATTTGAATCAGATCATTGCAATAGAAATACAATGTCATTATAAGTCACTCATACTTATGATGCATAATTTCACTTCTGCTAAAGTAAGCATTAATTACTTTGGATTCCAAGTCCAAAATTTAATGAATATATGATGGTGATCTCTCAATATACCATATGTAACATGATAATCTATTTAAATTGTGCATCTCTTGGCATACGCTATGAGTCTAATCGAACAGTGGTCTATTTTTCTTCTATTCTTCATTCCCCATTCCATTTTATCCTACTTCTAGGTAAAATACATTGGATTGAGGTCCATATAGAATATGTAGGTATCATTTAGATACATGATGTATCTTGGGTTAGCTCAGACACCCTTATTCTTCTATTCATCTCTTTTATCACTTTGCATATCCTTGAATGCCTAGTTTTTTGTAGTTGATTCAATCATTTAGACCCTTACATCTACATTTATGCCCACTCATCTTTAATATGTGTAATAGGTCATATCATTGAGATATTCTTGCAAATTTTCCCTATTAGGGAATAGTATTTAGACCACTCATCAAATCAAATCAAATCTACTAGGGCAAAATTAATTATTAGTGATCAAAATCAGCCCTACTAGGGCAAAATCGATTTATCAACCTATCAATTCTAATCTATTGGGGAACATTATTATTTCCTTTACCTAGAGAAATGATCTCCTTTTTCTTCTAATTATAAGCTCTGTGGTGTTTTCCCTCATTCTAGTAATTTTAAAGTATGCAACTTGTCTCAGGATTGATCATTCCCTAAGCTCATAGCTTTCATCCTCTTTTAGGTATGTCAAAGTGTGTCACTTAAATTTTAGGATTGCATTCTTCCCAATTCCCCCCACCTTGGGGAAAATTATATTATACTATGTTTTGATCATTAAGAATCAATGTGTGTATTCATTATCTCATGTAGATTTAATCTCATCCATGGGTTAATTTCACTATTTCTCTCTTTTTCAAGATCCCATCCCTCTCTTTCATCTTTACATATCCTCTCGAGGGGGAATCATCATGGATCATTACCTTCCAACTTCTTCTTCACAAATCTATTCTTTGAAAAGACATTTATTTAACCAAATGTCTCACCATGCCTTCTTAGATAGGGTCAAAATGTAGACATCTAATTCCTATCACCATTGTGTCAAAACTGGCAATCTTACTTGAAATTTTGTGACAACACACAATTTGGACCATAATCCCTAAAATGAACTAAATGGTTCAAGTTTTTTAGCTACAAGTGTTGATTTAGAATAATGTATCCCTAAATGGGGCAATGTATTTTATCTTATTATTAGATTTTCTCAAATCATTTTAAGTCAAAATGATGATAACATAATTTGATGCTTTAAACCACTAAATTCTTCTAATTCTGAAGCACACATCAAGTGCATATGTTATTTCACATACACGATGATATAAATGGGGTATTGGTCCATAAATAATTGATACCTTCTTCTAATTATATTAAAATCAAATTACAACTTATTATCTTTACATTTTGACCAGTTTTAATAAGTGAGCAACCAATTTCTAAAGAGTTGCATAAACTTTAATTAACCTCACGTAAGCAAATTAAACCAAATCAAGGGTGCAAGTAAAAAATCCATAAAAGTTATTAAATATCTATTAATTAGAAATTCATTTATAATAACTACATCATTAGGTGAGATCATTCATGGGGTGAAATCCATAAGCCATAAATGGAAAGAATATTTGGTTTAAGCCCTCCCATGCCTCTTTAGTGCCCCTTTATTCCAAATATTAATTGGGATATTTATGAATTGAGCCTCAAAAATAGAATTGATTCATGGCCACACATATTGATCTCAAGATGGATGGTCATGGTTGGTTTTGATCATTTCCAAAAATCTATAAATACAAGGTCCTCACTCATCATTTCAAGCTCTTTTTCTGTAAACTTATTATGCATAATTATCTTCACAAGCTATTTTTGTATAATGTTATTATGCTAAATTTGTAATAAGATAGATTCAACTATTGGCACACATTTGATCAATTTCATGAACCTGGTTCATTGTGCATTGAGATATGATGGAGGAGCAAGCCACTCATCATTGACAAAGACTTGGAGCACCAAATCAGGGGAAAAGTCATGTTTTTAAGCTAAACTTAGAGGAGGGATGATCTTGAGAAGGTTTTGTGTTTTATTCCTTCTTTTAATAGCTCTTATATTTCATTTGAAAAACCCCATGAGGATTTAGCTTAGTTATTTATATTATTTGTGCTTGTTTAGGTTTTTGCTTTACTAATACAGAGACTAACTTGATTTGGATTCCTACTGTATAGAGTTAGATTCATGCCAGGATCACCAAAATGTATATAATTGAAATAAGATAGATATACAACTTATCCTACTCAGTAATATCTAATATTAGATAAGGTAATCGAGTAACTATCCACTTAACAATACTTTGTTACATCAATTTCATGATCAATAATGGATCCACTAAATGTACACTAATGGATATCCTATCACACAATGGTAAAGTAGATGTTTCCAAGGCCTCTAGTCAAATTCCATTTTGTGATAATCCTAGCTAGGTATTTATGAATCTAATAATAATCAGGCTAATATACTAAATAAACATGCAAGTTAATCTAGTAAATGAATACTCGATCTAATCTAGTGCTCACCATATCTTGTGGCACAAATGGAGAATATAATAAACATGAAAAGACAACTCTATATAATATATAAGAACAATATACATAAGGAGAGATAAAATTCAATCCATTAATTATAAAACATTTGTTTATCAAAATATAAAGGGCTAATAATATACTCACCTTGTTGAATTTTACCCATCTTACCTCAATCTATCCCTTGACTAATGGTGTTTTGTAAAAGATTATTTGGGCTTGTAAGTATCACATAGATAGATCATATCTAAGCTACAAGACTTTTCCTATGCGTCTAAGACCTCCACAAGATAAGTTATACTTCTCTAAGGTAAAAGACCTTAGCAATGAAACCTCTTATTGATTTTATAATCATATTTAATAGCAATAATTATGCATAATTGATTAATCCTCTCTTTATAAATGAAGTTGAGGGGGTATTTATAGCCATGGATTGGTCCTAAACCCTCCCAAGAATTTACCTAATTAATTCAAACCGATCAACTTTATTAGGAAATAAATAGAGTCGTTAGGTCTTGAACTATGTCAGTTTGGCTTGACAGAGTTTTGTAACATGAACTTAACCCATAATGGGGTTGACGTAGTAAAAAAAGTGGTAAAGGGGGATTTTTCCATAGGTATGGGATATTTTGGATGGTGAATTACTTAAGGAAGTGTATAAGTGGTTTTTTAATTCCTAGGGACTTGGATAATAATAGCTTATATTATTTGTAGGTAATGGTATAGGGGCTAACAATATTACAAAGCACTTAAGGTTGGCCAATCCGTTTCTCAGTATACCCTTTAAGGCATGCACTCAAAGAGATTGAGATTTGATGAGTTCCTATAAGAGAGAAATCTTCAGTAGCTGATAAAGTTTAAAAATATTGTGTGTATACATATGCCTCACTCAAAAATCATCATGTGTCACATAGTTATAACATGGGATAGTGATTCAAGAAAGAACATAGCAACCCATAACATTGATCTAAATAATTTATAGTATGAAGCTTAAAGATAAATGAAAAGAAGGAATTGAAAAACACATACTTTTACTTACCTTGTTGTTATGGAATAAAAGTCATGTGAGATAAATGAAAAGGTGTCTAATGTAAAGAACATTAGATATCCTTACAAAATGAGATAAAATTCAATTTTTTTGAAAAAATATGTGTTATATGTATAAAAATTCTCCACAGTGTTAGGATTCTAAAATGTATTATGATTTGGAAAAAGAGATAGTAGAAACATAGTTATAAGTAAAATAAAAAATTGTCAGGTAAATAATTGGTAATTAAAGGATTTATAAATTTAAAATATAAATAGGATTTTAAACTATTCATTTGTAATTCTACTATTTTCATAAAAAAATACAGCTCTGTGAGACCTAAAAGAGTGAGGAGAGATAATATGGCCTGGAGACAAGGAACATGAATTCCTTAGGGAAGTGTATAAGTAGTTTTTTAATGCTTAGGTATTTGGATAAGAGTAGCTTGTATTGGTTTTAGGTAATGGTAACATCAAGGTTATGCTAACCACTTTTCTAGTGCACCCTTTAAAGCATTCACTTAGAGATATTGATATTTGATAAGTTTTTACAAGAGAGAAAGCATCAGTGATTGATAAAGTTTAAAAATATTACGTATATATACATTTCACTGAGATCAAGTATCTTCATTTGCAGTATATTCTTAGGGTTTGGGAAGCTCTATCATCATCCTCTAAGGGGCTTTTATATGTACTTGGGTACCTCATTAGGTCTTTGTACCATGACCTAATTCCACTATCCACCTAAGCTATGCTTAAGGTGGGTGTTAGTATAGGTTTTTATTCCAATTAATGGTTTTTACCTACATGTTTATTTAGCTTTCTTAGGTGTTATTGGATCATTGGGGAAGATAATCCCACATTCATGAGGATGTGTGATCATGTCTATCTTCCACCTATATATGTACCTTTACAAAACCATTTTGGCTAATGATCAATTTATGAATTATTGATTATTTTTATTATTAATGATTTATTTCAATTCTAAAATGGGTAATTTATTCATGCATTCAATCCTACTAAGATCCAATTCTTGATTGTGGCCCACTCTAACATGTGTGTGTGTGTGTACACACACACACACACACACACACACACACACACACACACACACACACACACATATACATATATATATGTATGTATGTATGTATGTATGTATGTATGTATATATATATATATATATATATATATATGTATGTATGTATATATATATGTATATGTATATCTATGTGTGTGTGTGTGTGTGTGTGTGTGTGTGTGTGTATATGCATATATGTATATGTATATATATACATATATGTATATGTAAATGTATATGTATGTATACATATACATATACATATATGTGTATATATATACAAATACACACACACACACACACACACACACACACACACACACACACACACACACACATATGCATGATGATTTTAATGGTGGCATTGGTTTAGCAACCTTAGTACATTGTTGTGCCTATGAGCATTATTTAACCATTTATGAAATTAAGGGTTAGGAAGGAATAGGGTATTCAATAGTGAAATAAATTATTCCTAAAATTAGGCCAATTAAATAATTTAATTTATGATATTCAATTTTAATGTTGAATTACGAAAAATACTAAATACAAAAAGTACAATGCCAAATAATATTTTGATTGTGTAATCACAAAAAGAAATAATACTTATCTTATGTAATGACGCATAGACATATATGAGATTTATAGGTGTGAAAATAGGTTTTCTAATGTTTAAGAACTAGTCATCAGATTTTATAAATATTCTTTCTAGCTGCTTGGACACTTGCATTAATGCTATTGTCTAAATCTCAACACAAGTGTCCTATACAAAATGTTCATTGTATCAAGATGTGACCACCTAGGAATTTATAGGTCTTATGTCACATTTCATCATATGTATATGTATCTCATGCATATGCTTTCTATCATTATTTATAGCTCAAAACCCTAACTCTCCACCTTAGGTTAGGTTACCTTGACGAAAATGAGTTATTGGGCTCATGGTGTGGAACTCAACTCAAACACCCTTATGTCAATGAGTGTTTCCTACATATCCAATAATCTAATGAGGGCCTTATACTTATGTATATCTCCCCTATGTATTGGTATGTGTGTAAATAATAATGTAGAATACTATATGCAAGTGCATGCAATGATCTATATTGTAACTTGACACATATGGCTCATGGAATGTCTCTTGAGTGCTTAAAAATTGTAGTATGAATTCTCATATGATAAGGATGAAAATGGAAGAATAACTTAGTTGTGTGCTTTGAAACGTAGTAGTATGTCTAAGCTTGAGAAATGACTACTTGATCATTCAAATGAATTGGCTTTCACTCATATTTATATTATTTATCTTGAAATTATCCACATGAAAAGGTTAATGACATTCTTATGCCAACCCGTACACATAGAAAGATTTTAAAATTTTAGAGTTTTTAGGGAAAGGGCAATTGTATTGGAGTAGGGATAGTAGCATTAACATTAGTATCCTATCATGAACAAAACTATCTAAGAAAAAAATGGCATTGAGTTTTTGTAATTAATAGAGAAGTATATATCATACTTTAGGAATTTATTAGTTATAGGTGATCTAGATAATTAAATTAATCAAAGTTAGACTAAGAAACAAGTAATTAGACCCAGTGAGGTTACGAATGCGAGCATTTTAACTATAAAGGAAGATAAATTAAAGGGTAGAACCTTGAAAATACATTTTTCAAGTGTACAAAACTATTTTAACATATAAATATATATTTAATCATCTACATCCCCCTAATATAGTAATGCATAAGGATAAAATTACTAGGTTAAAGGAAAGAAAAGTGTACCATGGTGTGTACAACACACCTTATCTTTCCTTGAGCCCACTTGAATTTTTTGTATATGAATGACCTTAGACCAAGATCATCTTAAAGGTTTAATTCATTCATGTAATCTAAAATTGAATAATTTGAAAATACTTGAAAGAAAGAGAGAAAAGAAAGAGTACGCCTGTGTGTCGATGCAACCATGTTGTTCCTTGGTAGTTTGTCTTGGTAGAGATGCTTCTAGTTGAAGAATTGGAGAGAGATTCACAATTGAACCTTAGATATATGAATATGTGAATTGGAGGGTGATCATTCCCCCAACCTAGTATAAGGATAAATTGTGCCAATTCTATTGAGAGCACATAATCTTAATCACACAACTAAAATATAACCAATCTCACTCGATTCAATTGGTGTAACCATATGAACCCAAAATAATAGAGTCATAGTTTCAATTTCATCCAGTAAACATAATCTTAATCACATTAATAAAAAAGATCCAAATTATTGAAAATAAATAAAGGCCTAAACATTGCATCTTGGTGAGGTCGATGCATACATGTGTGTATAATCTGAAAGTGTATCTATAATTTGGTACATATTCATCTTGAATATGTCTCAAGCTTAAGTATATGTCAAAATGTAACTTTTTATCTATAACATGTGTATAATATGTATCGAAAATAGTAAAATCTTTCTCTTACATTTGTGCCCAATGTATAAAATTTTGCCCCAAATTTATTTCTAAATCATGTAAGCTATGTAAACTAAATCAAATTCTACCCATTCTATCAATTTTTTTTATGTGGAGTCATGTATTATATGACATGCCCCCACTTATATTCCCCACACATTTGAGGTGAGTGTATTTCAATAGTGATAATCACCTTATCTCAAAATGATAGGACAACTATGTTGTATTTATCATGTAGTAAACAAGCATATACTAGTGTCATGTCAAAGTAGATATATCAATAAAGCTTAGAGTATGCATACATAACAAGCCATAAGATAAATTATATGAATCATGGTAATGTATATCATATAATAATCTCAACAAATAATCTTGCACACATAAAATATTACTCAAATGTCACACAAAAAGGGGTCTAAGTAGACCAAAAATAAGGGGCATGTTCAAATGCCACACACTCAAATGGAAGACATGTGTAAATGTCCATAAACCAAATAAATAACACTTAGGGAAATATGGAAAAAAAGCAAAGTAACATGATAAAATTTTCTAAAGGCAAGACAAAGAAGCAAACAAGAAGTACACTCAAGTAAGTTAATGTAAATATATGAAGTAATGAAACATAATAAATTATCATAAGTAAGTCATATTAGTCCTTGTATATATGTGTTAGAAAAATGTCATGTATAATAGCATATAAAATACATTAGGTAAGATAGTAACATGAGTATAGGAATGTGTAAGATATATAATCTCAATAATACAATACAAAATGATCATAAAACAATAGAACATATGTCAATCATGATCATATAAAATCAAGATGCCCCCAACATAGTGTATCATGCTGGAAGAGGAAATGTCCAACATCTGCATGCTTAAGATATCATAGGGCTAATGCATTCCTATTTCTCACTCAATTACCCATGAAAAATATGTGTGTATATAAGTGAAATGCTAAATATTTTCAAACTAAAAAACATGTGAAATGCTAAATATTTTCAATATTTTTGAATTTTTTGAATTTTTTTTCATTTTTTGAATATTTAATTTTTTAGAATCTTAGAATTTTAGATATCATAAATTCTCTAGGTTAGAATATAAAGGGCTATCTGGCATTGGCCTTATTTCCTTGTTTTTATTTTATCATTTGTGCATTTTCTTTGCTAATGCTTATGCGTCATCTAGTAAGGCAATGCCATCTATTGTTGTTATAGGTTTATCCATGTGTCCATCATGTGGAATAAAAATTTATTTTTCATAATATATAAAATTAAGGCACATATTGTTAGTATATATCATTTCATTCATGTCATTTACCCAATATTATCCAAGACAAAAGGTTAGATTTGGTTTTTGACCCATTACCCATACCATGATAGGTATTGCTTTAGTTCCACATGATATGGGTAATCTAATATATCCAAGGGATTCTAGGAAAAGTGATAAATATTATACCTCATCACCAGTATGTCACAATATTGGTAAATATATGACACTACAAATAATGTCCCAATTATTTTTTATCAATCTTGAGATGTGGGAAAGAAACACCATCAATGTATTTAGTAATCGTTATATCTTCATGCCTTGGGAATTTTGAAGGATGCTTTTCTTTTGAGAGATTAGAAGTATTATGTATTTTTAATTTTTCAAGTACAATTTTTATACAATCATTATGTTTGTATTTTTCAATTTTAATTTATAAAGCCCCATAATTGGTTGGTGATCTGATTATCAGTTAAATATGGTGATCCTTATTTTTATGCAAGTCTATTTTGTGACTGATGTGTATTAGGAGGTAAATATATCATCTTATGCTCAAATAACCTAGAAATAATTATATATGGAACATCTTGTTTTGCTAAGATCTGTAATATCTATTATGGATACTTATGAGAGGACTTCACATTATTCACACGGTGGATTTGCATTTTGCCTTTATAAGGTTGACTTGAATATTTTAAGAAGGGATAAAAAGTATAACAAATATTTTCATGTTCATCAATGAGTTTTTCCTAGCCCTTATCTAAAATTATTTTGGTATCCTTTAATGATGAATTTAACTTGTATGTATTAGGGCCCATAGGTGTGAATAGATCTTGTGATATATGTTTAAGTGGATAAAATTTAATCATGTATAGATTTTCATCATTCATATCATGAGGGATTTCATCATCATTGTCATAATAATATGAAACCTTTCCATATTTTGGTTTTGAATTTACCACTAAAGGTAGCTCAAATGTTTTGTTTTGTTTTGTTTTGGTTTTTATATCATTGCCTCCTATGGTAATGTAACTTGTCCTTTTGTTCATCCATATGTACTTGGGGTGTTAGTTCTTTATGAATATCATGAGATACATGGTTTATTTTACTTGATTAACCTATCTTATAATTAGTTATGCTCTTAATGGGAATAAATTATTTAGGTGGTACTATTTGAGAAACTATTGATGTATCTAAATGTAACATTTTACAAAATTTAAAGGGCTCATCATTGGTAGTCATAGTCCATCATGTCCCACCATGTATGAATTTTACACATCTATATAATTTAGACGGTATATCTTCCATCAGTCGTATCTAAGGTCTACCTCAATCTAAGTTATAATATAATGATTGAGATAGTAATTGAAAAGTAGTATGTAATATTTTTGGCCCCAAGTCACATTTTATGTGATCTGATCAATAGGTGGGATGTATGAATTATCAAATCTTTTGATATGTATGTCTAATTTTATAAGAAAATTTAGACTAACACCCATTATTTAAAAAAAATATATACTGTAAATGTTTAAACCTAGTCCACTATCAATGAGTACTCTCTTGATTCCCTTATTTTTAATATTAACTTGTATGAATAGAGGAAAATAGTGATAAATAATTTATTTTGAGGCTAAATTTGTTTGGCCAAAAGTTATGAGGTTAACATTATTTTTTAGATCTTGCATGATAATTGTAAAATAAGTTGGTTCAATATCACTTGGTACTTGGGTTTCATGTAAGGATTTATATAATATATCCTTCTAAATAGTTGATTGTTTCAAAATTTCAAGAATTGATATCTTAATGTGGGTGTTTCTTAAGTATTCAATCATATCATACCTTTTAGAGTTTATCACAAGTTTAGGCTTAGGAGGAAATCATTGTATATTAATGGTTGGTTAAACAAGTTGGGCACGTTTTTCCTTTCATGTAGTGACATCATGGACCACACAATCTAATATAAGTCCTGGGTGAATAATTGGAGTAGGATGGTAGTTTTCACTCGAATAATATTAAGGTGGAATCAAGGTTAAACACATGCACATTGATCCTAGTAAAGCTAGATAAAGGCTCAATGGTATTGCAATAATAATTATAAATAGGGGTTATATATGTATCTTGTTATATTTGTTTCTTTTTATTTGTACAAATTTGTTGGTTCCATTTTATTAGAATTTTAATTAATGTCATCATGTATGAAATACAATAATCAATGATTATCATTATGTACTTGATAAAGTAAAAAATACAATATGTATTCATTTTTCTAAACATAATTTATTCATTTGAATTTTGGAAGTAATATCATTTTTTCAATAAATTTTAACAATTCAAAAATTAGAAAAACCCTTGGGCATATTGGGATCTGATAGGAAGACTCATAGATTAGGTTCACCAAATGTTTAACCATTTTTGTAATTAAGGGTCAGGAAGGTTTAGGGTATTCAAGAGTGAAAAAATATATTCCTAAAATTAGGCCAATTAAATAATTCATTTTATGATATTCAATTTCAGTGTTGAATTCTAAAAATACTAAATATAAAAAGCACAATGACAAATAGTATTTTGATTTCATAATCACAAAGAATAAATAATATTTAGCTTATGAAATGATGCACAGATAGGTTATAAATGTACATGTGTGTAAATAGGCTATTTGATGTTTAATAACCAGTCATCAGATTCTATAAATATTCTTTATGGTTACTTGGATACTTGTGTTGACATGTGGATACTTACGTCAATGATACTATCTAAATCTCAATGTAACTGTGTCTTATACATAGTTTTTATTGTATCAATACGTAACCCAAAGGTATTTATAAGTTTTATTTTGCCTTTATTTTGATGTATCTAGATCTTGCACATAGGTTTTGTATCACTATTCATAGCTCAAACCCTAGCTCTCCACCTTAGGATAGGTTACCTTACTAAAAATGGGTTAGTGGGATCATGGTGTTGAGTTGTCCCCATAATACACTGCCAATGTAAGTTGCTTCCATATCCAATACTCTTAGGAAGTCAATCTTATGTAATTCTCCCTATGTGTCATTAGGTGTGTGAACAATAGTATAGAATACTATATGTGAGTGCATTCAATGATCTAGCTTATAACTTGATAGATATGTCTCATGGGTTGTATTTTGAATGCTTTATACTTGTAATATGACTATTCCTATGTTTGACATCTAAATAAGGATGACCATGCTAAAATAACTTAGTTGTGTGCTTTGAAATTCAATAGTATATCTAAGCTTGAGAGATGCTTTCTTGATCATCTAAATGAATTAGATTTGACTTATATTTATAATAGATATTTTGAAATGATCCTCATAGAAGGGTTAATGAAATTCTTAGGCCAACCTATACATATTGAAATATTTGAAAATTTGAATGTTTTTAGGGTAAGGATAGTTGCACTGGAGAAGGGACATTATTTTCCTATCATGAATGCAATTTTCAAAGAAGGAATAAAGTTGGTGATGTTTTGTAACTAAAAGTGAAGGATAAATATTAGATTTTAGGCATTTTATGGTTACATATGATCTAGATAATTAGACTAATCAAGGTTTTACTAAGAAATAATTAATTATACTTGTGAGGTGGTGAATATAATCCTTTTGGATGAAAGTGAAGCGTAGAGCCTTGAGATATATTTATCAAGTGCACAAGAATATTTTAACATATAAATCTAGATTTAAGCATTTAAAAGCACATAGTGGTTACTAAAATAGTGGGGATTCCACACACTAATTGAGCACATCTAAAAGTATTTGCATTATGTTGGGATAGTATAAGGTAGGTGTGATATTAGAACACTATGTGTCATAGGATTATATTAGACAAGTTGACTACTAAATCCATTATTTGGAGACCATATAGAGGTTATACAATGTAGTTAGAGGATGGTAGATATTTTTTTCATATCCTCATGAGTTTTTGGTACCATGATTAATGGCCTAATGAATTGTATTGATTCTAGTAGGAGAGAGTTACATTCTATTTTAGAGTGTGGTAGGATATGCCCATAGCTTCATTAGTGTGGGAATGGAGAGTTCAGGCTCTAGTGTGACCAAGTGGTAGGGCTAGGACATCTACAATAAATCTTGTTCCCATTATATCAAATGAGAGGGATCATGCCATAGAAATCTAATATTTGGAAAATTTAGGATGCATTGATGCATATACCACATCGTAAATATAGCATAGGTGGGTCCAATTGTTCCTAGGTGGAGGAGACAGAGTTATTGATGATGTGCAAGACCTTGAGACTATGAGGGTTATTAGAGTTATGGCATGTGTGAATTAATTTGTTTATGGAATGATAGTCAATGTTATTTTATTATGTGTTTATGCAGGTGATGAGATTAGTGGATGATGATGATTGAGTCTATAATACAAGAATTGGCATATCATGTTTCTAATAATGTCATGGAGGGTGGTCTTATTGATTAGGACATAATAATTTTTGTTGTTCATGTACCCCTATTTGATCGATTAGTGATCACCATTACTACATATGTTAAGCTAGATAAAGTGAGACATGTCGAGAGTTGAGGTGGTGAGACTATAAATGCCTCCACTAGACCCATCTACTACTATATGTCCTAGACTGTTGGATGAGTGTGTATGATTGTAGAGAGATCATGTCAATCTTAAATCATGATTGATTGCTTATGAGGTTCAAGAGAGGAGAGAGAAGTCATGGTCTATGACATGAGGTGATCTTGGGGATTCTAGCTCTAGGTCTCTTATGTTAGTAGATATAGATGATGTGGACATAGATGAGGAGGGTCCCATGGACCATAATCCTATTATAGATTTATGTGTTGTTTATTTTGTTGTATAAACTCTTTATTGTCTATTATGTTATTTAATGACTCTTTATATATGTGGATATCAATTATTTTGGTATACTTTAATTTGTTATGCTTGTATGTATTTAGCATATTAGAGTTTAAGATGTATATATTTGATTTTAATTACACATGTTAGAATGTTAGTATTATATCATTGTGAAGTATATATAATAATAATTTAGAAAACTATATAAGAGTTTAATAATCATTTACCCATCCTAAAGGAAAATTAATTGTGAACTATATTGAGTACCTAGCATATCTGAATCATTATACTCTACTTGTGGCATTGCTCTATGCATAATTATAGTAGGAATATGTTTAATATTTGTTGTTAAAAAAATTATCAGTTGTTGCAGTCATGGTACATTGATTCTTCTTTCCTTGTATTACCACATTGTGATAAGTTTACAAAAAAAATTGTAATGGATGTCATTTCTATTGAACTAGTGGTATCACAAATCTCTTCTAATTATGTTCCCTATATGTATTTTTAGTCACATGATGAGTAACCATTAGTTTATTAATAGGAGAGTCTTGAGTTAACTCATTCATGGTAGAATAAGATTGAGTATAATTAGGGAAGGATACCTAGATGTTTCCTTTGTAAATGTGATAATACCTTAGTCAACATACTACTCAATCTTATCTTTGAGTGCACAATAATCATTATCCTAATGACCATTAATGCAATGATAGTTACAATAAGGTTTGTTTCTAATTATGTCCAATTGATGCAGTGGATGATAATGATTGGGAAGAAGTGTAATCAACCTCCTATACAATAATTCCCAAATAATATCATGGGGCCTATCTATAAATGAATCAAATTGTATGGGTTGCCTTTTACCATGAGATAATCTAATAATTATAGGATTTGATTTTAAAACTAATTCTTTCCCTTTATGTAACACTTTGATCTATGTTTTTTGTGGAAGCTTAGGACATGGTGGATCAAGTTATTAAACAATATTGGATGACTAAAGTGGTAACAACTCATTATCAAAATTTGTCTTTGTATTTGGTTGTACGAGTCCCAATTTATTCTCCAAAGTAATAGTCACATAAAAAAGATGATAAAATTATTTAGATTTTTAATATAACAAATTTTACGTAAGAGGTAAAATGAGACCTCTACAAAAGATATATTGTGTCTCCAAATCAATTGGCTGATAAATTAATTACTGCATACATGTCTTAAACCAAAATATGTAATCATAAACTAGATTTGAATTTCCATGATGCAATGATGGTAATCACTCATATGTAATTTTGTGTCACTTATTCTTAATAAAGTGCACACAAAAAAAATCTTCTAACTTGGAATATGTATGCATAGACACATAAAGAAGTAAATGATGAAACCAGTTCAATGCCTCATCCTCTAAACTCTTTTGGAATAACTATAAAAATATTACACTATCATTTCAACCATTCATATCTTTTCTCTAAGCTTTGAGATGTAAATAATGATCCCCATTTCCATTAAAATTAAAAGATGGTGGTATCTAGAAATCATGTGGTAATGTTGCATATAAGATATTGTGTGGTATAGAATTACCATGGATAGTGTTAGAATCCACCCAATAATGATAAGCCTTACTTTATAAGGTGATTTGATGTGATTTATGTTTTAAATCACTCACAACATGAACTAAATAAATAACCTCTTGTGAAGGGATATTAAGATCATTAAGGGGATTATTTAATGATTAAATTTTATTATTAATTTTAACCATTTTTACACTATTTATATATTTGGGAAACATGGGAAGACTTCTAGGTATGTGGGTGTACCTATATTGAAAGTGAACCTCTAGGTTTAAGAGCTAGCTCCCCAAATGTATCTTGAAGTGCTTTCACCTATGCTAACTATTTGCTTGTGGGAAAAGAGTTAGAAGTTTGCATGAAATAAACCTACTCTAAGGGGTTGATACACTAAAAATATTTCCACATGACCATCATACTCCTATCATAATTAAATAATACATATAACCTAGCTTCAAAGTCCTAAAGGATTCTAACATCAATGTTTCAATATAGAGGTAAGATGCATGAAGCAACACAAGGTGAATGAATAAGAGGGTAGATTACACACTCTAAAGATAATTGCACACTTAAAAGGAGTCTAAAACACTTGATTACACTCTATATGACATGTTAGAATAATAAATCTTGCATAAACATGAGAGGATAAGGGAAGAAAGGATTAAGGATTATCACTTTGCTTCACCATACATCACTTTGCACACTTAGACAATTATTCATGAACTTAAAACTAGACTTACATTAATGTTAAAAGGAAAAATATGATGTCATTCTAGTAGGGCTTCACCATACATGGTGCGGTATTAGCTTCAAAGATCCAAAATAGTTGTTACTTATAGAATTTCAGAGAGAGGAGGAAATAATGAAGACCAAGAGTCACTGGGACATGTGTCATGCTAAGAGAAAGAATTAACATGTAGGAGAATGAGTATTAAATATACCATGAAAGGTATGATAGGAGAAGTGGACCTCCAAAGCATGAAACTTCATGAAATGTGGTGTAGGACTCTCCTTGTTCAAGAAATTGCCTTCATCATTTAGCTCTTTCAGAATGTATCATAACTGACCAAGGACAAAAATAATGATTAAATTGAGGGAGGCTAATTGTAGACAAACCCCACAAAATAAAAATTCAAAACCTTCCTCATCATAAATCAAATTTCTAGATTCCTTTGCAAAGTGTCCAAAAACATGCAAGCATTTCAAATTTCCTACTTGAGTTCTCCATTCCATTACCTATAGGCCTGAATTGGTCCTAAACCAAAATGGCTTCTTTGTAATATGAAATGGTTTTGGATTGAGTGTACATGGTGACATATGCAATCTTATTTTGATCTCTTGTTTACATTTATACATACTTAGGTCTACAAAATCCTTTTAACCTGACGTGTATGTCTATGTGGCATCCTCTTATCACACTATTTGCTTTAAACACATGTCTTTACCCAAAAACTCCTAGATATTTGATTGAACTCACTTCATTGATCCTATTATGAGTTTCCTTGATTTTACCTTCAATTATAGCCATTGATCATTGATCTAGGGTCCCAAGATTATGATATTTGACATTCTCACATGTAATCTAGCTCTTTGAATCCTTGACTTTATGTGCACCATCAATCTCCTCCACATGATTAATTGCATGTCATTAATCCTCCTTCTACTTGATTAAGCATGTATCGTTGATATAGCAAGTCACCATAATCATTACACTTTTCATCTACGCATTCAATATTAGGATACACTAAACTTTTACTCATCATTGGATCTTTGTTATGTGATTAAATGTGCACCATTGATCTGTGATCCCAGTCTTCAATGTAGATCATCAATCTTGGTTTGTATGTAGGAACATGCACCATTGAACTACTCCAATAAATTTTGACTCATTAACTACCCACATGTTATTGATCTACAATCCAATCACATGAGATCTCACCACTTGGTAGTTTTTCATTTAAGCTTAAGATCCTTTTGAAGATTTGAACCCAAATAATTATTTCCTGTGACTTTAATTTGACATCCTCTACTATAGCCTTATGGTTTATGTTTGAATGTCTTCACCTTATTCAAACAATATTTTTCAACCATCAAGTGATTAAATCTAGGAAATTTCTTCCTTTTATGCAATGATCTTCTCTATAACACCTATAAATGCTCATTCATGGTGGTAGACTCAGCTGACTAGTTCCACATATCTAGAAGGGCAATGAAGGAGTAGAATGGTTTTAAACCTATCCTCATGATTTCTAGTTATAACTTGACAATATTGAATTAGAAACTAACATAAATAACAAGTAATGACATATTGGACATTGAAGAGGAACCTAAAACACATGGATACCCCTTAAAATTTTACCATTTGTGCATATGACTCTAAAATGACTCTAACTGACTCAAAATAACATAAGGACTAAACTAGATCATGACCAAGATTAAAAACATATGATATGACATCAAATATAAATATGCAACACCCTATGATATTATAATAAACCCCTATATAATATTTTGACTATAGGGGGTTGACCCATTTTGACATATGGTCAAAATGGTCAACATTATTGGTGATTTCCTAAGGATTGTAGACACCAAAATTGTGTTTACTCCTTGGTCGACTCCCCCTTGGTCCCCTTGGTCCACTTCTAAACATTTCTAACCCACACACTTATTAATTTAAAATAAATTACCTATTTTAAATTAATAACACCACCCTTGACACATCACCCATGACACCTCACCTTGCCCTTGGATACCCCCATTTATCACCCTATGACTAATCATAATGACCCAAGACCTATTCCAACTCTCCCATTAACCCCCATGCCTATTAAATCTGCCTTGGGACCATTTTTCAATGGTAGCTAAACTTGGCAGACGGAGGAATGGGTAAAAGGCTAAAAATAGCCTTTTTCCATTCTTCTAGCTGTCGACGTTGGTTACCAGTCAGCTGACACCGGTGGTATCACTGACGTCGGTTTCTTAAAGTAGGCCCAAAGGTGAATTCTCAACCCCTGAATGCTACTCGAAGGCTAATTCTCTTGCTCCCAAAATTTGACCTCTCTCTCTCTCTCTCTCTCTCTCTCTCTCTCTCTCTCTCTCTCTCTCTCTCTCTCTCTCTCTCTCTCTCTCTCTCTCTCTCTCTCTCTCTCTCTCTCTCTCTCTCTCTCTCTCTCATGCACACCAAGCATCACAGGCTACAAGAACTTTGCATCAGTCACTCCACACCTAATTGAAACATTGCAAGAAGTCTTCTACATCAGTCGCATTGGGAACAAGCGTTCACACCCTTGATTCTTCAGTAACTAAGAGCTAAGTATTCTTCTTCTATTTCATTTTAGTAATTTAGAAAGCATTAGTAGTTAGCTTCTACTTATCATTTTTGGACATCATCAACCAAACCTGACTTTCTTCCCAAAGAGGCTGAGAAGCATCCCCCATATCCTTACTCCTTTTGACAACCTGTCCTCTACCCCTTGTCCCTCTTAAGACTCTATTGACTTCCCTGCAATCTTGCACGGACCTCCAGACCCCTCTATCAACCACAACCCTATCCAAAACTCACCCAAGGCCATTGCCCTGACCAACATCAACCATTTCCCCTACCGACATCGGTAGCATAACTAATGTCGGCAACTTAACTAGCCAATGCCGATAGAACTACCGACATTGGTGACTGTGGAAGACTGACAGTAGAATATAGGTACACATTACTTCTATTTCTCTTGTTTAGTCCTTCACCCTTTCTATCTATTACAACATTCTTTTTATCAACTAGTGGACTGTCATCCCTCAAAGAAGTCTTTGCACTTCTGGGACCGAGCTTTTGCTTGTCAGTCCACCATATATCTATCTAACATTTTTCTATTTTAGTCTTATTTTATCTACAGGTGTCATCCTCCATAGCCAAAGAGGAGCTCCTTCAATCGTCTAGATAC
Source organism: Torreya grandis (assembly GCA_037957365.1). Taxonomy (NCBI): domain Eukaryota; kingdom Viridiplantae; phylum Streptophyta; class Pinopsida; order Cupressales; family Taxaceae; genus Torreya; species Torreya grandis. Next base: position 967,404 of record JARHVA010005154.1, on the reverse strand, counting down.
GGTGCACAAAATTCATTTGAGTATCATCTAACCCTTGACCATTATCTTAGTTTCTTATTCCTTCTGAATGTGAAAAGTGAAAATGAGCAAAAACATTCTGGCATACCCGATGGGACCCTAGAGTTTTCCTTGGGTTCATTTATTCTAAAATAAACTTTCATATAGGTGCATTAGGAAAGTTTCTCTTCTTGCATCCTTCTTCTTTCTTTCTCTTTCGAAAAGAAACCATAAGCGCAAGTTAAAAATAACTTCTTTCTTTTTTCTTCTTGTCACTTTCTCCTTGCATCTTAGAGTAGTGAAGTTCATACTCTCAACCTTTTCCTCACTTGTTTGCATCCGAATAGAACATTTTAGTTTGGACTAAAATCAATTGCATTTCATTTCTGCCTGAATGCATACTTAGCTCTCACATCTAGTAATTAAAACCACATTATGAATAAATCATAGTGCACTTACGTTACACAACCAGACCACATTCACAAATCAAACATCTAAACATACCTGAGACAAGGCCCAACTAGGATTTCATCACCTAGTGGATACCTTACCCTTCCTGGTAATCCTACTTAGACTTTACTACCAAGGAGAGAACCCACTCTGTTCTCTGGTAGAGTATAAACTCTAGGGGAAGTATATACTAGCTAAGCAACCCAGCTTGTCTCTTGGATCGTGAAGTGAGGGGAGCAAGCTCCTAGCACCAGGCCACGTATGAAACCTAATACAAATTTTGAGCACCAAAACTAACCTGAAACCAACCTTAGACTACCTCTTTTAGTACCTATTTTAAAAGCCCAACTTCCCAAACACACTCTTCTAAGGCATAAGCCAACAAGACTCCAAAATTTATTCTTAGGAATTAACGTTTAGAGGCTGCTTATCTTCATCTATTTTTCTATCTCTATCTAGTTTTTTGAGCTAGTGAGGTCACATTCTGAGCTCCCAAAACAACTCAGAACTTTCTTCTTTCTTCCAAAAACTTTTAGTTTTTTGAGTTTCTAGAAATACACAGTAATCAAAATTGGTTTTTCCACCAACATCAGCAACTATCTTCACCAACATCATTTATCTGACTGACATCGGCCACTTATTCACTGACATCAGTCTTTCTACTGACATCGGTCACCGTCAAAAATCTTTCTTCTCAAATAGCAAGCTAAAAACCTAACCTTTTTGCTGTTAAAAACACCAATTCTAGTTTTTTGAGGCTAAAACATATAGTTTTCAGAAGTTAAACCCCCCTTTTTGCCTTGGATGGTTTTGACACATAGTCAAACCAAAACTCTTGTTGACCACACAAGGCAACAACCACTCCTGCCTTCGCCTTCTATATCAAGTCCTCTAATGGAGTATCATTCAGACACTGAGCGTACTCCAACCCCAACTCAACCCCATATTGTTCCCAAAGGGGATCAAGACTTTAAAAGATTCCTTGACCTCAATGTCAAGGCTCTTCAACACTATCTCATGAGAAGTCAAACGTGAGATCCTTCAGGCAACCCAATTTATGGGATGCCAACTTCCTTAGTTGAAACGGCAAATATATCAACGGCCTCTGTTACTCAACCCATGGTCACCCAGGCCATTGCCTCAACTAACAACCCAACCATGACCAATCTTCAAAGTGTGGCCTCTCCTTCTATTTTTGGACCTACCTCCTTTGGGATTTCTATAACCCCCTCAACCACAAGCCATTCAACAAAGTTCTACACCATTCCAAAACTTAATTATCTCCATCCCACCTACTCTTGCACCCATAAATACAAGAGTGACTACTTATCCTTCAGCTAGTGTTGCCACCATCCAACCACCTTTGGTGACATCAAGTCAAGTTCTGCCCTCTAACTTTATGACACAACCACCCCTGGCTTCAACATCAATCCCCATGATGAACTACCAATATGTTGCACTGATACAAGTGCAACCAACTATGTCATATGCTCGATCTAACACCTTCTAAATGCCTTACAACCTAGGGGGTGCCCCACCTACAAATCCATCAACCAATCCAATCAAGATGTTGATGGATAAGGTGTCTAATCTTGAGACATTTGTTTTGGGTTCAAGAAATGTTCTCTCATATGAACAAATATGTAATGAACTTATTCATCCTTTAGTCCCAATCCGACCATATCCTAGTCAGTGGGAACTTCCCAAGTTTACTCGCTTTCAGAGTAAAGAAGACCCATAGCAACATTTACGAGTGTTCAAACACACTTGTTACCTTATAGCACATGATGATGCATTATTACTATGCACATTTCCCATGTCATTTTTCGGTGTTGCCCTCGATTGGTATAGTTTTATTGTCAATCATTCTCTCTTTTCTTTCAATCAACTCGCCCAATTATTTCTTGACCACTTTTCAATTAACATAACTAAAAAGGTCTCCATCATGGACCTATATTCTATCAGACAATTTGACGATGAATCCATAGCTAATTTTGTTGCTCGATGGAGAAGTTTAATCAACCAACTCTCCTTTTCTTTACCTCAACTTGAGCTCATTGAGCTCTTTTCGCAAGTGTGTGCCAAAAACATTTCATCTACTTTGCGGGTCCAAACATTCTACACATTTGATGAAGCTTTCACCATGGCCAAGAAGCTTGAACTCTGTGCTGTCAAAGAAAATAAAGTCAAATTGCATAGTAAAAATACTAACACAAAATCAAATGACTCTTCTTCCAAATCTTCTTCTTCCAATCCCAAGTCCAAGGGATCAGCAAATGTTGTGGTACTTAGATCATCATCATCAACCACAACTAACCAATATGAACCTTCCACACCTCAAAGCATTACATGACAATTCCAACAACGATACGACAATGTCAATATACTCCAATAGGAGAATCATACACATCTGTGTTGGATAAACTTCTCAAATAGGGAGTCCTCAACCTCCCCCAATTTGACCACCACCTCGATTTGACCCCTCAAAAGCCATCCCTACATGGTATAGGGAGAATGACTTCTGTAATTATCACTGTGTCAAAGGCCATGACATAAACAACTGTAAAACCTTCAAAAACATTGTCCAAGAAATGATAGACAAAGGTGACCTTATTTTGGATAGCCCAAATGCGCCACCTAACCAAAACATAGACATCTTTAGACAACCTTTCCCTAACCATCCCCCTAGTCAAAATAACATTCAGACCATGGCTGATGACTCCCAAGAGCATAATATATGCACGGTCAACACGGTCTCTCCTTGTATGCCTAACCAACCTCTCCCCCAGTCTGAAGAGGTTAGTCAACCTATTTGTCTTTCACAGGTAGAAGAGCCTTCTTCTCCTATTTGTCCATCATAGGTAGAAGAGCCTTCTTCTCCTATTTCTCCTCCACAGGTGGAAGAACCTTCTACTCCTATTAGTTCTCCATCTACCCCTCTTATATTAGAGGATGCTTTAACCATACCAGCACCGCTAGCCCCACCTTCATCCTTCCTACTACCAATGGAGGACCATACCCTTCCTACTCTTCAACCACAAGTAGAAGGTATGATCATACCTACCCTTTATCCTCTTGAGGAGCCACATTCTCAAATTCCTTCTCCACCAAGAGAAGAACTTGTCTCTTCACCTACTTCAATCGAAAATGATCTAGTGATGGATCTCTCATGCCTTTGGCCCTAGATCATTACATCTAACACATTCCCACTCTCACAACCACCCACATCTTCTAAAAAACTAAAGCCTCATCCAACATCTTCCAAACCATTCTCTCGATTGGTGGAGAAACTAGGATTTCTCCATTCGAGGAACTTAGAGCATGAGGCATTATGGGAGTGACTCAAAGCTCCTTATCTTACACATCCCACTTCATCTCGTACTATCGACCCATCTATGAAAAAATCTCCCAAAGTCTCCAATGAGGACCAGGCTTCTACTTCCAAATCTTTAGAAGCTCAACCGTCCACATCTAAGCCTAAACCCTCACAAACATCCACCATACCAACACCGGTTAAATCCCTTGGTGTTCGCCCCATATCTAACCTCACTCACCCACAAGTGAAGGTAGATTTTAACCTTGCCTCACACAATAGTAGTCCTCATACTAAACCAAAGAAGGCTACTAAAACACGTCAGAGAACTCCTCCTCCACCATCATCATTGCCCTCCATTTTGGGCCCACATCCTTCTACCTTAATAGGAGTGCTCCCTACTCCAATACCTAACAAAAACAAGTTGCCTCCATTACTCCCTTTACCCACCACAAACCTACCTCCTCTAAAGAATTTGGCACCCCTCACAAAGAAAGTGTCGTCTACACAAGTGGTTGCACCACCAACCCAAAAGGTGGTACGAAAGTCTCCCTCAACAACTCCCAAACAAAAGTCATCAAAACCTAGTGCATCAACAAGCACGGACCCCTTAGTGGGTTCATATGCTTTAATACTATGCTAACTTTTGCAAACGTCAAACATCACTCTTCCACCTATTAAACCATTTCAACCTCTCAGACCAAAGCTGTCTTGGTTTGATGACACTAAAATCTGCCTATATCATCGCACACCTGGACATGACACTAAAAATTGATGTGCCCTTAAGGTTGCCATTCGCCATTACTTAGAAAAAGATGCCCTTCTTGTTGAAGATACTATCAACAAATCTCCAACACCATCTCATGTCTCCCAACCCTCTTCACCTTCACACTCATCAACTCTCAGATCAAAACCATCTTGGTTTGACGACACTAAATTTTGTGCTTATCATCGTACACCTGGACATGACACTAAGCATTGTTGTGCTCTTAAAGCTATCATTCATCAACACCTCAAAAGGGACACCATTTTCATTAAGGATCCTCTTGACCGCCCTTTCAACAAACCATCGATGTCATCCCATGTCTCTCAAACATCCTCACCTAAATTGGGATCCTATCATCAGACTATGGTTCCTTTATCACCTTCAACCCCTTTATTCAAAATCAACACCATCAATGTGGCCACAAAGTCACAAACCATGAAGGATAAAGGAAAAGAGAAGGTTTCTCTCTCTCGAATATATCCATTCGTCAAGCCTTCTCAACCACCCAAACCCAAGATTTCTCTCTTGGGTACATCACAACCAATATCTTTGAAACCAATTCATGACCCCATGGTGAAATAACTTCACCAAACCCTTGTGAAGACATCTTTGTATGACCTCATTCAAAGCTATCCACAACATCACCAATCTTTAATCAAAGCTTTATAGATAGTGGAGCTCCAACCTGAAGACCCCCAACCACTAGTTACTTTAGTCTAATCATTACCAACCATTGCCTCCATCACCGTCCCTAATTCTGAGATTCCAAACTCCAACCTAGAAGATCAGGATCTCACCCTCTTAAACTAAGCCTATCAAATAAAGAAGCTTCACAAGATGCATCTTAGCGTCGCACTCCTTATTAAAGAGGAGCTTCATCGTCTTCTCTCTGTTCATTTATCCAACTCATTGATTATCTGCAATGTGTGTCAAACATCATCCCTATCACAAAAATGACTGGGGGAATTCAACTTTATACTGACTATCACGACCTCAACCAAGCATTGACCAAATATCAACCAACCAAGCATCAACCAAATATCAACCAACCAACCATTGACCAAACATCAACCAACCAACCATCGACCAAACATCAACCAACCAAACATCGACCAGACATCAACCAACCAAACATCGACCAAATATCAACTAACCAAGCATCGACCAAACATCAACTAACCAAACATTGACCAAATATCAACCAACCAAACATCCACTAACCAAGCAGTGACCAAACATCAACTAACCAAACATTGACCAAATATCAACCAACCAAACATCAACCAACCAATCATCTTTAACATGTGACCAATATGGAAAGAAGTAAATGAGGCAAGTTTGCTCCTAATTGGCTCAGACCTTATATCATAACACACAAGTATGGATCAGGGACTTATCCTCTATTTTTTCTTGAAGGCCGGCCAGAACCTGAGCCCCTTAACACCTTGCATCTGTGACCATTCTATTGTTAGTCAAGTACTCATTCACTTGACATTAAACTTGAGCTCGTCCCTTGAGCAACCCTTGACATCATCATTCCTATTCCTTTCAACCCTATTTTCCTACAAACACTATTTCACCCTTTTGTCAAGCATGTATGCTTTGTCCTAATAAAAGGGAAACCCTTAAACCTCTACAGGCTTGTCCATGACTAAAATTTTAGTCCAAAAAATAAAAATTTGGGATGTCAAAATATCCAAAGGTTATTAACTTATAAATGTAGACTGCTCCCTCGAAGGACAGATGCATAATTGTTGTAATTGATAGACTGATCCCTTGAAGGACAACTATTCAAAGTCATTTAACCATACAAATCAAAATATAGACCACTCCCTCGAAGGATGGCTATGATCAAATCTTGCCACAAATAGCACTCTCTCAGAAGCTTCTCACATCGATCAGCTTCACATATGACCACAAAACAAAACAACATCCCCACGTAGACTTCCTGCATCAATCAGTCTATCCAAAAAAAAATGACTGACAAGCTATTAAGTCATGGACTTGGCTATAGTCATTCTCAGGGTCACCTATAAAAGGGGCAAAGTTATCCTTGCTAAAAAGGGTTACGCTATCCTAACATATCACATCATCAAACCTATTACCCCAACATACTCAAGGGATTTCGAGCTTACTCAATGTCAAGTGATTCGATTACTTCTCTAACACAACCAATGGTCAAAGAGGTAATGCATGAGCGGGGATTTTTGTTTGCAAAACCCTTATCTATGCTATCATTATGGTCCTTGTCAATGAAAGATCAAAAAATCTTTCACTTCTTACACACTTTGGTCACATACAACCAATCCAAATCCAACTAAATCATTTTCTAAACCAAACCAAACCAACCAAAACATTTTTAGACCACTAACATCATCATAGCCTATTCACACTAGTTTCTATGGAAACCAATACACATGGAAACTATCGACCACACAATTTATGTCAAGCATAAACCATTACTTGCTAAAGCATAAATAAACTCATTTCATTTTTAGCATACATCCATCACCCATATGGAAACTTGCTAGGGATGAAAAATTGCATCACCTATGTTATAGAATACACCATCACATAATATGGAAAAGGCTATAACATCATCATACCCTTATCATTTATAACCTAACCAAACCAACCTATTAACCAGCTTGAACTACATTGGTTTGAGGCCCTTCAAACAAGGGCTATGTAGGTAGCACTCAAATGACATGACGTCTTCTGGGGTTAGCTCAGTCACATCCATTTGTTCATCTACTTAATGGACAAACCATTTAACCTTTAACCATGACTTAACCTCATCCAATCTACGTCCATAACCGACCCTCTTCCTCCCTTTTAGGGAGAACTACATTGGCAAGAGGCCCTTCAAACAGGGGCTATGTGGGCAGCACTTAATTAACATGGGGTCTTTTGAGGTTAGCTCGGCCATTCCTTCATCCATCCATCTAATGGACCATCTATCCATACCAACCCTTGAGATGACTTATATCTCAACCCGACTCGACCAATGACCTTGGAGATCGTGACTATCTCCTTAGACCACAACCACTTTTGGGACAACTCTACCTTGGTTGTTTTGATTGCACATATGTTACTTCATGAATAAATAGCAAAATTGTCTGCAACCCACATTATGACCCTCACACATATTGTTGGATCGCAAGCAAGTTAATCCCCAATATTTGTGACATTTTTGTGTTTTTTAGGATCACTTCTTGAGCCTAAGATACTTGGAACACGATGACCATTGGAGCTACAACTTTGATCATTTAACCCAATCAGCTATGACTAAATGCTGGGGACCGATTATTTCAATTTTAGCACTCCTCAACCTTTGACTACGACAATTTGACCTACCTATCATGTGAAGTGGTATACGCACAATCCCAATTATTGTAGTGTTCACACTCAAACTTCACCATTTCCATCCTCTATCTATCAAATTGACACCCGATATCAGGGTACCTTCCCTCAACTCCCACTTTGAGGGGGAATACCTCATCCCTCATCTAGGGAAACTAACTCCTATTTTTGTCTTGCAGTTCACCAGAACAACCAATAGGACAAAAATGACCTCATCCCATACTTGGGGCAACTTACTCCTATTTTTGTCTTACAGTTCATCAAGAACAACCAACAAGACAAAAAGGGGCAAATGTAGACACCAAAATTGTGTCTACTCCTTGGTCGACTCCCCCTTGGTCCCCTTGGTCCACTTCTAAACATTTCTAACCCACACACTTATTAATTTAAAATAAATTACCTATTTTAAATTAATAACACCACCCTTGACACATCACCCTTAACACATCACCCATGACACCTCACCTTGCCCTTGGATACCCCCATTTATCACCCTATGACTAATCATAATGACCCAAGACCTATTCCAACTCTCCCATTAACCCCCGCACCTATTAAATCCACCTTGGGACCATTTTTCAATGGCAGTTAAACTTGGCAGACAAAGGAACAGGCAAAAGGCTAAAAATAGCCTTTGTCCATTCTTCTAGCTACCGACGTTAGTTACCAGTCAGCTAACGCCAGTGGTATCACCGACATCAATTTCTTAAAGCAGGCCCGAAGGCAAATTCTTGACCCCCAAATGCTACCCAAAGGCTAATTCTCTTGCTCCCAAAATTCAACCTCTCTCTCTCTCTCGGACACACACCAAGCATCACAAGCTACAAGAACTTTGCATTAGTCACTCCACACCTGATTGAAACATTGCAGGAAGTTTTCTACATCAGCCACATCAAGAACAAGCATTCACACCCTTGATTCTTCAGCAACTAAGAGCTAAGTATTCTTCTTCTATTTCATTTTAGTAATTTAGAAAGCATTAGCAGTTAGCTTCTACTTAGCATTTCTAGACATCATCAACCAAACCTGACTTTCTTCTCGGAGAGGCTGAGAGGCCTCCCCCATATCCTTACTCCTTTTGACAACCTGTCCTCTACCCCTTGTCCCTCGTAAGACTCTATTGACTTCCCTACAATCTTTCACAAGCCTCCAAACACAAACAGATCTTCCAGACCCCTCTGTCAACCACAACCCTATCCAAAACTCACCCAAGGCCATTGCCCTGACTGACATCGACCATTTCCCCTACCGATGTCGGCAGCATAACTAACGTCGGCAACTTGACCAATTGACGCCGACAGAACTACCGATGTTGGTGACTATGGAAGACTGACAGTAGAATATAGGTATGCATTACTTTTATTTCTCTTATTTAGTCCTTCACCCTTTCTGTCTATTACAACATTCTTTTTATCAACTAGTGGACTGTCATCCCTCAAAGAAGTCTTTGCACTTCTGGGACCGAGCTTTCACTTGGCAATCCACCATATATCTATCTAACATTTTTCTATTTTAGTCTTATTCTATCTACAGGTGTCATCCTCTATAGCCAAAGAGGATCTCCTTCAATCGTCTGGATACAGTGTGCAAACTTCATCCGGGTATCATCTAACCCTTGACCATTATCTTAGTTTCTTATTCCTTCTGAATGTGAAAAGTGAAGACAAGTAGAAACAAGGATGGTATTCTTGTTATGCCATGGCCAGTTGCCTAGTCCATTGGGATATGGAGTCACCTATACACTAGCATGATACACAATTTACCTTTGACAACACACCAAACATAAGGAAAGGCACACAAAATAAGACAAACTCAAAAGAAACACACATGTGTTCAACTTGAACACTTATAGAACACAAGACACACAAATAAAACAAATCACACATCTAATCTACTGTTTATAAAATTGACCTTCACTCCTCAATAGCAAGGTTTCAAATGTATACCATTCATAGGGATAGGTAGCTCTTCTCCATTCATCCTTTCTATTTGGAAAGAGTTTCTTTGTTTCCACTTGATGATGACATATGGTCCACTCCAAACATTACAATCCTTGAAGAGGCTACGCCAATAATATCCTACCCTTATAATCTTGGTAGTTATGGTTCTTTGGGAGAAATGACCTCTTGTTATTCCATCATGGAAATTCTCAAGCAATACTCCAAATTGGTCATTATAAAGCACCTCAATAATACACCATTAGTAGCTCTTCTAAAAATAGCACCATATACAAGGCAAAAGGGAATAATTTGCAATATAAAATATCTCCTTTGAGATCTACTCATATCATTGGGATACTCACCACTTTGAATAAATCTGATCATATTTTATGTCCAACTTTATATATGCAAGGAACTACCTAGTTGGGGGTAATCATGATTGATTAAAACCTCTTATTTTGATGAAGATCTAGAGCTAGATGTTCACAAAGGCCCTTACCTCTTATCAACTTTGTTACTTTGATATCAGCATCATATTTCATTACTTTGGTGATCCACCCTACCCTCTTCTAATTAAGGTCTTTACTCAAAAGAAACCCCTTGGTATTAGGATGAAAGACAATAACATGAATTTTATTATTTTAAACCATATACCTAAACTTATTTAGTCCTCTTACAACATAAATTACTTGCTTCTCTATAAAGGTATATTTGATTTCATAATCTTCCAAACTTTTACTAAAGAATGCAATTGGTTTCTCTACACTCTCATCATTCTTTTGCATTAACATAGTTGAGATAGTATCAAGGTTAGAAAATGGATAAAACGTGAATTATTTTGAAAAATCAAGATTCACAAGAGTAGGAGCTTGTGTAATTTCTTTCTTAATGGCCTCAAAACTGTTATTACCTTCCTTAGTCCAAAAAAATACTTGATTCTTTTTTAGCATGGTTGTGATAGGTTTCACCAAAGATGAAAAACTAGGTATGAATCTCCTTACAAAAATTATCTTGCCTAAAAAAATTTAGAGACCTTTCTTATTTAATGGAAATGATAGGCCTAAAATAGCCTCTATCCTTTTAGGATCAATAGTCAAACCATCCTTAGAAACAATTTGTCCTAAGAGCTTACCTTTATGGAGAGCAAAGATGCATTTTTTTGGATTAAGAGATACTCCATAGTACCTACATATTTCAAACACTTGCCGCAAGTGTAGCATATATTCACTAGCATCTTTATAAAACATTTTTATATCATATAGATAAACCAACAACATCTCATTGATCATACCTTTGAAGGCCATGTCCATTGCTCTTTAAAAAGTGACACCAATATTTGACAAACCAAAGGGCATCTTCCTATGAGAAAAATTACCCCATTTGGTAGTGAATGTTGTCTTAAATTGATCATCCTCATTCACAATAATCTAACTATAACCTGAATATCCATTTAATAGATAAAAATGTTGAGACCCTAAAATAACTTGAAAAATCTGCTCCATTGAAGATAGAGGATAGTGATGTTTGAGTGACACTCTATTAAGATTTATAAGTCCACATAAATTATTATCTCCCCATTATTATTTATAATAGGCACAAGGTTAACTACCCATGTTGAATTCTTGATAAGAAATTTTATTTCAGATTTAAGGAGTTTGGTAAGCTCTAACCTCATGAATTGCTCAACCTTGGGGTTGATGGGACTTTCTTTTTGTCTAACCAGTTCAACTCCAAGTTAAAATTTAATGCTATGGTGTGCTAGGATAGGATAAAATCCTTTGAGGTCCTTATATTCCCAAGAAAATATATCATGAAACGCTTTACAAAACTTAATGAATGTTTGCTTCTCTAATGTATAACGTACCTTGCCTAGTTTGAGAAGTTTATCTTTGAAGATTGAGTCTCTTTCATAGTTATCCTCTTTTATAGACATACTCACTTTTTCATTATTATTTTTATCATTATAATTGAAGATACTTTATAAGGTCACCAAACACTTATACATCTTATTTGTCCTTAGCTACATAATTTGATCATCAAATTATTCTTGGAGTCTCTTTTGATTCCTTGAAGAAAACTTAGCCTCATTTTGAAAGAAGCATGGAATGTGTTTTTCACTATCAAACACTTGATAAGACACCTAATTATTAGGTATATAATGTCTGATAATTATCTTAATGTGAGATTGCTTTCACATCTCTTTTATGGCATTTGGTGTATCAAATTATGTTCCTATGGCAGCTAGTCTATCTGCATGATTATTCTACTCCCTTGGGATTGATTGTATGTTGAATACATTGAAGTATGCAAGAAAAAACTATACCCTATTCTTATATGAATTAATAAAATGTTTCTTGATATAAATCACATTCCTAACCTGATGAATAAACAATTCACTATCTCTATATACTTTCAAGTTCTTGATTCCCTTTCTCTTTGCCCATTGAAGGCCATGAATTAAACATTCATACTCAGCCACATTAAAATTACAATTGAAATGGAATAGATATGAAGCATAATACTATTGTTTATATTGGGATACCAACATAACACCATCTCCTGTACCAACTTTACTTCTTGAACCATCAAAAAACATCTTCCACATCTCATCATCTTCACCTCCTTCCTTGACAAGTAGAGGTATTAGCATTCCTTCTTCATATATGCAATATACTCCTAGATCAGTTTCCTCCATAAGTGCATAAGGATCATGATCATAAGTTTTGGTACCATATTCATCAAGAAACAAATCAGAAATACCTTTGATCTTGGAATAAGTACCATCATCTACAATAGAATATTTTTCTTCACGGACAACACAATTCAAATTGGAACTTATCTCAATGTAGGGCTTAATATGAAACCTTGAAAAATGTTGAATTATTATGGTTACCTTAGTTCCATATATATTTTCAAAGGATAAAAAGGACCAATTAGATAAGATATATCCACCTATCTTGGCTGCAAAGTCCCTTGGTAGGCAGATTGCAAAGTGGGTTGGGAGGTCAACAACAACTATATCTTGAAGGATAGGAAAACTAAGACAATCATGCAAGAAAACCTTAAAGTTTTTTATCATTAATAATATCTTATTAGGTGTACCATATATTGGGATAATTACTTTGTTATGAGGCTCATATTATAGGCCCAACTTATCAGTTACAACTTTGGGCATGACTGAAGTAGAAGCTCCACTATTAGTTATGCAATTATGGACTAGTTTGTCACCCACTATAAGAGTGAGATAAAATGGTGGAGGTTTATCATCCCTAGTATATAGTTTACAAATGTTATTATGATTATTTAAAATATAAACATGACCATTAATTTTAATTGAAGGTGGAACACTAGTAGGGATGGTAGATAACTACTTTCCTAGGAGTTCTTTTTGACCAAGCATATGAAGAACATCCCAAAGGGAAATGGATGTTTTAGTACTCTTTAATGAATCCACTATGTTTATATTATTATTACTCACATTATCTTGAGTTCTTAAAGGTAAAATATTTCCTAGAAATTAAGGATTTGAGACAACTTGAGTAGACCTTACCACATTTTGATTTGAAGGAGGTGTAGGTGCATTTGGAGTTGCCTTACTTGCAGCCATGCTTTATTGCCTTGGAAGAGGATTGGATGATATTGTAGGAATGCTATTATCAATTAATAGATCATTACTCTTGAACCTTGTATTGTCTACAAAATAATCTCCTTGATTGAGCACAAAAGTATCTTCAAATAGGAAGTTAGTGAAGATCTCTCCTTGAGGTGTCCACCTTCACTTGTTTACATCATGACTTCATCTTCAGCTAATAGGAGAGTAGTAACTCCTCCTTGAGTAACAAGAGATTGTTATACACCTTCAATATCATCTTCAATTAGCCTTATTTCCAATATTCTCCTTGCACCAAATTTTTATACACCGGTGCCATCTCTCTTACATTGGTGGTGGAGTTAGGATTATACACATTGGTAGGCATGTTGGAGTTACATTGACATTGACCTCTTCCTCTTCCATATTTTTGACCATATTTTTGTTGATAGGGGTATGGATTTTGATAGTCAATTTGTTTCATATTTCATCTCCTAAGCTTATCTTCTAACCATTGAATATATGCATCTTTATCCATGGCATTATTTACCTTGTTAGGATTAGCCTTAGTCTTGGTATTGGCATTAAGAATTTGAGACACATCTAGAGTATTAATAGAAGTATGAGATAATGGAGGCATAGACATCTTAGGAGGAAACCTTCTAGCTTAGATGAGACCATTTTTATCTTTGATAGTAAGTTCATATGCTTTAAGAAGAGTGGAACCATCCATGAATCAAAGCATGATAGAAATTTCAATACCAATGGCTCTCAAGTAAGTAAGGAAGACAAAACTAGTAGGTGGCCTCATGAGAGTAATTAATCTATACCAAGTCTTTTGAAACCTTTCATTGAAATCATGCATTATTTCTTTGGATCCTCTTTTGATCATATTGAGCTAACATATGAATGACCCATGGCTACTTTCATTTTCAAATACTGAGGTCAACAACACTCCAAAATCATTCCATGATGTGAAACATCCATCTTTTAGGGCCTATACCAATCAAGAGCTTTCCCTCTAAGGGACATGGCAAGGATTCTAATGGCAATGTTCTCTTGAGTAACATTGTGGAAGATACAAAAGTTGGAGATATCCTTAATCTATTCACTAGGTGTAACATGGCTCTCACCATTAAATGTTGGCACACATTTTGTGGAATTAGGGGGAATGGCATCATTTGCTTGAAGATGAATTGGATTTTTAATATTAAAGGTAGGGAAGGCATGAGGCATCTCCATATTTTCCTCAAAATTTTCAATTTCTTCAATCTCTTCCTCTCAAGAAAAATCTACTTGATTTTCAAAGGGAAAATTAGGCTAAGGATATTGAACTTCAAGAGGATTTAGGCTAAATAAGTGGATTAATGTTATTAAACACTCTACTATATGATGACCTAGTGAGAACCATGATTATGAGAGTAATTTTATAAAAAAAATAATGGCCTTGAACCATATTTTACCTTGATGGAGTCACCAAATGCTGAGTAGCACACCAATTTGTAGATGATGTTGTCAAGACTAGCATTCACCTTGACAAGTTGTCTTGAAGATAATGGGTCCCATCGGGCATGCCAAAACTATTGTCACAAAATATTTCACCCAAGAAGAGGGTGTTCAAGCCTCTTCTATATTTTTGTAACATGGGAACACTTCCGGGTATGTGGGTGTACCTATAGTGAAAGTGAGCCTTTAGGTTTAAGGGCTAACTCCCCAAACGTATCTTGAAGTGCTTTTACCTATGCTAAATATTTGCTTATGGGAAAGAGTTAAAAGTTTGCATGAAATAAACCTACTCTAAGGGGGTGATACACCAAAATGATTTACACATGACAATCATATTCCTATCACAATGAAACAAGACATATAAACTAGCTTCAAAGTCCTAAAAGATTCTAACATCAATGTTTCAATATAGGGGTGAGATGCATGAAGCAATATAAGGTGAACAAATCTGAGGGAAGATTGCACACTCCAAAGATAATTACACACTTTAAAGGAGATGAACACACTTGATTATGATCTATATTACCTATTATAATAGGAATTCTTTCATAAACATGAGAGGATAAGGGAAGAAAGGATAAAGGATTATCACTTTGCTTCACCATACATCACTTTACACACCTAGGAAAATTGTTCATGAACTTAAAACTAGACTTGAATTAATGTTCAAAGGCAAAATACGATGTCATTTTAGTAGGGACTCATCATACATGGTGTGGTATTAGCTTCAAAGAGCTAAAATATCTACTAATTATAAAATTTTAGAGAGAGGAGGAAAGAATGAAGACCAAGAGTCACTAAGACATGTGTCATGATAAGAGAAAGAAGTTAAACATACAGGAAAATGAGTATAAAATAGACCATGCAAGTTATAATATGATAAATGACCCTTTAAAGCATGAAACTTCATGAAATGTGGTGTAGGACTCTTCTTGCTTGTTCAAGAAACTACCTTCATCATTTAACTCTTTTAAAATATCCCATAACTAACCAAGGATATAAATGATGATTGAATTGAGGGAGGATAAATTATAAAAAACCACATAAAATCAAAGTTCAAAACCTTCCTCATCATCAATCAAATCCCTGTACTCCTCTGTAGAGTGTCTAAAAACATGTGATCATTTCAAATTGCCTATTCTAGTTCTCCATTTCATTCTCTTCAAGCCTGAATTGGTCCTAAACCAAAAATGGCTTCCCTATAATATGAAATGGCCATTGAATAAGCTTACCTGGTGACATATGTAATATTATTTTGATCTATGGTTTACAAATTTTCATACTTGGGTCCATAAAATCTTTTTTATCTAATGTGTATATCTATGTGGCATCCTCTTATCATGTTATTTACTTCAGACACATGTCTTTACCCTATGACTCTTAGAAATTTGATCAAAATCACTTCATTGATCCTTTCAAGAGTTTCCTTGATTTGACCTTCAATTTTGGTCATTGATCATTGATCCAAGATCCTAATATTATGAAATTTGGAATTCTCATGAAATATATCTCTTTGACTCCTTGATTTTATGTGCACCATTGATCCCCTCTACATGATTGAGAATGTGCCATTGATCTTCTTTTTGCTTGATTATGTACCATTAATATGGTTAGTCACCATGCTTATGACACTTATCACCGATGAATTTGATCTTAGGATATGATGAACTTTTAACCTTTTTCTCACTATTGGATCTTTTTTGCATGATTGAACATGCACCATTGATCTATGATCCCAATCTTCAATATAAATCATTGATCTTGGTATGTATGTAGTAACACACACCATCAATCTACTCTAAGAAATTTTAACTAATTGAATTCTTATGTGCTAATGATCTATGATCTAATCACACAAGATCTCACCACTTAGTATTTTGTCATTTAAGCTTAGGATCCTCTTAAAGATTTGAACCCAAATAGTTATTTCCTACATCTTTAATTTGGCATCCTCTGCTCTAGCCTTATGGTTTATTTTCAATGTCTTCACCTTTTTTAAATAATATTTTTCAATGATAAAGTGATTGAATATGATAAATTTCTCCTTTTGATGCAATGATCTTCTCCATAACACCTATAGATGTCGATTCATGGTGGCAGAGTTACTCAACTAACTAGTTTTGCATATCTAGAAGGGTAATGAAAGAGTAGAATGGTTTTGAGCCTATTTTCTTGATTTTTATTTATCACCTACCAATATTTAATTAAAAACTAACATAATATATAAATACTAACATATTAGATGTTTAATAGGAACATGGAACATGTAGACACCCCTCAAAATTGTACCATTTGCATATATGACTCTAAAATGACCCCTAATTGACTCAAAATAACATAAGGAATAAACTAGATCATGACCAAGGCTAAAAACATATTATATGACATCAAATAGAACTATGCAACATGTTATGATGTTATAATAAATCCCTATATAATATTTTGACTATAGGGAGTTGACCCATTTTGACTTGTGGCTAAAATGGTCAACATGAAACAAGTGTCAAAAACCCTCCTATATAGTAGCACGGTCCTCTACTTAATAACACACTAAAAATTGTGCTTTGTGCCATACTAATGTCCTTTTTCATTAGATATAGTGAGTTTCTAGATGGACCTTTACCTAGTTCTAAGAATCTTGTGCCTGTGTGATCGAATGATAGATTGTTGTTTGTTCCCTATTTTGATTGATTTTAATGTGAAACCCTAATCCTCCATGTTTATTAGGGTATTTTAGGATCATAATTATAAAATGAGTGGTGTTAGTAGGGTATGTTGGACATGACCTCAACACCCCATGTTTTGAGCATTGCCTACATACCAATACCTTAAAAGGGGATCAAGCTAGATGTAGTTCTCCCAATTTAAGTATTGGTGAAAGTGAAAGTGAATGCTAGTATGAGTATTGATTTGAATGATTTTAGTGTGACTTGAGACTATAAATGTAATTAATTTGAGTTATGTTATATTGTAGATGGGTGTATGTAGAAGTAGGGAAGAATAAGGATCAATGACCTTGATTTGAATAACTTTTTTTGAATTTATTTGTGAGTATTTGCATCTAATTTCCACTCAAGGGATAAATAAATGAAAGTGGTCTATATATAACATTATGGTTCTTTTTTAGACATGAAATGGGTTTAAGATGACCCTAATTTGCTTTGAGAAATAAAAATATATCCATTGGGGGTGAAAAGAGCAATGGGACATTAGCATTACCCTTTTTCCAATTGCACAGTGCGTTATATTCCAAAGGGACACACTAATGTCCAAGTGGAAAGAATGGTTGAAAAAGGAACATGAATGCCTAAGTGAAGGGTCAGTCATAATTTTAGTATATATGGGGATGGGTTAGACTTGCACAAAAGATATAAAATGATCAATAGAGGCCTTAAGATAGGTTTAGGGCTAACTTAAGGATAAGGTGGTCTCAAGTGACACACATTGCACTAAAATGATATATTAGAGGATGACGTTACCCCTCCCCCCTTTATTATATAAATGTAGCAAAGTGAAATGACTAGGAAAAAGGAAAAAGAATATACTTAAACTTACCTATAAGGTAAACCCTGTGAGTTGGGTTTAAGTTTGTGAAACATGTTTTATTATGTGGCCTAAAAATGAAACATGAATCAATCAATCTTTCCTTAAGAAATATCAAAAATAAAGACAAAACCAAATAAATATATGAGAGAAAAAGGAAAGGAATGAAAATGCCTCATTTAGTATATGAACCATTGTAAAAACTTGGTGGAACCCTACATGTGTGTGTAGATGGTGATAAAATGGTGAATATCTTAGACTAATCTAATTGCCTACTCAATCCCCATGTGTGGGTGGCTCAAGAAATCAAGTTGTCCTTGAATCTATCATTGTCCACCCCTGATCATTGGCTCATAACTTGTGAATAGATTGGATTAGACTAATGAGTTTTATAACCCTCTCATATAGGTGGCTCAAAAACTCAAGTAAGTTATGACTCCATCATTACCCACCCATGTGTAGTAGATGCATCTAAAACTAAAATTGTGTGATGTATCTAAAACTATGTGATGTAACTGAAACTATGTAAGATGGCTTTGGGGCTACTAAAAAATATATGAAATGTAAAATGGCTCAGGGGCCACTCAGGAGCTTTGAAATGTAAAATGACTCAGGGGACACTTAGGAATGACAACCACTATAGATATAATGAGGCATCAATATGTTATAAACTTGGTGCATAATTGGTGCATATGGTGTTTGGAGTATACAATATGGAGAATGACATGGATTTGTCATTCCATCTAAGAGTACTAGTTTTAAACTAAACATATGAAAATAATGTGCCATGCACATGACCCAACTCTAAAATCTATATATGGATTATAGATCGAGTCATTATAATCTATGGTTGTGCATATCTATAACTAAAATAGGACTAATCATGCCTGCATGATACCCCCAATCTGAGTAAAACTATGTAATCTATGTAAAAATTGAGTATATATTGAGTCTGTCTAATAATCTATGACTGAGACTATGTAAATATAATTTTTACTTGTTGTAGCTTTCTAAAAATTCCAAATTTTTTTATTTATAGGGCTACTAGATAGTAACATGGTCCACTGGTTAATAACACACTACGCTAGTGTCCTCTTTCCATGTTATTGGTCAAATGTGTTATATATATGCAAAATTGAGACTGATCTAGGGTACTTTTTTTCACTATAATTTCTTACATCTACGATTTATAATCTATCTGCATGCTAAAAACTATGTTTTGAGTGTGCTAGGATGGCCTGATCTCTATGACAAACCTTTGTGAATACCCCCTCTTTTCAGGTGAGTTGTTGAACCTAGTGTAATAATTTTATTTAATATAAAATCTATGCATCATATGTGTTATATTGATAATATATGATATATATGTGATAAACCAATATAATGTGTATACATGACATCAGAATGTAAATAGATTGAGCATAAGTTGGTAATGTATGATGTATCTTAGATCTATCATTCACAAGTTTATCAAGATAAATAAAATAATGTAAAATGTATATGAAAATAAATTATGAGTATAATCTATATAAACTACTTAGGGGATGGTGTATGATGTCCATCAAGGCAACCAAGAAGGAAGGGGAGATGCATGAAGTACCTTAGGTCATCACAAATTGAGTGTGTAAGTAACAAGTAAGAGACAAGTGTCATGGACATGATGCATACATGAAATCATAAATACAAGCACATGAGGCACACAAAGTAGGGCAAGGGACACAATACAAGGGACATGGGAACATGTCACTAAGTTTGAGAAAAAGCATATATATAAGGACATGTTTAAATGTCCACATACACAAAGAGAAAATAAGGTTGGATTAGATCCACATGAAAGAACATGTTCAAATGTCCACATACACAATCAAGAATCACACACAAGGACATGTGCACAAGTTTAAATAATACACATAATGAAAGGAATTGGCTTAGATACATAGAATAATGACATATTCAAATGCCCTCGATTATATTTAGAATCAAAAAGACACAATCAAATCTAAACTAGTAAATCTAGAAATAAAAGTATGCATGAACATGTGGTAAAAATCCATATAAGGACAAAGATCTACAGAAGTTAAGTTTTTAGTAGTGTTAGTCAATAAAAAATTAGTGTAGTATAGAATGATATAACCTTGCAAATCAGAAGTTGTGTAGTATAATGCCCCCAATGGGTAAATGTATTAATGTTAAATCTATGTATCTATGTATGTACCCCTAGTGGGTAAATAATAGTAACTTTGGATCTATATGATGGACCTAAGTCCTATAATGATCTACGAACACTTAAAGAGAATAAGTGAAGCATGTATGTATGATAAAATTGACTACACTAACATAGATAACATATGTATTACCTGTAAAATAGAAGGAATGTAAACATAGAAATGCATACAATCTAAATTTTTTAATTTCTAAGTAATATTTGATTTTTTTGTATTTTTGAACATATTATATTATTTTTGCATTTTCTAAGTATAAGTTATGTACAATAAATATGAAAATGAAACTTTATACAAGGAAAAAGAATAAAAAATATGTAGACATGATGTGTAAGTAAATGAGATTATATAAAAATGAAATTTAGTGCCTCTATAGACCTAAGAGCACATCCATAATATGTGGATAGTCAAATGGAAGATCTGGTGGAGGTAATCCAATGTCAAATACTGAATCTACCCAAACTCAAATAATTCATCATCATCATTATTATCATACCATGATGTTAGTATAATTATGGCCTTATCCTTGGATTTAGTCCAAATTCTATGCATATGAATAGAATGCTACTCTAATGTGTAAGAATCCTCTCATGGGGTGCTAGGGTAAACCACATTGGACCATTAGTTATTTGTATGAAACCTATTATTCTCATCAAATCTAAAATGTGTCCCTCATAAATGAATGTGTGTGTTTGTGTGTGTGTGTGTGTGTGTGTGTGTGTGTGTGTGTGTGTGTGTGTGTGTGTGTGTGTGTGTGTGTGTGTGTGTGTGTGTGTGTGTGTGTGTGTGTGTGTGTGTGTGTGTGTGTGTGTGTGTGTGTGTGTGTGTGTGTGTGCGCGCGCGCGCGCGCGTGTGTGTGTGTGTCTGATCAACTATAGTATCCATTATATATATATATATATGGAAGTACATGATTACAAAAAATGGATGCTATAGTTGATCACACACACACACACACACACACACACACACACACACACACACACACACACACACACACACACACACACACACACACACACACACACACATGTCTAATCAACTATAGCATCCTTTTTTGTAATCATGTACTTCCAAGTGTAACTTATATATGAGTGCATGTGTTCATGATGAAGATTAGTGTGTTGACCACCTTAGGGACATAAGCAACTGGGAGTGTGGTATGTCCTAAGGAGTCCTTAAAATGTATAACATGTTTTACCTAAGTCTCTTAATGTCCTATGTGTTATAATAATGCTAATGTATAAGTGTTGGATTAAAATACTCATCTATAAAAACATGATGGATGTATTGGTCCTTGATGAAATCTTAAATTGTCAATGGATCATTTTGTGAATGTTTGTGTTAGTGAAGAGTCTATTTTAGTGCCTATATTGGTGTAGGTGAAGGTTGTGTAATATGGATAGTGCCCTGAGACTTGAATTTATTTAATTCATATTGTAATGTTGATCATGTATCTATATCATGTCTCGTAATCTTTTGAAAATGACAAAAGGTAATATCATCCTATTGTGGCAATATGTTAATGGATCTATAGCAAACTAAGGGTAATGCCATCAATGTTTTGTCAATTAATATGTATAAAATCTAGTTTGGTCTATTCTATGTGTTTCCTACCTAAATTTAAATAATTGGGTCAATATCCATAGATGTAACCATATGTATTGAGTGTATACAAGAATCTACCTCTAACTACAAGTGAGTGTATGGGCCTATATCTTTGGAACTATGAATTGGTGTTGATGCCTATGTAGGCAAAAGCCTGAATACCTTAAAATCATCTTTATACTCTTTTGGGCCTACTGATGTGAAGCTTAATCCACATAAATGATCATTGATGTTAATGGGTGATGTATTATCCTCTATGTTGGTATAAAAAATTGTATCTGAGTTTTTGATGTATACATCCTCTGAGTTCACAAGTAATGGTAATTGTGATATGTGAATCTCATCAGTCATATGTGGGTGGGGATAATTTTTTTGTATGAAGATAATTCTCCATCATGGGTGAAGATAATGGTGTCATAACAAGATCTAGAATTAATGCAATAATAGTGGTGCCCAATTCCACAATCTCATATGTATGCATCTATTATATAGGAATGATAGGAGGTGGGGACTCTATGAGAACATGAGGTGTCCCATCTGAATATATAATCAGGGTAGTAGGCTTGGTGACTCTATAATACCTAAATGGTTGATTATTAGCTAGATAAGTTTATAAATATCCATCATGTAAAAACTTGACACATTTTTTGAAAGGTAGATGTTACAGCCTCCATGGCATGTATCCAAGGTATCCCAAGTAATAAATTATAATTTAAATTATTAGGGATCACCTTAAATTATGTGGATAGGGTTTTTGTCCTAACTGTGATATCTAATGTTATAAAACTAAATGCCTGTTAGGGAATGTCATCAAAACCTTAAATGTTCTTATATGTCTTATAAATGGATGGTATATCAACCCCCATAGTCTATAAAATTATGAGGTTACATATATTAATACTTAAACCACTATCAATTAGAACTCATTTAATAGTGGTGGTTTTAATTTGTGCCTGAATTAGGAGTGGTATATTTTGATTGATAACTATCTGTGAGGTCAAATCCTTATTTCCAAAAGATATAACATCCTCAATGTCCTTTATAGTGTTCATGACATATGCAAAATAAGTTGGCTCTATATCAGGAGGCAAAGATGTATGATTGAGTGTTTGAAAAAGAATATCTTTGAATATGGTTAACTTTTGAAGTAATTTCAATATAGAAATCTTATTTGGTGTATTTCTCAACTGATCAATAGTATTATATGTTATATTTTGATCCCTAGGACCCATTATATTTTGATGTAGATGAGGAGGAATTATGGGATTATGTTGCTCTTATATAGGCTAAGGAGGAATATAATTTCATCTAGTAATAGCTTGAACTATTGGATATACTATTTATTGAGGGTGAGTAGTAGAGGTAGGATGTGAGCAAAGGTAGTCAACTAGTCTAGGTAGAGGAGTAACAAATTGAGTCCTATGAACTCTTTGTTATTGAGTAATAATTAGAGGTAACTCAAAATTGGCCATGTAACCATGCTCTCTATAGAAAAGGAGATCAATATGGGGTGGACTAATGTGTTAAGTAAACCAAGTTATAATGTGATCCATGAGAGGATTAACATACATGTGCATCATTGTACAAATGGCAGGTAATGAGTATGTAAGACAAACCACCAAAATTTGTTCTAAAAAGTATAAAATGGCTTCCATCATGATAATAAAGAGTATAATAATGAAGAGTAATAAGAGGTTATATAGTAGAGTAACCTTCGTAATAGCATACTAATATAAATATATCTAAGAAATTTATATTCAATATTTATTATATAAATATAAATAAAGTGAAGTTGGAGTAAGAATAAATGTGTATTGTGTAATAGTTACTATGAATTAATACATTTACTTATTTTTAATGAATGCATAAGATAATTGTCTAACAATACTAACTTATGAATCACATTAGTCCTAACTAAAGTTAACTTAATTAACATAAACCATCCATATCCAACAACTTCATATTTTATGTCAACATTTTGTGGTGCCACATGGACTTCAATTAACTAATGTCTAAGGGAATGTATCCATTGGAGTTCTTGAAGACAACATTAATGGAAATAGAAGAGTGATGGGAAGAAATACTAAAAAAATCCATTATGAAACTAAAATAATGGAAAAATCCTTAAATTCATTAAAGTCATCTTTCTTTTGACTACATGAAGAATAATTTTGGGTTACATTTACAAAAAGTTTGTGGTTGTGGGTACTAAAAAAGTCAAAACATAAATAACATTGTAGAGTCCAAATTTAAAAACCTACTAAATAGACTACAAAAAATCTTAAGGCACTCTAACACCTTGATATGCATTTAACTCAAGTTATTTATTGGTTTGAGACTACACTTGATTCATTTTTCATAGTTTGCGATATAGGCATTCTTCGACATAAATAAAGTTGAATTTATTGAAGGTGCTAAATAATTTTTTTTAAATAAATATTTACTCCTCGGGCACAAGATATTTGTGGATCACTAATTGGTAAGAAAAGGTAAATAATTACTTTATGGGACATGAACCTAAAGGATGGAAAGTGGAAAGAAGTGGGATCCTCAAAACATGTGACCACTCGAAATATCTAGTCTAAATGGTTGGGGGAGGTTAAATAATATGTAGGGGATAAGAAATTAAGTATCAAGTTAAGAGTAATATAATTAAGGAAGAATAATATATTAGTAAGATAAATTAAATTAGTTAGGAGAATATGGCAAATTAAGAGGGAATAAAACAAATGGGGGTTGAAAGAATTAAGTCAAAAATGAAGAAAAAGATGTAGAAGAAAGAAAGAGAAGAAAGATTTTTAAGAATAAATAAGATAATGGATGAAACTAATCTAGCATCTACCAGAAGAATTACTCACACTAAAAACCTATATATTATCCCTCTACCATAAGGAGATTAATAATGAGAGAAGTAGAATAGATGAAATCTTATATCATATGCCAAAAAAAGACTAGAATGACATGCAACAAAGATTTTTAGATTTAACTGCATTGTTTGGAACACCCCAACTATTAAAAACCTTGGGCATGAAAGACCAACTGGTGGAGAGTAGTTTGTGTTGAAGTTGATAAACCAACCTCACAAATCCCAATGAACACCTGCAAGTAAATAACCTGTTACATAAAGGAGATCAAGAGGCACAATAATGGTGCTCTGCAACCATAAAGCAAAATAGGCAATAACCAGAACAATTAATTATAATATGATTAATCCTTATAAAATGAGATCAAAACCCTAAAAGTGAGAACCCTAGGATTAATAATAAATTACTAAAGTGCCTAAGTTTAGCTTAAGTGAAATAAAGTAAAGGTGACTTAATTAATTAATCAATATGTTTAAATTAATTAAGTAATTAACCTATTACTCTAATAGTTTGGCCTATAGTGGATGAGGCCTAAATAATATTGGAAGAAGAAATAAAGAGAAAATTATTAAAATATGAGAATTTAGTTATATATTGGAACCAAGGGAAGAAATTTAAAACACTGAAGGAAGTTTTACAAGAAGTAATCAAGAGGAGAGTTATATATATATATATAATATAGAAGAAAAAATACATGTTGGAATAAATATTGACCTTCAAGATTGTTGATGTTTAAAATTGCGCCTAATCTTAATCAATCAACAATGGGAAGTTTCAAGCTATGGGACAATGCGGCTTGAAACAACCTCCAGATTTTAGAGAACTGGTCTCTTCCTTTTATCAAGTGTTTGGGGAAAAGGGATAAGAAATTAAATAGAAACACAAATGCAGGAATTGAAACCTAACTATGGTGATGTGCCTGAGTGTAATCCTAATCCTAACCTGAGCACAGTGAAACTATTATAGGATTCAATTACATTTAAGAGCAGACAAGTGCATGATCAATGTAAAAGATTGAAATAACAGAAATAGAGGCTCACAATAGGGAATTCTTTTGCTGAGATACAGAGAATGTCAACAAAGGAATAATGTTCAATCTTCTCAATAGAATCTTTCAATCACATAAGAGTCACAGAAATCACGTATAGTTATGTAGAACTTCCAATTCAATAAAATGAGACAAAAGCAAATGACATTCTTAATCACAAATCCAGAGAATCTACAGTGTAAACTACCTTTGCAAATGACACAGATAACATCAACTAAGGCATAGAGTTCAATCTTCTTAATTCATTCATCCATATAAAAGGCACAAAAACATGCACAGTTACATTAAATTTACAGCTTAAGGAAATGAGACAAAAGTAAATGATATTACTGGTCAAAATTCTAGAAAGTCTAAAACTATAGAATGTTCCCCCCTTCTTTTCTTGATTTTAAAATTATTCCTCTTTTATAGTCTCCAACGTCTCCTTACATCACTCCCTTTCCCACGCAATTCTCAATTCTACCCCATCCTTTACTCTCAGGGGACAAATAGATGGTGCCTTTAATGCTTTGGATGTATCTTAGTCTTATCAGGAAGGGTCATGACTGTGGCATGGCAATTTATGTCTAGTACCTCCCTTCATGCCTAAATTTCTCGTTCCATCACCTATTTGGCCACTCAACTGTCTATTCTACCTCCACTCTCAAGGGACAAATAGACGGCCCTTTAATGCTTACAAGCCCCAAAAATCTACCCAATGCACTATTTTATCTACCAAGAATAACTTCCACCGAGTTTCCCTCCATCTTTGTTGTATTAGATAGACAAACACTCTGTTCTATTGAAATGAAAGAGGACACTTAGTCAATCCATAAAAATTCTCTTTATGGTCTAGAAGGCACCGAAGAATGACACTTGGTGGCTTTTGCTTTTCTATATTCTACTCAGGAATGCTCCACCTTCGACACCTGTCGCAATCCACTTCCTCGATACTTTGTAGTTTTAACAAAATAAAACTCATCATGTTCCTTGCTCGGGCATCCTTTTAGAAGGGGATGGATGCATGTGGTAGTCTTCGCATGTTGACACTTGATGTTTCCACAGACCTTTGAAATAACATCTAGGACCCACCACAATCTTTATTCAGCAATAAGGCTCGAAGATGGTCTCTCAAAAGTTGACACATGGTGACCTCCGCTGCTCCTGGGAAGATATGTGGGATCTTCCGCTTCTCCTACTAGGGGTATGTGGTGCCTTCCACTTTTTCTAGGGATGGAGTAAGAAGGGGCTCAGAGTGTGACACTTGGTAGCATCCACTACTTTATGGCACTTAAACAAAATGAAATGATGCCTTTTTGCGATGAACCAAAGCATTGAACCCAGGTGTTGAACCAAAGTCTCTCGAATGCCAACACATGATGACTTCTACTACTTCTTTAAAAATGTAGTTCAGGGCCTTTTGTGACTGCCACCTCGCACTTTTCACTTTTCTACTGCTTAGCTCATTAAAAGTCTTTACCAGAAAATGGAATGAAATGTGGGTGCCGATATGAGACGTGGATGCTGAAACATGGTGCATTGCACTTAGCTGTTACTGGATACATGGCACATTTTATGGCTTTCTTGAAAGTTATAAAAGGGGGCTCAGAAGATGCCAGCTAGCTGGCTTTAGGTCTCAAAAAGTGACACTTGGTGGCTTCCACTCAAATTCAATACTTAGGCAAAAATGAAATGAAAGAAACAAAAAAAAGGAAAAGGACCCGTGCTTAGAGGGCGGCACTTGGCAGCTTCTGTTGCACTTTGACACTTAGGCAAAATGAACCTGCCCTCTACTCCAAAACTCTACCGCTACATCCAAGGCATGTAGGAACCAAAATTACAGTGCTCGACCAAAAAAATTAAATATGACGTAGAGTAAAAAACTACTCTACAATTACTAGCGACCCCCAGGAATTTTGAACCTACTCAAAAAGAACTCGACTCCCACTCTGTCAAAATTTAAGAATTTTATAGCTTCAAAACTATGTCTGGTAGATGGACCACTCATGGTCAAATAACCCTTGCTTGTTCTGCAATTCAATGAAATCCAAATCAAGGTTAATGATATCCTTGTGTGAATGTTTGTAGGATCTGGACCATAGCTTTCAGTTTGAATTCCAGCTGGGAAACATGAACAAGAATAGCTTCAACTTTTGAGACTGAGGAATCATCCCACAAGCTCTAGAAAACTATTTGATCCCTCTACTTGGCTAGTAGTAATGGTTCAATTTGATCGACCATCAGCACCATCTTTGCATCCAAAAATGGAGAAGGAAGGCCTAATTGCACCAGATCTTCAATATGTTGTCTCATCTCACTGATGCCTTCTTTCACGACTTTGAGATGGTCTTTGCAACTATTGGCCGTAGCATTGCCACTGAGCACCTCATTGACCCTTTTCATAGTGGCCATTATGTCAGGGATTCCCGTGGCTGCCAATGTTGCATCCATTATGTCATAGAGCTTTTGCAGTAATGAATGGGAGTCCATGACTCTTTTAGAGACCATGGCCAGAGTGTTTTATACTAAATTTTCCACCCTCTTGCACAATTGTTGTGTGTTGAGCAGAAAGGTGAAAAATGGCTTGAGCTAGATAATCTCTGAAGAGATTCTCTTCCACGCTGACTCATAGAGCTCCTTCACTAGTTGTATTACTCTGACACCTCTTGGCCTATTAGTTAGCTCTATTGTCAATTGCCTAGTCCTCTATTGTTTTGCTTAGAATTGGGCTTGAAAAGCCACAATATTGTTTTGTTCCTCTAGCAGCCTTTGCTATGATTGGGTAACTTGTAGCTGAAGTCCTTCGACTCTTCCCTACAATGTTGCATTCTCCCACCTAAGGGCCATTGCTACATCTTTTGCAAGTGTGAGCTCTGCTTTCAATGAATCATTTTGGGCCTGGACTGCTCATTGAGTCTGAAGGGAAACAATATCTTGCAACTGTTTATGTAGACTGGCTATTTCATTATCTCTCTTATTTATCTCTTTAGCCAAACTATTATAGTTTTCCTTTTCTTTCGCCAGATCGGCCTCCATCTTCTACAGTCTTTTTGATTTCTTCAAATAATCTCCTGTGACCATAGAAATGGATTCGGTCAGTAGCTCAACTCTATCTTGGGGCCTGAATAGGGACATGTCAATGGCCACTACATTCATCATATAGTCCTCCAGCTGTATTTGCTCACTCAGCTTGGCAACATTGGGTGACAAATGGGTCACCATCAACTGCTACTGGAAAGGGACAAATTGTGACCGTAGGTGTGGGACATTCGGTGCTTTATTCTCTTTAATTCTCTTTTTCTCCAATCATGCTTCTCTTGCCTTCCTAGTAGCATCGGCCTATGTCTGGAAGATGGAAGGAGATGCAATATGTCTTCCTGTGAAAGGATACCCTTGTGGTAGGCCATATTAGATAGCCATTGGCTGGCTAGGGGTGAGCTGAAGGGGCATCTTTCTAGGAATAGAGGGGGAGAAATGGGGTAATGTTAGGGCTTAAGGTGCCAATGATGGGGTAAATTGTGAAATAGGAATGGTAGCAGTGGCAGGAGGTGTCATTTGGCTAGGTGGAGGCACCACACCGACAGGGAAAGGGGTAGACTAAGAGGGAGGAGGGGGAGTAATACTTACCTGAGGGGAAGTTGTAGTGCTCTGCATTGGGCACTGTGAAGCTCCTCTTCCTCCTTTAAATCCAAATGGAAGTGCACCCTCCTTCTCTTCTTGGGTGTTTTTGCCTCTGGCTACGTTTGTTTCCCTTCCACCTCTATAGTTGAAAGTGGTGCTTATGGAGAACCGGGGACTTCAATCACTCCTAATGATGGGAAGGCTTTTGGTGGTGAAGACACCACACTCCTTTGTTGTTCTATGGTAGCTATAGCTTGCTCTAAGGTATGTGGTTGCTGGCTTGGTCTCGCTCTAGCTTCTTGCTCTGCCCTGAGTGTCGATAATTGGCTTGTTTTTTGGCTAGATGCAAGGGAAGGATGCCACTCATCCCAGAGTTCTTCCCATCTTTCATTTGAGTCCATGCCTCTAAAACTGTGGGTGGTTTGGGAAATTTTATACCTATATTTCCAATAGGCCTTAATCTTCTTCGCATCCCAACCCTTGTTCCTCAACGTCCTTCTCAAACCAAAAGTCATCCTGACTTTGGGATCATAATCCCTCTATTTATCATAGAAGATTTCCCATGGCCTATTTTGTGGTAGGGGAAAATCTATCAGTTTAACATAGAGACCAGGGGCATCTTTTACAGTGTTTTTCCTGGTCTCCCAAAAAGGGCAGCCTTCATGTGTAATCCTGGCCCCAATCCTATTGGTCCTCACCACAGAAGCTATGTAATCAAATGGGTCATAAACCCATTTGTCCTCAACTAACAGGGACCCCAGGAAGGCTAACTTCCTTAGCAGCATAGTCTCAGCATCTCTGGCTTCCAGGCTTATGTTGCCTGCCATCCATGGGAGATTGTACATTTTCCTCTTCTTCTTCTCAAAATTATATTCATTATCAACTACCAACACCTACCTGGTGACTTCCAGGAATGCCAACCTAAGATTTAAGGTCTTTGGTAGCAACATTGGTTTTCCACAAAATCCATGAACCCTTATGGTCATGTGATGGAACCCAAAATAGAAGTCACACGAGATTAGGCCACTGACCAAGAGGTTTGTGACACTTGGGAATAACCTATTTATGATAGGCTCAGGGCTAAGGCAATGGATAATAGGGGTAATGAATAGTTCCCAAAAATCATACGAGTTAGTAGTTCTTGATAAAACATGTGTCCACGCAGACACAAGAATGGTCCTTTGGGGGTCGAAAGCTAGGTCATATAGGTTCAGATTTATAAATTAGGTGAAAAGGTTAGGGTTCTGATGCAGTATAAGATGGAACAAAAAGGAAGAATACCTAAATACCCCTTTTGACCTGAACTGGGTTAGCTATTCCACTATCGAAAAGGTGATGTGATCTGAGAAGTCAAGTCGGTACTCCTGCATCTTGTTGACCATTTTTAGCCTAAAAAGGATGGCCATTTGCTCTATATATACTACCATGTCATCCTTCATGCCAAAGATGAGAGCCATCATTGACAGCATGTCTTGGCTAGCTGACATGAATTGAGATCTTACTGCAGGGAGCGTGGGTACTGTTGAATCACCATCAGCCATTTGTAACTCAGACCTCAAAAACCTAGTCTGAGTGTTGACATACGCCCACATCTTTTGCATCCTATCAATAGTGGGGAAGGTGGCGGTATTATCATAAGGTAGGGTTAGCATGTCCTTGATAGCTTGTGGGGTGATCTGTAGCATGAAGGGGCCTTGTTAAATGGTGTAAGATTGTGCATGGAGCAAGTTTGTGCATAATTTGATCACATCAGGGCATGGATGCATGGCTGGGACAATGAATTGAGCCAATTGTGAGGTCCATATCCTCATTTTGAATGTCTCATATTACCTTGCTCTGGCTCTTTGAAGACACCTTTGGTGTCCCCCTTCTCTAAGGTTCTTACTACTGGCTCTTTGCAAGATCGGGTCCACGATTCCATCTGCATAATCCTTTACCTTTGATGGGTCACTAGTTTGACTAACTCCCAGGATTCTGGTTCTTGGATAACTTTTTGACAGTTGCACAGGGGCTACAGCGTATGATTTACTAGCCAGTAATCTATCGAGATATCTAGGTGTCCCTATTCCTTGTTGTGAAGATGATGTTCCTGCCATCTCTATATCTCTTGTGTAATACCTGGTATATGAGCCTTGTACAAGATAGAAACACACTTGCTGAAGCAAATTTTACTAGGTGCTAACAATCACAATGAGTAAGATATTTTTGTAGGTGCAGGGATGCTTGAGAGTTTGTAAACTTTATTACTTGCTAAGGGATATTTATGGGCCTATCAAGTCCCAAATAGCATTAAATTTAGATGACCGTTAGCAAATCCTACTCAAACTTTGGGAAATAGCGAGGTGGACACTCTATGCGGCGTAAGGTACCTTAGAGATCTCAAAAGATTTGGGGAAGCATTTAATGTGGAAAAATTTTAAAGAATTAGAACTTTTTGTCAAGTACCTAGAACAACAAACATGCTCTGATACCAGTTGTCAGGGAATCCAAGAACAAACACAGCTGTTCTAATCCCACTTGTTAGGATCTTGCTCCTTAGAAAGAGCACAATATGATTACCAAACTTAAGCAATTAAACATGCAAAAATAACCAGAAATACAAGTAACTAGAATTCACCAATAGCACAGAATATGAGAGACAATACACTATCTTGTATTAACATTTGTACAGAAAAGAATACAATAAAGAGCCGCCACACTCTTCCACCATATAGAGGCTTCCCACACCCCAAGTGTATAGTAATTCTTCTTCAAAACACTCTCCTACCAAAAAATAGTCCCAACACACAACTCACACATAAAATTGGTGTTCACCTCTCCAACCAGTCAGTAATAACCCTGCTAGTACACCAAGCACTCTATAGTACTTCAAGTTGATCTCCCATGAACTTGCAACCTACAATTCAATAGACCATACTTACAATGGAAATATCTTCCTTGCCTTCCTTTCTAGCTCATAATGGAACTAGGAGAAACACACACTTTGTTCTCTTCACTAGCACACTATACAATACATGCCAATGGGTCTATAAATAGATCCCAGACTTAAATAATAACTTAGACTCTTAATTTGGAATAAATATCCATGCAGCTCAAGACTCTAACTGGTCTTTGCATGTAAACACTTCGTTCACTCAACTAACTGTTCGTACAATGAACAGTTTTGAAACACACAGGCGACTGACGTCGGTCCCTGCTTGCCTGGTTCTACTGACGTCGGCTGACTTCCTGCTGATGCCAGTTGCCTTTTACACTGATCATGATCGACGTCGGTCATGCTACCGATGCCAATGCTTCTAGGTCTTCAGCAACCTTCTTTTCTTTGTCTACAACAAGTTGAAGCGTTTAGCTCCATAACCTAACAATCTCCCACTTGGAGATAAATAGCTGCAACTGTACCTATACCTATACTTTGTCTAGTTTGTTCCCTTGGCTCTATATTCCTCCTCAAGATCACTCTTGAAGACCAACCACCACAAAACCTATAGTGCAAAACCTGTCACCCAAATCACCTGCCACATCCACATTTACAAACCATGTAGAAAAATAACTTGAACCTGCATAGCATGTGCACCTGCTGCTGGTCCCTCTAAGAATCCACTGAACTACCCTCCAATGCTTCTTTCCTAGATTGGCTCTAAACTTGTGACAACTCCCACTGCTTGGGAAAACTCAAGTTTAGTACATACCATGCACTTAACCTCATTATGTGAATCAAGACCCTGTTCTGTGAACTGTCCAACCATCGGCGTGCTAATCGGTCTCACACAATCACCCTGAAACAAAGTCAACATATGACCTTCCATGTCCCTAGAACACACTCATACCAAAGAATCTTGTTGCTCCCAGATTCTCCATGACATCCCTCTGAACTAGCTTTACCTTTAATTCAGCAATACCTGTATATGTAACCCTGCAACAAGCACATCATACAGTAATAGGATAATGTAGCTAATATTATCCAACCTGGTAAAGAGAAACACAATGATCAAACCTCCATTGCCCTGCAGCTTATACAAGACCATATGCCCTGATCTTCCATCTCATGTGTCCATTTTTGCTCTTCTTCATCTTGAACATCCATTCGTCTCTCAGTGCTTACTTCCAGCTAGCAACTCCACCCAAAACTCCTGTTTAGTTCTCCTCTAAGGAATCACATCCTCCATCCATGCCAAGCTCCCACTATTTCCTAGATCTACCTATTCTGCTTCTTAAATAACTCCCTGGTTCTTTACCATAAGTGAGCAACAAGTAGTGTAAATAAGGGAAATGATGAATTTGAGGCTTACATACCCTTTAAGTCCTCCATATGGGCACTTGAGACTCCTTGATAGCTTGTTATCCACCCAAAATTCATCTCAGTGACCGATGCTGGTCACATTCCAGTCTGCACCAAACCGATGTCAGTTTCCTGCGATTGCCCCATCACTGATGTTAGTTTTCCCCTTGCCGACACCAGTGTTTATCTACCTTGAGTCACCAACGTCGGTCTGCACATAGCCGATGTCGGTCCCTGTCTGGACACCGCCACTGATTTTCCTACCAACGTCGATCTCTGTGTTTTGCTTGTGAGAACTGACCTTTTCCCGTGATCTCTTTTTGGATCAAACCCTTATCCAAACCACCCTTGCTCTACTCAAAA
Organism: Torreya grandis; assembly: GCA_037957365.1. Lineage (NCBI taxonomy): Eukaryota > Viridiplantae > Streptophyta > Pinopsida > Cupressales > Taxaceae > Torreya > Torreya grandis. The sequence goes on along the minus strand of JARHVA010005154.1, from coordinate 932,953 downwards.
TTCATCTGCCCCTCGTGCTGAACTCTATTCGTCACCTTCTCTTTGAAAACCAAGGCTTTCCTGCTCTTGTCACTAACATCAGATTCCTCAAGAAACGTCACCTTCTTCTTCTGCATATAGAAACCTTGATCTATACCCTTTGACTCAAGAACATGCATCTCCTTCTTATTCATGTGACCAAGCCTATTAAGCCACATCTTTGAATCTACAGCTGAAGTAGATAACCTAGAAAGAGAATCAGTAATACAAGTAGATAGATAAAGCGTACCTACTTTCTTACCTCTTGCTACAACAAGTGAACCCTTGATAACCTTCCAAGAGTCCACTGTGAGAGTTACTGTGCAACCCTCATCACCCATACTTCTTACAGAAATCAAATTCCACTCCAGAACTGGGACATGCATGACCTCCTTCAACACCCATGTGTTGTCCATCTGTAATTTTAGCTTCACTTTCCCTTTGCCAACCATCTGACAAGGCTTACCATCCCCTACACAAATTTCTCCAAAGTCTCCCTGGACATACTCATGAAAAAATTCCCTAAATGGGGATGCATGAAAAGAGGCACCAAAATCTAAAACCCAAGATTCTACTTTATCTAGATGAACATACTAGAGCACCCTGTGCAACAAAATCTGCAACACCTGCTTCTTCTTCATGTCCTTCATGCTAATCTGCTACCAACCAACAATATTTCTTTTCCTACTCTTTCTTTCCATATCTCCAGTAGGTTATTCTGCCATACCTAAACTTGGACCTCCTACTATTAAACTTCTCCATTCATAATCTACTGACTTCTGCCATTGCTCTACTCCCACTCAAACAGAAACCCCTATGAGTAACCTGTAATCAACACACACTAACCAGATTTGAAACAAATTGTTAATATCCCAACCAAAAGATCTAATACCACTTGATGGTATCAGCTCTTGAACCTACAACCAGGCTCTGAGACCACTTGTCAGGTACCTAGAACAACAAACATGCTCTGATACCAGTTGTCAGGGAATCCAAGAACAAACATAGCTATTCTGATCCCACTTGTTAGGATCTTGCTCCTCAGAAAGAGTATAATATTATTACCAAACTTAAGCAATTAAACATGTGTAAATAACCAAAAATACAAGTAACTAGAATTCACCAATAGCATAGAATATGAGAGACAATACACTATCTTGTATTAACATTTGTACAAAAAAGAATACAATAAAGAGCCGCCACACTCTTCCACCTTACAGAGGCTTCCCACACCCCAAGTGTATAGTAATTCTTCTTCAAAACACTCTCCTACCAAAAAATGGTCCCAACACACAACTCACACATAAAATTGGTGTTCACCTCTCCAACCAATCAGTAATAACCCTGCTAGTACACCAAGCACTCTATAGTACTTCAAATTGATCTCCCATGAACCTGTAACCTATAATTCAATAGACCATACTTACAATGGAAGGATCTTCCTTGCCTTCCTTTCTAGCTCATAATGGAACTAGAAGAAACACACACTTTGTTCTCTTCACTAACACACTATACAATACATGCCAATGGGTCTATAAATAGATCCCAAACTTAAACAATAACTTAGACTCTTAATTTGGAATAAATATCCATGCATCTCAAGACTCTAACTGGTCTTTACATGCAAACACTTCGTTCACTCAACTAACTGTTCGTGCAACGAACAATTCTGGAACACACAGGCAATCGACGTCAGTCCCTGCTTGCCTGGTTCTGCTGACGTTGGTCGACTTCCTGTCGATGTCGGTTGCCTTCTACACTGATCATGACTGACGTCGGTCATGCTGTCGACGCCGGTGCTTTTGGGTCTTCAACAACCTTCTTTTCTTTGTCTGCAACAAGTTAAATATTTTAGCTCCACAACCTAACACTTCTAAGATGCCAACTCTGCATTTAAAATGCTTATTTTCAAAGAAAAGTGGGAAAAAAACAACTTAAAACAAAACAATGTGGGAATAAGAAACTACATAACTACATTAATTAAGCATCCTTATTTCCCTCTGAGATCAAAAACAAAATTTCTAACATCTTCTTTATGATAAGCCAACTTATGTTGCCATACAAGTGGTTGAAATAGGTATACCTCTAGTGAAATGTCTTCTGTGCAAGCCACATGGATTTGCCTACATTTAAACGAGTCTGAGTCAAATATGCTTTTGACATCCATAAGCTCTTCTTGTCCTTGAAAGCCTGTCGAATATTGGTTGTTCATGCTATGGTGTGTCATCAAGAAATTGATGGTTGTTGGTTCTTCACTCTGTGCCTTTTGATATCCATTGTCTTTCAGCTTGTCTCCTTTAAATTCTAGCTCTATTACATCGTCATGTTCCTTGATGACTTCATCCTCTTGAAAGGATAAATTTGAAAGCTGGCATCCCCTCTGCATGCTCAATTGAGTTTCAAAGTTATCTTCTCCATATCTAGCTAGTTCATAGCCTTCTTGAAGGATAGTGTCACCTGTCTCAATGACTTGATCAAGGGAGTGTCCATGCTCCTTCATAGCCTCTTGCAAAGTGAGAAAAAATTTAGAAATGATCTCTTCCTCATCAGAGGTTAAGACAAAAACTTATGACTTATCCTCTTGTTCATCGAAGGGTGTTCCTATGGTGATTTCCTCCTCTTCTACACTCATGAAATCTTCTTGACTAGCCATGAATTGAGCGCACTCCTCTACATACTTATCTACTTCCTTCAAAATATATTCTTCTTTAAAAGGGGATAAAGAAGAAGGTTGTGATAAAAACAAGAATCTTCTTGAGGAAGGGTGGAAGGGACTTGAGGGGAAATTGAAGGTTTGGAGTCCTCTTCCCTTGTTGTAGACATAGGCTCAGCATTATTGGGGAAATAACCTTAACAGGTTCGATTTGGCTCATGAACAGGGATGACATATGTCTGATATGGAATTTGTGGTGTTGGATATGCCAGTTGATAGATTTGGTAAGGCTATCTCTCATGAATGCTTAGCTTCTCTTCTAGAAATGCAATCAATCCACACACATCCAACATCTCATATGTAAGCTCTTGCCAATTTGCTCTTTCAATGGAATCCCATTCACTTTTAATCATATCTACCACATCCCTTATTTGATGGATGACATGATTAGGGATTTCTTGGCCACATCCCCTTTTACTGTTAAGCTCTAACACATATTTTTTAAATCCTAGCAATGCTTTTTTGAAGGTGAAAATAAGATTAGGTTGAGCATGGGATGTGACATATTGGGAAGGCTGGGCATAAGATTGGTATAGCTCATGACCATCTGCATCCTTGTTACTTGACATGATTCTAGGAGAATCTTGTTCTTGATTAAAAATATATGAAAGAGAATAAGACCCATAACTATGAGTAACAGAATTATACATACCAAAAGCGATGATTTCTTGATGATACCAGGACTGCTTGATCAGTTGATTTGACTCAGAGTCATTGTTGGTGTTGCTAAAAACCTCCAAAGGCTAATTGGCCGAATAACACACCAAAATTCTTCAACTCCTTGAAATATTGGTCCCACCGGGCGTGCCAAAAATTGTTGATGTTTAAAATTTCACCTAATCTTAATCAATCAACAATGGGAAGTTTCAAGCTATGGGACAATGCGGCTTGAAACAACCTCCAGATTTTAGAGAAGCTGGTCTCTTCTTTTTATCAAGTGTTTTGGGAAAAGGGGTAGGAAATTAAATAGAAATGTAAATGCAGGAATTGAAACCTAACTATGGTGATGCACCTGAGTGTAATCCTAATCCTAACCTGAGCACAGTGAAACTATTATAGGATTCAATTACATTTAAGAGTAGATAAGTGCATGATCAATGTAAAAGATTGAAATAATAGAAACAGAGGCTCACAACAGGGAATTCTTTTTCTGAGATATAGATAATGTCAACAAAGGCATAGTGTTCAATCTTCTTAATAGAATCTTTCAATCACATAAGAGGCACAAAAATCATGTATAGTTATGTAGAACTTTTGATTCAAGAAAACGAGACAAGAGCAAATGACATTCTTAATCACAACTCTAGAGAATCTATAGTGTAAACTACCTTTGCAAATGACACAGATAACATCAACCAAGGCATAGAGTTCAATCTTCTTAATTCACTCAACCATATAAAAGGCACACAAACATGCACAGTTACATTAACTTTACAACTTAAGGAAATGAGACAAAAGTAAATGATATTACTGGTCAAAATTCTAGAAAGTCTAAAACTATAGAATGTTCCCCCCTTCTTTTTTTGATTTTACAATTCTTCCTCTTTTATAGCCTCTGATGTCTCCTTACATCACTCCCTTTCCTGCATAATTCTCCCCCATCCTTTACTCTCAGGGGACAAATAGACGGCACCTTCAATGCTTTGGATGTATCTCGGTCTTATTAAGAAGGGTCAAGACTGTGGCATGGCAATTTATGTCTAGTACCTCCCTTCATGCCTAAATTTCTCATTCCATCACCTATTTATCTGCTCAATTGTCGATTCTACCTCCACTCTCAGGGGACAAATAGATAGCCCTTTAATGCTTGCAAGCCCCAAAAATCTACTCAGTGCACTATTTTATCTACCAAGAATAACTTCCACTGAGTTTCCCTCCATCTTTGCCGTAACAGATAGATGGTCACTTTGTTCTATTGAAATGGACGAGGACACTTAGTCAATCCATGAAAATTCTCTTTATGGTCTAGAAGGCACCAGATAATGACACTTGGCGGCTTCCACTTTTCTATATTTTGCTCAAGAATGCTTCACCTTTTACACCTATCGCAATATGTTTCCTTAATACTTTGAAGTTTTAACAAAATAAAACTCACCATGTTCCTTGCTCAGGCAACCTTTTAGAAGGGGATGGATGCACATGGTAGTCTTCGCATGTTGACACTTGACACTTCCACAGACCTTTGAAGTAACATCCAGGACCCACCACAATATTTATTCAGCAATAAGGCTCGAAGATGGTCTTTCAAAAGTTGACATGTGGTGACCTCTACTGCTCTTGGGAAGATACATGGCATCTTCTGCTTCTCCTACTAGGGGTATGTGGTGCCTTTCACTTTTTTTAGGGATGGAGTAAGAAGGGGCTTGAAGAGTGACACTTGGCAGCATCCACTACTTTATGGCACTTAAACAAAATGAAACGACACCTTTCTGTGATAAACCAAAGCATTGAACCCAAGTGTTAAACCAAAGTCTCTTAGATGCTGACATGTGGTGACTTCCACTGATTCTTTAAAAAGGTAGTTCAGGGCCTTCCACGACTGCCACCTGGCACTTTCTGCTTTTCTACTTCTTAGCTCATTAAAAGTCTTTATCGGGAAATAAAATGAAATGTGGGTGCCGATATGAGACGTGGATGCTAACACATGGTTCATTTTGCTTAGCTATTATCAGATACATGGCACATTCCATGGCTTTCTTGAAAGTTACAAAAGGGGTCTCGAAAGATGCCGGCTCTAGGTCTCAGAAAGTGACACTTGGTGCCTTCTGCTCGAATTCAATACTTAGGCAAAAATGAAATGAAAGAAACAAAAAAAAGGAAAAGGACCCATTCTTGGAGGGTGACACTTGGCAGCTTCCACTGCACTTCGACACTTAGGCAAAATGAACCCGCTCTCTGCTCCAAAACTTTGCCGCTACGTCCAAGGTATGTAGGAACCAAAATTGCAGTGCTCGACCAAAAAAATTAAATACGATGTAGAGTAAAAAATTACTCTACAAAGATAAAGGTGATTCATAAATAAGAATTAATATTCATACTAGAGACATATAAAATAAGGGAAATGAGGAAGATAAATGGTTAGAAGAGATATTAGTTAATGAAAACATTGAAGAAAAAAATCAATTAGAGATAGAAGCTAATGATGAAGAAACTCAAAGTGATAGAAACCCCCCTCCCCCTAAAACCCTAACCATAAGAGGCCCTAAGAATAAATGAACCCTTTAGACTAGTAACCATCCCCCATGCCACTTCACAATCAACATGAACATCCATCTCTTAGATGAAGGTAAATATATATTGTAAAAGTATTAGATAAATATAAAAGTTTTAGTGAATAAATTGAGAATAGAAAAGAATTTTTAAGCAATTCGGTGGAGGTGTTAGGAAGAAGATACTTCCAAGATGAGTTAAATAAATATAAGGAACATAATTAGAATTTGGTTAAATAATAGAAATAAAAAAATTAGAAAAAAATTAGTACTGCAAGAACAAGTACATCAAGTAATCTAATTAATAGTGATAAGAATACTATTAGAAGTATTCATACACCACCTAAAAAACTAAAATGGCATAAAGTAAGATGAAGTTGCCATTTTTTGGAAAACATATGAAGGTTTTGAAAGAATATTTTATTTTATTGGAATCATATCAGATGATTCATAATATTACTGATGAAAGGGTGATGTCATTTGACTTGATTAGAACACTAAGGGATGATGCACTTAAATGGCATATGAAAACTTATTATAGACATGCAACTACATGGACTGACATATAGAAATCCTTTAAAGGATATTTTCATTATCCTAACATTCCAACTGAGAGTTTTAGTAATATGAGAGATTTGATACATAAGAAAAAAGATATGATAAAATAATATGATCAAAGTTTCAAATCGATAGTGCAAAAATTATAAGAACCGCTAAATAAAAAATAAATAATTGAATGGGTTATTTCTAGATTTATCCCATGCCTCTGAGCTAATATGTATGGGAAAAAATTAATAAATTTGTAAAAATGTTGGATATGGCATCATAGTTGGAAGCTCAGTCATAGAGACATGACATAGATACATCATTAAAAGACAATGTATAAATACTATAGTTCGAATTAGAATAGCTCAGGCTAAAATAATAAATACAAATGAAAGGTGATGAGTTTGCTTCATTAAAAATAAATATTAACCCATTGTGTATGAGAATATGGTGCACCACTTCTTGTGTGGAAGGTAATTTTAAGATAGAATATCCCCATAAAGGCATGAAAAAAAGAGTGACAGTTATAAGATCATCCCAAACACCTATGGGAATGTCTCTTCCTATTCAATAGGTGATGTATGGTGACAATATGTACTATGTAATATGTCAATTATATGATCAACATCTTCAACACTCATGCCCAATTATGGAATTGGATCCCCCTATGAGTTAATTAATGTATTGCAAAAATTATGGGTCTTTTAATCATTATAATCATACATGCCCTACCATAAACATTATAATAAATGTACGAGATACTAATTGAAGAAGAGTGGAAATAATTCAAAAACTTCCACCACCACATTTACCTATGAGTTACACTAATATGCCACACCATGGTCAACACTACCAAACACCTCTTTCACTTTAATATTTTCAATCCCAAAACACCCAACTATTGTATTACAATAACAACCAAGGTGGGATATAGGAGGTGGCAAGGGAGGATATAGGGAAGGATACTTTAGAGGATAGGGAAACTATTATGGGGTGCTACACTTTTAGCCTATAGTGTATTCAGGGATATGTATGGATGACTTATGGCTTACACACCCTTCATAGTATCTTATTACATTTTTCTATGTTCTTAGTATGGTCAGTCTATCAAATAATCATGGATAAGTAGAGTATATATAGGAGGTAATGGTTAGTCTTTTATCATCATATTTTGAATTCTTATCTTATTTCATTATTGTGGATGCTTCCCCTTCAAAGAGGCTCGATCATAATTTTTGATTATTTTTTTCCTTTGTCAATTATTGTTGTGGATCTAATTATTTTACTCTTAATTGTGTGATATATTATTCCACTATTTTGAAACATCTAAGTAATTTCATTATAAGTGCTATTAGAGCATCTATTTAAGAATATTTATGCAAAGTTATTTTTTAGATCTGGGGTTGTAGTAATCAGATCTAAAGGATTAAAAAACATAAGTTGTGATCCATGAATAATTTAATTTTTCACTAGTGTAGTATTATTCAAAATATTTTTTTTGAAAAAAAAACTATTTTTTTGGTACCCTTTTATAATATATAAGTCATTGGATTTGTCTTGAAGAGATTATCATAATGGTTAATCTATTAGTTCACATTTTATATCCTAAAACCCTTCATCCTAGGGTTTGTGTATGGTTGGTCCCACCACTCACAAATGAGGGAAAGGTCAAGACTCTCCAAAAACTCTTCATAAGGACAACATGGAGTCTAAAACTTTGGAACCATTGGTTTATGAGTCAATTCAAAAAATTCAATTTGATATACAAATCATGGTGAGGAAGGAGGATATTGATGTAGTAAAAGGGTACATGGTTTATATGTATAATCAGTTGTCAACTTTGAGTGCTCAGTTGACCACTATTATGGATTAGCTTCAACAAATAATCCTCCATTTCTCTAATCATATTCTCCAAATCCAAAAAATCTCAACTCCAATACCAATTTGAATCACATTCTACCAAAAAGTGGAAGTGCACAAGTTTTATGGTAAGGATCCACTCTCTGGATCAATCAAATAAAAAAAAAGTTTGATCAACAATAGACCCCATATGTAAAAAGAGTGATCAAGACATCTCTATATCTAAAACCTAAGTATCTCATTTATTATAGGTGGTTTTATGCTCAAAATAAAAATAAGGGTCCTCTTATTACCTAGTTAGTGTTTATTAAGGATATAAATATGCACTATCACAACATCTCATTAAAATACTTTAATCAGTTAATTAAAGTTGTGATAAATAGGTACTATTAAGGATTAGATTCAACAATTCCAAAATCACTCCTTGTGCATGGATGAAATCAAAAAGAACAACATGACTAACATTTTCATAGAGGGGCTTAATTATAACATTCAAATCAAGTTTCGTATGTTTAATTTATCATGTATTTTTAAAGCCATACCATTCATGCACCAAGTAGAGGAAAATGATTTGGTCAAAATAATGGCTTTCACTCATGGCCATGAATGTAATTTCATAATACCATCATTTATACAACCTAAAATATTGACCACTCAACAAATTAAAGAGAATCATTCTTAAATATTATGTTTTATCTATGATAAAAGGTGGATCAAATGACATAAATGTGTTGAAAATAAGTTGTTCTACATTGAAGAATCTAATGATGATGAATAAGATGATGAGGCTTCAGGTGAGGGTATGGAAGAGCCAGTGGAGGAATATTAAGATTCACCCTATTGTCTCATGACATGCCATTTTAGTAATTAGTCTCCCTCTATTAATAATTATCCTTGTTGTTAAGGTTTGGCATTGATGTTATCATTGTTGTCAAAGGTTCTTGAGAAAGATGATCATGAGGTCATTGAGGAATGTAGCTATGAGATAGAATATTGATCAGGTTTTTAGTGATTATGAGAGTGTAATACATGATTAGTATATTTTATTTTTACTACATGAGTGATGTGAAGGTTAGCATGGAATGTCCTTGTTGTCAAAGTTATTAAGTGCTTGAGCCTATTAAGTGTCTTGAGAAGGTATGTGCATGGGATGTCTAGTATTGTGCATGAAGGGTCATGATGACTTGGTGAGATGAATGAACATAGGAATGAGAAGTTTTATGAGGTTTTTTAAGCATGTTTATGAGGCATTTTATCACCCATGTGAGTCTCAAGGTGAACCTATGGGGGTAGGACCTACAGGTCAAGTTTGCAACTAACCCTCTTCTAGACCTTACTTGGCCTAATGATGCATCATGATCTATTGTCAAGGCATATGAAGGATGTATGGCACTATTAAATAATGTATAAGTTTTCTTTAGTATGTGAGAGTGGTGCAGAGCACATGTAAATAGGCATGAAGGTCAGTTCCAAGGCCTAATGTGATTTATAGATCAAGGTATAAGAAAGCAAAGAGAGAGAGTGTGGCCTAATGAGGGGTCATGATCATATTTCAAGGTTTATAAGCTCATATAATCATTTTTATACGTAATTTATGTTGTTTCAATTTTTTTCATGAAGTTTTATGTCAAAATTGGAAGGATAAGACATGAAAATATGTTCTAAGGTCTCTCTAGTGCACATAATGAAGGATTCTCTACCTGAGAAGGTTTTTTCTATGCTCATTATCTCATCAAAACTTTTCATGGTAACCTAATATATTAATGGTATAATGGGAAGGGTCTTATCTCAAAATTATATGCATTAGTTTCTAGATTAAGGGGTTGTGCTTTATAAATGATCATTAAGAGTGGAAACAGGTTTAAACCCTCCAAGAACCCTAATAGTGACCTGATGTTGAATATATGGTTAAAAATATATTATAAAGGTCTCAAATGACTATAAAAACTATTATATATTGTATTCAACTTTCCCAAGCACCTTCAAGTGTGATGGAGTTGTCAGGTGTGTGAGTAAATCCTATAAGAAAGTGTTAGTTTCTTAGAGATTCACTATAACAATCAAAGTTGACCAATTCAAAGTATGAAAACAATTGGATGGATAATTTTGAGACTTTTATTTTATGTATATTGTGGTTTATTGATATGTTCTATCCCTTGGGTATGTTAAATCAATCATCCAAATTAGTTAGTTGCTAACAGGCTTAATGGTAGAAACAGTGAAAAACCAAAGTAGCAGTGAGAAGATGATTAGAAATGTGTTATCATGAAATAGGGATGAGTCAAATTAAATGGAGAGACTATTTATTACTTTTAATACATGTTAATTTTTGGTAGAATTTTTTGAGGTCAGTGATTATAGTGAAAAAGTTGATCATAATTTGACCTATCTAGTACAGATGAGATAGTGAGATATAAGGTCATGAGATTGGTCTGCAAGACTAATATTTACCATTTGAACATGTTCTATTTATATCTAAGAATTTTATACTTATGTAATAATATAATCAACATGTATTATAAGTCTTTTAAAGTGGTCATACATGTGTTGAAGGTCATTGTCACCATGACTGGTCTTTGAGGAAAACTGTTAGTTCTGAGTGAGCAAGTTGAAAGAGTATTTTTGAGTCCTTTTACCCTGTGTAATGAAGTATAATTTTCTTAATAAAATTTTTTCGGTCTTTTAGGTTCTGTGTTATGTTTTATTTTCATGGTTATGTGTCCAGACTTTGTGTTATCTTTTGTTGTTCAAGATAGACCTTTTTGTGTATGTGCAAGCCTAATATAAATAGTACTAATGGCATGCTTCAAGTAGTGATTGGAGATAAAAGGTGTCATGGACCTAATATAAGATTATTATGGGTATATTTGAGTTTCATATTAAATTTTTTTCTAATATTAAATTTTAAAGTGCTCTAATAAGATCAAAGAGTAACATGTACTAATGAAGGCCTAATTGAATTAGGTATCCTTAAGGCCTAAAGAAAGATTTGGTCCATTTGAGATATGACCGACCTAAGTAATGATTGATTTATGTTTGTGGAATTTCCTAAGGTATATTTTTTTAAATATATAAGCGGTAAATTTTGTATGTCTGACCAAGAGGTGTATGAGCAAGAGCCTAGTATAAGAACAAGGCCTGGTAGGCCTAATTGTCTAGTTAGAGTATGAGCAAGTGAAAGTGAAAGATATAAAACTTTTAAGTTATTAAGGGGGTATTATAGACCATAATAATAGTGTATATAAACTATCATGAATATTTAATATGGGTAATATAGATGAATATCAAGGTCATAAGACCTAATCTATCTTAAAGAGACTTACATGAGCGAAGAAGCCTAGAAGGTAGTTTGACAAAGATAGAAGAGAGAGAAGAAATAGAGAAGGTGATCATCATCTATTATATGATAAACAAGGTGTTATGAAGGTGATAAAAAATTTTATGTGGTTGAATTGGTGTTGAGTCATCTATGGGGTTAGTGCCTCTTTGCAATTTGATGCTTGTTAAAGCCTAGTTAAGTTGGTGCTTTTCTAATTGGGGTTAGTACTCCATGTAGATTTGGTGCTTCACTAAATTATGATATTTTGGACTATAGGACTGTAGTCCAGATTAATTTTTTTCATTTCCCTTGATATTTTCCCACTCATATGTGTGTTTTCTTATGTTATGCTCATGTAAATGACTCTTCCTGCATTGTTATATATTTGTATTACTTTGATGGTTCAAGGAATGTTAAAGTACATGTGAAATAAAGTTTTAAGATACTTATTCACCTCCAATTATTCATTGTGTTTCCACCACCCTTAAATTCTTAATGTGGTGTGCTTCCTCAAGAAATGGAAGGTGATAGTGTTGATTGACTCATGGCATACACATGATTTCATCAATAGTAAGTTGGCTACTCATTTGAACTATTTTATTTATCCATCTCCATAATTTCAAGTTATAATTTAAGAGGGTGGCATATTCAACTATTATAAAAAATTCCATAGTATTAATATTGCCATGGGGGACTACCTAATTTATTTTCCTATGTTAGTTAGTCCTATGGGTGGAGAAGATAATATTTTGGGAGTAAAATGGCTCAAAATTTAGGCACAATAGAGATGAATTTTCAAGAATTTTTCATGTACTTTCATTATGAAAGTAGGAAATTTTAAATAATGAGATTATGGGAAAAAATATCCCCAATTAGTTGGTTCACATCAAATGATGAAGATTCTTAAAAAGGGGTCTGAAGAATTTGTAGCATGATTATTTTTCATATAAGTTTAGACAACACATGTGTCTACATATACCAATTTAAAAATTATTCTTGATGACCACCCAATAGTTTTTGTTGCAATTCCAAAAGGAAAATTATTCAGTAGATTATTATTGAATGTGATGCTCAAGACAATCTATGAGAAAGAGATGATGGTTATTCTTCATGTAGTCAAGAAATAAAGACCTTATTTGATGGGTAGACACTTTCAAGTAAAGACTAATCATGATAATCTAAAATACTTTTTGGAATAACATTTTTCATTAAAATAATAACAAAAATGGGTGACTAACATGTTGGGATATGAATTTTAAATAGTCTATAATAAATGAAAAGAGAATGTGGTAGAAAATGCACTTTCTAGGGGGGATGAATTAGTTGAGGCAATTTTATGCATGATGACCCTTTGGAAAGTAGATTTATTAGAAGAATCATGATCATAATGGGAGAATGACAAGGATACATAGGTCCAAATTCAAAATGTTCAACATGGTTTGGGTATTTTTGAAAATTTTGAGTGGAAAGGGAACGCATTATAGTATAAAGATAGATTATAACTATGTAAGGATTATGCCCTCCAACAGAAGATAACTCATGAGTTCCATGCATCTCTAATAGGGGGATTTCAGGATTTTTAAAGACGTATCATCAAATCAATCAAGATTAATTTTGGTAAGGACTCAAGGTGATATGCAAAAAAGTGTGGTAGATTGCATGGTTTTTCAATAGAATAAAGAAAAAATAATTAAGACACTAAGTCTTCTACAACCATTATCCATCCCTATCCATAGGTGGGAGGAGGTTTCCATAGATTTAATTATAAGGTTACCAAGGTATGAAGGTGAAAATTTAATTATGGTATTTGTGGATATACTCATAAAATATACTCATTTTTTTCCTTATCTCAACCATTTTCATCTAGTATAATAGCTTTTGATTTTTTCAATATAGTTCAAAAGTTACATGGCACTCCCAAAATCATTTTAAGTGATTGTGATCCTATCTTTACAAGTAAATTTTGGACTAATTTATTTTCATGTTTGGGGCTCATAGTTCATCATATCATCCTTAATCTAATGGGTAAATAAGATTTGTTAACAAATTCCTTGAAGGGTATCTTTTTTGTTTTGCATAAGATAAATAAGAACATTAGGTCCATTAATTACCACTAGCAAAATGGTGGTACAATAATTTCTTCCATACATTTTATAAAATGTCTTCCTTTATGTCATTTTATGGTTATCATCCCCCATCCATCACTTTATATTTTAAGGTGTAACCCAAGGTTCGATTTGTTGAGGAACAATTCAACATCCACAAGAGGTATTATCTAGTCTAAGGGAGAATTTAACAATGGCAAAGAATAAAATGAAGTAGCAAGTTGATTAGCATTGTAGTGAGAGGCATTTTTATATCAGTGATTGGGTATCTATGTGCTTTCATCCATATAATCAAATGTTTTTGAAGTAACACAAAAAGAATAAAAAAAAATATTAAGTATTATAGACCTTATTAGATCTTAGAAAAAATTGGTAGCGTAGTGTACAAGCTAGAGATATCATGATCCACTCACATACATCTTGTATTTCATGTATCTTGCCTAAATAAGGTCATTGCATAGATAATTTCTATCCAAATGGAGTTCCCTAAACTAGATGAAGAAGGTAGATTCATTCTATAACCTAAAGAGATTCTTCACACATGCATAAAAAGGTTATGAATAAGATAGATTAAGGATTATTTGATCAAGTGAAGGAGTTTGAATCATGAAGATGCAACATGGGAGGATGATTCTTTCCTACAGTAGTATCTATAGATAATTCAATGTTGGGGGAAATATTATTTTGAAGGGGAGAGGCATGTTATTCCCTTAAATTATAGTGATATATAGATATGTGTGGCTAACTTATGGCTTACATACATTTCATATTATCTTATTGCATTTCTCTATATTCTTAGTATGGTTAACTTATAAAATAATCATGGCTAATTATATTATATATAGGAGTTAGTAGCTATTATTTTATTATCATATTTTGAATTTTGATCTTATTGCATTATTGTCGATATTTCCTCTTGAAGTGACTATTTCATAATTATCAAGTATTATACTCTTTTATCAATTATTGTTGTGGGTCTGATTATTCTACTCTTAATTTTGTGATATATTATTGTATTATTTTGAAACATATAAGTAGCTTCATTATAAGGGAGAGGATACAGTCAAAATTACAATCAGAGATATAACCAAAGTTATGTCCAGAAGAGGCCCCGACCAACATGTTATAAATGTAGAAAGGTTGGGCATATTACTATAAATTGCTTTGAAGAACCATAGATGGAGTCTAGATTACGTTATGATAAAGGAACACATGACTCATTCTCATTCCCAAAGGTGGAAAAATTTGATAAAAATGGTGGAATGTTGACTGAGGAATTAATAAAATATCCCCCAAGAAAAGGGAAAAAAATATTTGATAAATTTACTAAAGGGACATGATACAAAATGGTGGTAAATGAAGTTCACTGCAAGGGAGTAGATGATAAATTTCTATATGAAGAAGAAGGAACATCAAAATGCACATCTATTTCCAACAAAATAAAATAATGTCAATAAATAATAAAATAACATAAAAAAAGGTTATGGAAGAAGGATCTCAATATTATCAATGATGATTCAAAACCTTGAGTGGTGGTAACCCCTTATAGCCTTTGAAAATAAGGAAAAGAAAAGAATTAGCTACTGGTTCATACAATCAATCAATAATAGATATCGATAGGGAAAAACCCAATATACATGAACATGACTACATAGTGGAGAAAAGTATAAAAATAATAAAATAAAAATAAGATAAGTTGTTATAATTACCCTTTATTTAGGATAATTTAATTTATCCTAAATTTATTTTTCATATGTGAGGAATTTATATTTGTTTGTTATTAATTCACATAAATTTGGATTTCATGAGGTGTCACTCACCTTTTTGTTCTCCCTTAAGATTTGGGAGTTAATTCCATGAGTAACTCCTTTCTCCACATGGCACACACCCCCCTTCTCTTTGTGAATTACTAGGACACAAGTGGCACACACTTAGGGGGCTTGTAAGGTCATGATGGGATTCTATGTAACTCCCATTTTCCTCCTCTAGACTATAAGAGAACCCTTTTTCTCCTCTTTTCCTCACTAAGAATCACATAGCTCTCTCTATTCTTCTTTTGTGATCCTGATCAAATCTTATACTTGTGAAGATATTTATTTCAAGCCTTCTAATAAGATCAAATGATTTTTTCTCTTATACATTTAGTTCTCTACTTTAAATCTCTTGTCACTGTGGTTTGATTTTGAGAGGTAACTTATTTTTGTGTGCATTTTTGTTTTTCTCTCACATTCATGCTTAGAATTGATGATATATATTGGGTTAAAATCATTCATGGTATTAGAGCTATGATCATTTTAATGATATTTTTTTGAAAAGTGTGCTGATTTTTAAAAAAAAATTCAAGGATTTTTTTTACAAGGGATCTAATCCTTGCTCAATTTTTTAAAATCCATTTCTTTTTCTCCTTTCTTTTTTTTATTTTGGCTCCTAACTCTTTCTTTCAGGTTTTTTTGTAGCCACAATTTTTTTTAAATACTTTTCTTTTTTTTTAAATTATTTTTTTAGTATTTGTTTTCTTTCATGAGAATTAAACAACTTTTAATGTGTTATATGTATATATATATATATATATATATATATATATATATATATATTTCTCTTTCTTTAATATTTTTTCAAAGAGGGAGGGTGATAGAAAGATATTTTATGCTCATTCTCTTTAATTTATTATAAAAAAACTCATTTTCTTTCCAAATTTTCTTTTCATATGCTATTTCATCTAATTTGTAAATAGAGATCTACTCTATTTTTTCTATTTTTTGGCAAAGAGAGAAAGAGAAAGACATCTCAAGGCATTGCTCCTTTTATTCTTCTATGACTTGCTTAGGTCAAACTTTATTTATTTTTGGTTTTTTAATTTTTTGAGCCTCATAAGTCACTGCTTTTAGTACTTAGTGGTTATCTCTAGTATTTTATGCCTCTTTTTTGTAGTAAGAGACTTATGTCCCTAGTTTTTTCATTAGCCTTGTAGTTTTTTAATTCCTTTTACCTTGTGGCATCACCCCACTACCCTATTGCTTATGTTGTATCTATCATTTTTTTCTCTTAGCTCATTACACCTTATTCTCCTTTTCCAAGTTGAATGCTTTACCTCTTGCTCTTTCCTATCCTTATTCTTCAAACTTCTACATCTTCTGTAATGCTTCTCTCCTTCTAAGGCATAAAAACATTTTTATTTTTGTCTAAGCCGTATGCCCCATTTACTTGAGGCATCATAAGTTTTTTTTTCAAACTTCTCTTTGCTACACCCTTTTCCTATTGTTGGCTATCAAATGGCACCTTGGTTCAGTGTATGATTGGGACATTTTTATTTCCAGTAATTTTCTTCTCTCAATTTTGTTATTTCTTTTGCTAACATTTCTCTCATTCTTAGTTTCTAAAAAAAAATCTTTCAATATAGGTGTTTCATATTCATTCAATAGCATTTCTTTGCATGGCACAATTATAGTTTTTATTTGTTCTTTATAAAATAAAAAGAATCAAAACAACTCCAACTTAACTCTTTGCTCTCTTACCTCATTTAAAGTTTTTTGATTTAAAAGCAATAAAAAAAAATTAAGGATCTCCAACTATCTTTATTTAAATTTTTTTTAAAGAAGTGAAATTTACTTTAACTTGTCTTCTTTTTTATTAAGAAAAGGAAAGTTTTTTATTACCTTTTTATTCTATTTATGTAAAGGGAAATTTTCATTAAATTATCCAAGTTTCAAATCAATTTTTAATTGTTTAAAGTTTCAAAAAAAAGGGAGAGAAAATCATTTAACTTTAAATCAAAATTAGATTTTTTGGGCAAATTAATAATAAGCCATCTCTTTTTTTGCAATTCAAGTATCCTTTTTTGGCTCCCAATTTTTTTTTCTAGTTATTTATTTGCATTCTGGCAAGTCATCCTTTGGTTTCTTGCCCTTCCTACACCTTTATTGTTTAAAGTGATTTTTTGTCTTTTTTCTTCCGATTATTAGGTGAGCTTTCATAACACAATGACTCAATTATTTCCTGAATTTAAACTCATGTCCACCAATTACCATTTATGGAAATCATATATGCAATATATTTTCACTTTTAAATATTTGGTGCACATAGTAGACGACATGGATCATCAACTAAATACAAAGACTATCTCCACCAAAATTCAAGAGAAATGGCAAGCAAAAAATGATGAGGCCTTAGGATTGATTGGCATGACCATGATCCCCTAATTGCATATCCATATTGATGGTTATTTTCTTTCTTCCATTGCTTGGTCTAAACTTAAATATGTTTATGATGTTGTGAATTAATCTCATAAAATTCAAATTTAGGATCAATTATCTAATTTAAAGTATAATTGTTTCAAAATTATGGATGATTTCTTGATTAAAGTTCATTCTTTGCATTCTCAACTAGTTAGTTTAGATGTTAAATTTTTTTATTTGAATTTCATTCATATTATCATGAAAAAGTGTTTGCCTCGACCTTTTCGGTAGATTATTACTAATATTTATTCACAACTAGATTTTTATACTCTATCTGCTATGTTGATATTTGAATTATTTTATACTTTATTACATCAAGAAGAATAAAATTTGATTTAATTTGGTAGTCTTAAGACTAATTAACATGCTTTTATTTGTAAACACCAACATAAGAATGGTAAAGAACATGTTAAGTCCAATAATATACATGATAAGTAAGATCAAAAATCTAAATCTAAACCTAAGAAAAAGTTAGAGTGTAATTATTGTGAAAAAAACACTCATGATGAAGATCATTGATTTAAAAATAAATGTGATATCAAAAATGAAATCCTTAAAGTCAAAGACAATTTTAACGCTAGTAACAATAAGACTCAAGCAAAACAAAAGTCTAATACTAGAGTTGCTTTTACTTATGCTTTGCATCCTTCTCCTATTGAATGGGTTGTTGATTTTGGTGATAATCAACATATGACATATAATGCTCAATTATTTACTTATTTAGAACCATATCTTTCTAAAAATCATTTAAGTCTTGCAAATCATGTTTCTTGCAATATTGAAGCCATAGAAAATGTTAAAATTTGTAATGGTGAATTGCATGATGTCTTGCTTGTTCTTGATTTAAAATTGAATCATACCTCAATTATAAAAATAAGACTATAAGGTAGAATTTATTAATTATACTTGCTATGTTAAATCTACTAAGCAATATTTTTAAGTAGTTGTTATTGCTTTTTAGACCATGATAATTTATTCAAATTTACTAGATACTCTTCCCCTTCATTTTCTCTTGCTTTTATTATTTTTAATGATGCTAACTTGTGGTATGAAATATTAGGACATATCAATTACCAAAGTATTACACTAATGAACAAAATAAATATGGTGCAAGGTTTACCTAACATTTCACCCACTACTTCTACTTGTAATGGTTATATGGCTGGTAAAATTCATAGATAATCTTTTTCTAAACATCATTCTTGGCATGCTACTAAAAACCTTTATTTATTTCATAGTGATATTTTAGGCCCTATGAAAACTCCCTCTATCAATGGTGCTAAATATGATTTAACTTTTGTTGATGATTGCACTAGGCGAGTTTGGATTTATTTTTTGAAAACTAAAGATCAAGCTTTAGACACTTTTATTGAGTTTCATGTCTTTGTTGAAAAATAATCTCATTGTTCTTCACATATATTATGCATTGATAATGGTACTGAATATGTTAAGAATGAAATTATTGTATATTATAAGCAACATAGAATTAAGCATGATAAAATTGGTTCCTACACACCAGAGCAAAATGGTTTTGTTGAATGTAAACATAGGACTATCACTAAAATGACTAGGTGTATGTTGCATGATAAAATATGCATTATAAATTTTGGGTTGAAGCCATGTATTGTTTTGTTTATTCATTAATAGGACTCCCACTAACATTGATTTAAATATTACACTTGAATAAGCTTGAAGTGGTAGAAAACCTAATTTAAACTATTTATATGTTTTTGGTTGTGATGTACTTGTTCATATTCTAATTGAAAGTTGTAAGAAGTTAGATTCTAAAATAGATACTTTTATATGTATTTTTTATGATGAATCATCCAAAGTTTATAGATTTTATGATCCTCAAACTAACAAAATAAATATTAAAAGGGACGTTAATATTATTGTAAATAGTGTGTCTGATTGTGCTTCCAATTCTAATTCTCTTGATATTATTTCTACTTCTTTTCCCTTTAAAACTAGTGATGATTATAATGATGTGTTTCATAATGAAGTTATTCCTCCAATTCCTTCTCCTTATTTTAGTCTTGTTCCACCTAAATATATGCCTAAGTATGCCAAGACTACTATAGAAGATTATGAAATTCATGTAGATCTTAATGATACTCATAGAACTAGGCAACAATTTTATAATTATGCTTTGATGTCTAAATGTATGCACAATAATGATCCTTAAAATCTAAAACAAGCTCAAGTTCACCCTCATTGGGAAAAAGATATACATGGTGAATATAAATCTTTAATTTCTAATAACACTTGGGACTCAGTTCCTTTACCTAAAGGGCATCATTTGGTAGGTTGTAAATGGTTGTTTAAAATTAAGTTCAATTTTGACAATCAAATTTAAAAGTATAAAACTAGATTAGTTACTAGAGATTTTTATCAAATTGAATGAATTGACTATAATGAAACTTTTTCTCATATTACTAAGATGCCCATTATTAAAGTTACTTTATCTTTAGTTGTTCACATGCATTTGTATATTTATCGAATGGATGTTAAGAGTGGTATTTTAAATGGTGACTTACATGAAGAAAGTTACATGTCTCAATGCCTTGATTTTATTAAACAAGGCAATGAACATCTTGTATGCAAGTGAAACAAAATTATTTATGGTTTAAAATAATCTCCTAGAGAATGGTACTCTAAAATCTATCAATTTTTTATAACTGAAGGCTTTACTCGTAGTATTAATGATCCTAATCTTTTTGTCAAAATATTCTAAGTGTCATAGTTATCATTGTTTTGTATGTTGATGACTTAATCATAACTAGTCATAATAACTTAATGGTCTCTTTCAATAAATTTTTTTTAAATAATACCTTTGAAATAATTGATTTGGGTCTCTTACACTATTTTCTAGGCATTCAAGTATGACAAGAAAAGGATAGTATTTCTATTTCTCAATCTAAATGGCATATGATTTATTATCTAGATTTAATATGTTGGATTAAAAAAAAAATTCTACTCCTTGTAAACTTGGTGTTAAATTAATTAATGACACAGAAAAAAAAATGTTGATCTAACTCTATATGATAATTAATTGGTAGTTTGAATTATCTTACTCATACTCATCCTAATATTACTTTTTCTTTTGGATTGGTTTCTCGCTTTATGTCTAAACCTCAAGATACTCATTTTAAATTTGTTAAAATAATTCTTCATTATATTAAAAGTACTCTAAGTTTTTGTATTGAGTATACCTTAAATATCAATTTTTCTTTGATAGGTTATTCAAATTCTAATTGAGCTGGTGATCCTAATGATCATAGATCCACTAGTAGTTATTGCTTCTCTTTGGGTTCTAGCATTTTTTCATAGAATAGTAAAAAGTAAATAACTATATCTTTATCTTATATAGAAGTTAAATATAAATCTTTTAATCATGTTATAAAGGAATTTATTTGGCTTAGAATACTTATTGCAAATTTGGGCCACCCACGACGTTCAACTACTCTATTTTTTTGTGATAATCGAAGTGTAATTATCTTAACAAAAAAATTAATTTTCCATGTAAGGTCTAAGCAGATTGAGATTAAACATCACTTTTAACATGAACTTATTGAATACAATCAAATTATTCTTTCTTTATATCATACTAAAGAACAAATGGTTGATATCTTTACTAAGCCACTATGTAAAGACAAGTTTATTTTCTTTTATAACACTTTAGGATTAAAGGAAGTTCTCATCAAGGGGGAGAGTTAGTGATGTTTGCTCCCTTATTTTTTATTTGTAAAACTCGTAAAATTTTTGTAAGGAGGATTGTTATAATTACCCTTTATTTAGGATAATTTAGTTTTTCTTAAGTTTATTTTTCATATGCAAAAAGTTAATATTTATATGAATTATTAATTCACATAAATCCAGATTCTATGAGGTGTCACTCACCTCTTTATTATTCCTTGAGATTTTAGAGTTACTTGCATGAGTAACTCCTTAATCCACATGTCACACACCTCTCTTCTCTTTGTAATAGACTAGGACATAAGTGGCACACACTTAGGGAGCTTGTAAGGTCATAATGGGATTATATGTAACTCCCATTTTCTTCTTCTAGCTCTATAAAAGATCTTTTACTCTCATCTTTTCCTCACTAAGAATCATATAGCTCTCTATTCTTCTCTTATATTTTTTATCAAATCTTGTACCTGTGGAGATATTTGTTGTAAGCCTTCTAATAATATCATGTGAATTTTGATTTGATATATTTGGTTTCTCACTTTAAATCTCTTATCACTATGATTTTATGTTAAGAGGTAACATAGTTTTTTTGTGCATTATTTTTTTTCTCATTTTCATGCTTGTCATTAATGATATTTCTTGGGTTAAAATTCTTCATAGATATCAGCTAAAATTGAACTATTTTAATGAAGATGATAATACAAATTGAAAATAAATGATAAAATTAATTAATAATCTGTTAGGAATATAGAACATAGAGCAATATTAATGAAATAAAGACAAAAATTAAATATAAAAAACATAATACAAGAGAGACATAGATTTAACATGGCTCACCCAATATGGACTACATCCACACAAAAATAACCAATTTTTTTCTTATTCAATCCAACAAATGAAGGGATAGACCTACAATACATCCATTACAATCTCATTTTCACTCACACATAGTGCGTCAATGTGATTACAATGTCCTCATATCAAAATAGGGTTACATATTAGGTCAAGAATGCACCAACATAATTTCTACCATCAGATATGTGATCTAATAGTGAACAGTCCATATTTACTATGAAATCATAATATTTTACAATGCATTTTTTACAAAATTTTCACTTTGGGGCCACTACCCCCAAACCCCCACCAAGGGGGATCCATGTAGGTATATGCCCCCATGGACCTCCATATAAACCATATTAAGGGGTAAATTACCTCCACACACCCCCCCTGCCATCAAGAACTAGGCATTCTAATAAGAGTAGTCTCCACCATCCAACAATCTCCTACTTGAATACTAATTACTGCAACTCCACCACTATAAATCTTCCTTATAATTTTCTTTAAACTTTGACCCTAACATATTTCTCATCTTCCTTGTGATCCTTGAATACCTATTAAAGTTAAACAACTCTCCAACTTCTCATTTGTGACTACCTTTCTTAACATATTTGTAAGATTCTGACTCCTATGGATGTTTTCCAATTTAGTTGATCATCCTCAAAAATCAAGTGAATGAAGTCATACCTGAGTTTTATATGTTTGGTTCTTGAGTGGAATGTTGAGTTATTTGACATATGAATCACACTCTAACTATCACTATACAACCTACAATCTTCCTACCTATGTCTCAACTCTTTCATGAACCATTGCATCCATATCATCTCCTTGCTTGATTTTGTAGATGCAACATACTTTGCCTTTGTAGTTGACAAAACATCTATCTTCTAAAATTTTGAAATCCAACTGAATTTTGTGTCACCAATAATAAATACATAACCTGTGGTGCTCCTCTTGCCATCTAAATCTTTAGTCATGTTTGCATCAACATATCCTTGTAAGATAACATCTGACCCTTCATAGCACAACTATCTATTAATGGTCCCTCTCAAGTACTTAATAATCTACTTGATTGCATCTCAGTTCTCATTTCCTAGATTATTCATAAACCTCTTGACAACTCCCATTGCATGAGCAATCTCTGGTCTCATGCACACCATAGCATACAATAAAATTTCCAAATTTTGAAGCATAGGGCTCTTTGGACATGTGATTGATTTTTTCCTACATTTTAAGATATTTTTCCTTGCTTAATTTGAAGTTCCCTCCCAAAGGTATACTCATTAGTTTTGCATCTTACATATTGAACCTAACTAACACCTTTTTTATGTACTCTTCTTGAGACAATTTTCTATTTTTTATTTTTCCTATCTCTTGTTATTCTCATACCAAAGACTTGTTTGCATCACCCAAATCCTAAATTACAAATGAATTTTATAGTTTTCTTTTGATCTCATCAATATCCTACATGTTAGACCCTATAACAAGCATGTCATCTACATACAATAATAATATAATATAGCTACCATTATCTAATTACTTAAAATAAACATAATGGTCAGAATGACATCTATTATAACCTTGTCCTATTATAGATATGTCAGATTTCAAATACCACTACTTTGGAGCTTGCTTGAGGCCATACAAACTCTTCTTCAACCTGCACACCATTTTCTCCTAACCTTTGACTTTGTATCCCTATGGCTGCTCCATATATATTTCCTCCTTGAAGTCCCCATGAAGGAAAGCAGTCTTCACATCTAACTATTCAAGGTGCAAATATAATACTACTAACAAACTTAAAATAGTTCTTATGGAAGTCATTTTAACAACTGGAAAAAATATTTTATCAAAATCTATAACTTTATTTTGTGCAAACCCATTTACAACAAGTTTGAACTTATACCTCTTTTTGCATCCATCTTCTTCATTCAACCTATAAACCCATTTATTCTACAATTATCTTTTATTTGTAGGAAACTAAACTAAATCCCAAGTTTGGTTATGTACTAAGGAGTCCATCTCCTCTTTCACATTTGCTCCCACTTCTTTCTAGTTTCTACCTACATTGATTATTTATAAATTTTTGGATCACCACTATCAGTCAATAATAAATAATAAATTGAATGAGAGTATTGTTCAAGGAGTCTACTTCCTTTGGTAGATCTTCTAACTACACTTTTAGTAGTTTAAGGTACTTGTTATTTTTGTAGTAGTTATTGCACTTTCTAATTTTCTATCACTTTTGGAATTTCATTTTTAGTGATTTCATCAAGTACTGCATATTCTATATTTGGATTTTCTTGTTTCTTTCCCTACAACTGATTTATTTACATGAGCTTCTCATTAAAGATCACATCTCTACTCCTAATAATTTTATGATTTTCAAAATCCCATAAACGATAACCAAAATCATTAACTTCATATCTAATAAAAGTACATTTCTTGGATTTTGCTTCAAGCTTGGTTCTATTTTCTTTACCAATATGGACAAATGCTTTATAACTAAAAGTCTTTAAAAAAGAATAGTCTACCTTTTTACATGTCCATGCTTCCTCTAAAATGCCACTATCCAAAGGACTTGAAGGCCCTTTATTTATTAAGAAATAATAGTATCCACAGCATTTGTCCAAAACTATAAGGGCAACCCTTCATGTAATCTCATGTTATTTACATACTCCATGATTGTCATGTTCATCCTTTCTAACACACCATTTTGTTGCTTTATTCTTGGAACCGTCTTCTCTCTATGAAACTCATCAAAAGTAATTATCAAACTCTGTGCTACAGTATTCACCTCCATTATTTGATCTAAAAAACATCAACTTATTTTTTGTCTCAATCTCAACCAAAGCTTTCCATTTCTTAGTATCAAAAACACCATATTTTTTTTGTATGCAATAAACCCAAGTTTTTCTAGTTGCATCAGCAATAAAAGTAACATAATAAAAATATCCACCAAGGGATAATACTTCATCTAGTCCCCATACATTTATATGTATGAGATCTAACTTTTCATCCTTAATTTTCTTTCCAACTCTGAGAAATCTATCTCTTTTATATTTTACATACACATAGTGCTCACAAAAATCCAAATCTACCTTCTTTAAATCTGGCAATAAATTCTTTAAGTGGAGAATTTGCATCCCCTTCTCACTCATGTGCCTAGGTTTGTGGTGCCATAATTTTGTATCAACTTCTATAAAATATAAATAAATAGAAGAGTCAACATTACAAATAGATAAATATAATGTACCTATCTTCTCTCATTTTTCTATTACCAATGATCTTTTAGTGACCTTTCATTATTTTTTTGTAAATGTAACTATGCATCCCTCACTTGCCAATTGCTCTGTTAAAATTAGATTTCTTTTCACCTCAAGAACATGCCTCACCTCTTTTAGTAACCATTTGTTTCTATTCTATAATTATATCTATATTTTACCCTTTCCAATAATTTTACGAGGTTCACCATCACCCAAATAAATCTTTCCAAAATCACCTTAAACATAGTCTTTAAAATATTTCCAATGGGGTGTAGCATGAAATAAAACCATTGAATATAACACCCAAGCATAATTAAGATTATCTAATGAAAGGATTAAATCATATTGCAACACATCACCTACTACATTCACTTCCTAATTTTTATCTTGTTGTCCATCTCCTTATTTTCCTTTTTGAGACCAATAATATTTCTTCAGGGGTCCTTTCTTCCTATAATACCATCACATCAATGTTCCTCTAGACTTGAATCTATCATTCTTAGACTTCTCATGATTCTCTAGTCCATTTCCTCTATCCTTTTATCTTCCCCTATTCTCCATAGTTAAAATATTAATTGATGTCTCACCTCTGCTTTTCCATCACATTTCCTCACTAAGAATAACACCAATAACATCATCAAACTTTAAAGTGTTTGAACTAGAGATAGAATTACTCACAACCATGACCAAGCCATTCTAGCATTTTGGTAATGAGAAAAGAATCAAAATATCCCTAACCTCATCATCAAATTTTACTCTTACAAATCTTAATTGATATATGACCATGTTAAATTCATTTAAATGATCAGTAATAGACCTACCTTCTAACATCTCCATATTAAATAAATGCTTCATAATAAATACCTCATTAGAGGTTGAGGTTTTTTATACACTCTATATAATGCCTTTATCACATCCTCTATTTTTTTTTCTTTTAAAATATTGAAAGCCACTGACACTGTCATGCATGGTCATATTATTCCTAGTGCATTTCTATCAAGAACCTCCCATTCTTCATCCTTCATAGTCATTGGATTCTTTGCTATTATGTCTAATAGAAGGAAAATATATTTATTATATAGATAGTCCTCCATTTACATCTTCCATAGCTGATAGTTTTGGCCATTAAACTTCTCGACCTTAAACTTGCCTTCTTCTGTCATTGTTCTCACTCAAACTAGGAACCTTTTTTCTTATAATTTTATCTACCAAATAAACCTTTGGATATGATATCAATTGTTAGGAATATAGAATGTAGAGAAATATTATTGAAATAAAGATGTAAATAAAATGCAAAAAACATAATACAAGAGATACATAGATTTAGCATGGTTCACCCAATATGGGCTACATCCACATAAAAAAGTTAGTTTTCTTATTCAGTCTAATAAATGAAGGAATAAACCTGTAATATATCCACTACAATTTTCTCTTCACTCAGACATAGTACACCATCATGATTATAATACCCTCATATCAAAAGAGGGTTGCATATTAGGTCAAAAATGCACCAACATAATTTCCACCATCAGATCTATGATCTAATAGTGAACAGTCCATATTTAATATGAAATTATAATATTTTACAATGCATTTTTCATAAAAATTTTGCTTCTAGGGTGTTGCCATTGAACCCCCACTAATGGGGATCCATGTAAGTTGTCGCCCCCCCTGGACCTCCATGGAGACCATATTGGGGGGGAAGCACTCACACACACACCCCTACCCCCCATTGGGAACTAGGCATTCTAATAAGATTAGGCTCCACCATCCAACAAAATCAAAATTTGGTAGCTATATCAACCCATTTATGTAAATACTATAATAAATAACAAAGATAACATAGAGTCTAAAGGATTGATAAAAAATCAAAAGAAAACTAAAAATAATGTATGTAGAATGAAAAGGAAGTGGAAGAAAATTGTAATTTTGTTGAATATCGAAATAGATGGTCATGAGGTAAGAAATACATTGTTAGATCTTGGTACCAATACAAATGTTTTAATGCATAGCACATGGGAACTACTTGGTAAACCATAGATAAATGCCATAATTTATGATATTTCAATGGCATATGGCACACCATACTTTCCAATTGGCACTTTAACATATGTTTGAGTTAACCTATTATGGATAAAAATAAAAGTAGATTTTGAACTTAGAGATATGTACAATATATACTACCCATCCTTGTTAAATTTATTTGGGTTTTTGATTGTAATAGTATATTTAAATTTGAGGAGTAAAAAATTACATTCAAAGGAAATCATTTGGTAGTATATTTTCCCTTAGAAATAGGAATATAAGTAGCTTGGTCAGTATAATTTTGGCCAAACGAGGAAAAAAGTGACTTTGATAACCTAATTGGTGTATACACACTAAATAATATTACAAAACTAAAAGATGACCACAAACCAAAGGATGAGGGGGTAATAGAACTAGAACATGAAGAGGTAGAAATAGCCTCAGATGATGAAATTGAAACATGGATGTATGGGGACATAGAGATAATAGTCATAAAGGTACATTACATGAGGAAAATAATGTGTAGATGGAAAGACATTTTTACATTATAAAATCCATTATTGTAGAGAAGAAGGGCTTACCTTATAGAATGAGCTTTGTATAACAAATTACCAAAATTAATCAACATTAAAATTTTAGAAGATTACTTATAATAGATGATGAGGGTATTCTCCCAAGAGGAAATAAGGTTGTAAGACATCGATGACACACTAACCATCACTGTTTCACAATGGTGGAACACCCATAAATCTACCATATAAAGTTATAAAACCTTTGTCCTTTTACTTAAGATAAGGTTTATTAAATAAAATAACTATTTTCTATAAATACAAAATTATGCAGGAACCACAAATCCAAGGATATACATTGAGAAGTGTGAGAAGGTTTGTACTGTAAAAAGAGAAACTGATGGATGCCTATGGGCTTAGTTATTTTATTGGACCTTAGACACCTATCCAAATAAATGGTATATACATTAATAAATGTGATAATGAACTTATAAATAGGAGGACACAAGAATGGGTTTTTATATAACCTTCAACTTTTGGGATCTGGATACTAGGATTTGTTGAGCATCGCAAAAGATAAAAACATTCATATTCATGTAAAACTCCACTACAAAAAAATACCAAAAAAAATTAGAATAATCCATGTTAGGCCATATGGATTATTGGGAAAAAATGATACAATCATAATAAAGTTACTAAAATATGTCTAAATAAATAGTAAAATAAGAGAAGGATGAGGAAAAACAAGAAAACATTAAAGTATAAAATGAGGAAGGAGAGTGGAAACTACTAAATACTAGATAAGATAAAACACAATATTTATACTAACCACTCAAACTTAGAGAGGAGAATATTGCTACAGAGAGCAATCCTAAAATGGAAAAAGTAAGCAATTACTAGGCAAAAAAAGTATAAAAGATATTAAAGTTGTTAAAATAATATGAAGACTTATTCCCACAAACTTTCATAGAGATAAAAGGAATAAAATATGAAGTTGGGACTATGAAAATCTAACTAAAAGAAGATATAAAATCTTTTCAAAAATATCCATATAGGTTGAATCCCAATGTCAAGGTGAAAGTAAAAATTGAGTTGGATAAGATGATAGCTGGCAATATAATAACCTATGTAGAGTACATGGAATACACTTCAATGTTGACTACAAAGAATTGAATAAATCATGTTTTCATGGCACCTTCCCAACACCATTTACCAAAGAAGTATTATAAAGTGTTATGGAAAAAGAGATATATTCCTTAACAAATGGATTCTCCAGGTATCACCAGGTATGAATAACACCTAAAAATGTAACAAAGACTACATTTTCCATAGAATAGGGATCCTTTATATATATGGTTATGCTCTTTGGATTGAAAATTTTGTCAGTTGTGTTTAGTTGTATAATGGTGAATACATTTAGAGATTTTATACATGAATTATTAAAAGTGGATCTTGATTATTAAATGGTGTGTAGACTAATTAAATACCATGTCTAGGCACTATGGCTGATGTTCCAAAGATGTTAACAACTTAACATTTTTCTTAATTTAAAAAATGCATTTTTGCCACAGCATTTTGTACTTTACTAGGATATATAATATGTAAAGAGGGCTTGATGGTATATCTAGTTAGAACTACAATTATCATAAACCTACCACCACCCAAGACATAAAATAAGGTTAAAATAATGGGTTATACTGGATATCACTATTAGTTCATAAGAAACTATGTAGCCATAAGTGCACTAATAGAATACATAGTGAATAAGTGGCATAACCAACCCTTGGATTGGTCAAAATAGTGTTAGGAATCCTTTGACAATTTAAAAAATAAGATTATAGATTCCCCAATACTTTTGTTCCCTAATTGGAAGATCCCCTTCTATATTGATGTAGATGCATCTAACATAGCAATAAGAATGGTGTTGGCACAACCCCATGGAAACATAGATCACCTATTTTCATTTGCAAGTAAGAAATTAGTAAAGGCAAAAAGAAATTACTCTGCCACTAAATGAGGGGCACTAACTATGTTGTATGCGGTGAAAAAATTTAAACATTTCTCATTTTTAACTATATTTATATTCTTTACAGATCATGAGCCACTTAAATATTTGATTAACAAACTAATTATGTAAGAATTTATTATTGGTTAATGATATTCCAATAATTGACTTTAATTTTTTTATAAAACCAAAAAAATTAAATAACATACCTATTTATCTATCCATAATAATTATAGGTGAAGACATAGGACCAATTGAGGATGATTTTCCTAGAAATCATCACTTCCACTTGGAAATCATTCACAAATATATGAAAAGTATTGTACAATTTTTTTCTAATGGATATTTTCTGGAGTATATCCCATTGCAAAGAAAAAGATCAATGATCCAAGCTTTCCCATTTATGCTCATTAAAGGACCATTATATAAGAAAGGAAGAAATGAATTTTTGTAGAGAGTAATATTACCACATGAGTGGAATAACATATTAAGAGAAGCCCGTGATGGAGTTGTAGGAATATATAACTTGGGAAAGAGTGCAAGTAAGAGAAAAATACTTACATGCTTATGGTGGCCAATGCTCTTCAAATATGCACATCAATATGCAATAAATTATGACATATTTCAAAGAGTGGGTAAACTAAATACCAAAAATAAGATGCCACTTCACCCAATGTTAACACTCACCTGATTTGAGAAGTGGGAAATTGATTTTATTAGTCCAATTAAACCTCTAGAAATAAAAATCAATGTTATATTCATTATTATTGGCACAAAATACTCAACAAGATGGGAAAAAACAATACCCACAAAGGATTGTATAGTGAAGATACCAAAAAAATCCTCTTTGAAAGCATAATCACATGGTTTAGATGCCCATTAAGAATAATAAGTGATCAGGGTAAGAATTTTCTCAATAATATAATTGTGGAATTGCTTAAGTAGTTTTTGATCTAGCATAATAGGAATACTCCTTACCACCCTCAAGAAAATGGTATTATTGAGGTGTTTTAAAAATTAATGGAGAAAGTATTGACAAAGTTATGTAATACAGAGATTGGAAATTGGGATACTAATATGCCAGTAGTATTATGGGCTTATCACACTACCTATAAAATATTAACTAAGTATTTTCCCTTTCAATTAGTATATGGGTAAGAAGCAATTATACTAATAGAGTACATACTACCAAGTTTGTGAATTGTAGTAACATTTAGAATGAATGAGAAAGATTCCCTTCAGAAGAGATTGTTAAAACTATAAAAATTGGATGATAAAATATTCTTGACAACATATAACTGAACTCAAGATAAAAGACTCCAAAAATCTTGGCATGATAGACAAATTAAGGTTAAGGAGTTTAAGGTAGAAGATAAAGTTCTACTATATGATATTAAATATAAAAATATAGGAAAGTTAAAGATAAGATGGATTAGACCCTATATATTTGAGGATGTTTTAGAATTAAGAGTAATAAAATTAAGGACACTTGCAGACACACTCATAAAAGGGTTTTTGAATGGAGCCCATTAAAACCCTACACTACAAGAAATTGTGGTGAACCACTATCAAAAGTAGTAAAGGAATTTAAGGGGTGATATTATCCTTCCAACCAGGTGAGTTGAGTAAAGGTATTGTGGTACCTTATGCTATATTTCTATGTACCTAGTTACTGATCATGTTACCTTTCCATTAGGTTGGCATCATCCTTCTAGGAAAGCAAGTCGACTAAGGATATTGTGGTATCCTACACAAAATGTCTAAGTACTTGTTTTTTGATCATGTCAAAACCCCCTAATGGGACAAATAATAAAATTAACAGATCAGAAGAAGAGGGATGACAAGAAACAAAATAAAAAAATAAAAATAATTTGAAAAACACAAAAATAGTTTGAAAAAAAAATAGAATCCAAAAAGTAAGAAGCATGTTAAGCTAGATAAGAACAAAAGCAATTGTTGAATATATTTATGAGTGGTAGTGGAGATTGAAAGATAGAAATATAATAAAGTAGTTGATTTTGTTTCTGTAGAATGATATATTACTTTGGTTAGTTTGAAAATCAAAAATACAAACTAAATACAAACAAGTGGATGGAAAGAACTACTAACCCAATCAAAAATATGAGGAAATAGATGATTTCATAAGGATAAGATCAAAATAAATGAAATAAATGGTGAAAAGACATGTAATTAGGAACCAAATCAATCTAAGTAAGAGAAATGAATTAAAATCATTAATGAAATTAAATACACACCAGAACACCATGATTAATGGATAGCTCAGATGCATTATAAAATAAAGGTTTAGTTAATGATAAATTGACAAATTGTCTGAGCATCAACACTCTACAAAAATTTTGTGTGAAGTAGTAGAACTTAGTTTGAGCCTATTTTCAGATATAAATAACTAGAAAGAATGGAAATACTTTAAGTTTTACCTAAAAAATAGATTAAACAACCCAAGTTTAAAAAGGCATTAGATGAAATCATAAAATCTAGATTTGTAAGATGTCATTTTAGCATGCCCTCTCTAGTAATATATGTAAAAGATATTTATAATTAAATTCAAAAACATTTGGCAAATTTTGACCATAGGGTTTTAGAGACAAAGAGAAGTGAAATGCTACAACTAAATCTCTAAACATAGTAACTAGACTATAAGGTAGAGTATCGCATCATACCAAGGATTAAATTAGATTTATGAAGTTAGTTTCCCTATTTTGGATTGATGGCTAGTACCACAAAGGTACTTCTTAGTCATGCCCACAAAGACATTATGTACTTAGATTATCATTTATATAGTGACTAGACTAATGCATGAAGGGCATAATACTCATAAGTATGATGGAAATAAAAATGTTAACACAATAAAGGTATCATAGTTTATAAAGACAAGTTTCAATCATCGATCCCTTTCAATTTATAAAATTAAGGACTCTAAATTACACTTTACTACAAAGGCAATTGCATGAAGGTGTACTACATAAATGGATAGAATTTGATAACTGCAAGGAGTGTGTAGATTGCATTCGATATGATTTCCACTAGTGTTCAGTATGATCTAGATACTTCACTCTATTAAAAATGCATAGAGAACCTCCATAAGATAAAGAAAGGTACATATGATTTCTATTATGGATCACTCTTAGCTTTAGCCATGTATTTCATGCATTATATTCTTAGTCATAATGGCTTGGTTAAAAGCCACACTATAATTCATACCTATAGTATAATAGGTATGACACTTTCTTGCATAGGAGGAAAAAATAGGAATATGGTAGTTAGAATATTTTGCATATAGAAATAAATAGTCAAAAAATATTACATGTAGGTTAATTTTATCATAGATATAGATAATTTCCACATATAACCCTTTGTTTCAAAATCCACACCACTTCCACTTATCCCCTATAAATAAGTGATGAGTAGATTGAGGAGGTAATTATTAGATATTAAAATTTATCACATGACCCTAGACTACAACAATTCATGAGTGAAGTAGGGAGTAGTTTTCAACCAATGGAGAAATAATAAACCCTTACACTAAATAAACCAATACCACATGTAGCTACAAAAAACTCAATTGTACGTAGATCTCTACACCTATAAAGAGGAGCTAGATAACTCTTGGAAAAGGAAAGCAAAAGAAGAATAAAATTAGAAAATTAAAGAGGAAAAGAAAAGAAAATCAAAGGAAACGAAAAGAATAGAAGAAGAGCAAAGGAAGAAAAAGGAGGAGGAAAAGAAGAAAATGGAAGAGATGAAAAGGAGGAAAATAAAAACATATATGAAGAAGAGAGAAATAAAATAGAAATTAAAAAACATATAAAATGGAGGAGGATATAAAAAAAGAAGATGAGGCAAAAAAGAAAAAGGAAGAAAAGGACCAAGTTGAACAAAAAGCACATGGGAAAGGCAAGGAGTCCATTATTCTTTCTACAAGCTTTACAAAGATAGGGGACACCACCAAAATTTCATTACAAAGTGTTATAGGGATTATGGGAATGATCTAGAGTAACACTGCTACTCCTATGGATCCATTGAAGAGATAACCATTGAATTAACATGGCAAAAATAGATAACTTCAAAAATTATGGTACCCTCAAGTTTTTTTGAGTCTACTATAAGAGGATAAATTATAGTAGCCTTACATAAAATAACTCCCATAGACAAAGAAATGATTGGTGAAGCTCTTATTCATAATGCTCAAGGTGATTGGATGACATGATGTGTCAACCTAGAAGAAGGCATTAAAAAGTGTTTAACTTCCTTGACCACTGCTAGGTCACAATATGATCCAAATATAATGTTTCCCATAAATAAATAGTTGGAAGATATTGTAGAAACTTTTATAAGCCATGCAAGGGCTATAATAGATAAAATCCTAATCAAATTGTGGTCTAGGGAAGAATATAAGGAAGAAGTATTGGGGCCATTAGTGGGAGAAAGACAATTAAAAAAGAAGTTAATATAAGGAATAAATGGTAAAACTTTAGGAAACAATGGAGGATACAACTACTTACCTTTTTTTGTTGACTTAGCTAGCCCCTATGGACTCAGGATTAAAAAAAAAGAGTTGGAGGAGATGGAAAAATAGTTAAGTAATGTTTTTACTAGCTTTGGAGCCTAAATGATTCCATATAAAGCAAAATGATCTAAAATGATATATTTTCATAATCAATACTATTTTACTATTATTGGGAAACTAAGGTTTAATTTCCTAATTAGTAAAGGGGTCTGGATTAATCTAAAAAATATGTGAATATAGTATGTCTAAATTAATGTACTAATTTGCTAAATATAGATTTGGTTAATTAATTACTAAAACTAGAAAACAAGGGGATAGAGTGTAAACTTAATTGATTTTTGGACTGAGACAAAGGATTCTAAAACTACAAATTACTGAGTTGACTAGGTAGACTATCAAAAATAGGACCCATAAGCCTATTTTTTGCCTAGATAGTAACACCAAAAATTGGACACTTTGGGGTCTAGTGTTATAGTCCTTTTCATCTACTTCTTCTAAGCTTTTTGGGTTCTATTCTGATACTTCAAGAGGCTTTGTGTCTAAAATCTCAGGTCTCGATCATCTGTGAAGCTCTGTGTGCAACTCATTCTATCTTCTATGGTCCTAATTCCTCCTTAGGCTTGACAAGTGGTCTTGAATCAACTGAAAAAAGGGGAT
Organism: Torreya grandis; assembly: GCA_037957365.1. NCBI lineage: Eukaryota > Viridiplantae > Streptophyta > Pinopsida > Cupressales > Taxaceae > Torreya > Torreya grandis. Next base: position 897,428 of record JARHVA010005154.1, on the reverse strand, counting down.
AGTGTGTATTATGCACTGAATGTATGATCACACCCCATGTGTGGGCATGTTTCCTACATACTAATACACTGAGGAGGGATCAAGGTCAATGTAGTTCTCCCAAATTGAATATGTATTATGCAATAATGTGTATAAAATGTAAGTATTATGCAAATTTGGAAAAGCTTAATATGACTCGTGACTTGTGTAGGAGCTTGAGTAGGATAGAAATAATAGTGGTTAGTTATATGCAAAGAATAGGAAGATTTGCTTGAGTGTGCTTAGTTTATTTCTAGCTTGTGCCTTTTGAATGATTACCAACCATTCTAAATGACCCTTGAATCAGATTTTATATGGAAACTAATGATCCTAGGTTAGATGACTTTGTGTTAGGCTGATAGGAAAAAACATAAGGATATGGGGAAATCTGATCATTTGAGGCTAAGAGTGACTTGGACAATAGCACTGAAATGTGAACACCCTAAGGTCCAATGCTATAGCCCAACTTATGGTGTTATTGTCCATGGGGATAAGAACCTTAGGGGATAGGTTTGTGCTTGGGAGAGGAGTCTAGGGTAATTGGGGCTGATTCAAGAAGGCTTCAGGTGATTGGGAAGTAGTGAAAACATGCCTAGTGGGTTGTGTAAGCAAGCAAGAAAGACCTATGGTTTAGATATCATAAGTCATGCTCAAGTTGTAAAAATTGCATTTTTATGTGATTACATTTTTCCCCCATTTATTCTAAGTATGCAACTAAGCAAAATAATAGGATAAAGGAGACAAATAGAAGCGTACCTGAACTTACCTATAAGGATAATCCCAAGAATTAGTGTGATGTTGAATTTGTGCATGGTGAGAGCATGTTGTACTATGTGAATCTACAAACAAGGAAAGTGAAAGTAAATTATTTCTTACTAGATATGCTATATATAAAATAAGAACATATAAAGCTAGGTAAAGAGAGAGAAAGGAAGAGAAAGGAATGAATACACCTCACCGAGTACGCAAACTAATACAAAACTTGTTATGCTATTGGGTTGTGTTGAGTGATGCTAGATAAATACTAAACCAAGATATATATCAATGGATGAGCTAAGTGCTCAATCCCCTAGAGGGTGGCTCAAAAATGCAAAGATAGGCCTTTTGGCTCCATCATCACCAACTATGCAAAGTTAATGAATCATGTGTGTGCTAATCAATGTCTAAATTGCGTGTCCAATCCCTCTAAATAAGTGGCTCAAGAATACAAAGGTTAGCTAAACCTTTGGCTCCATCATTGCCTCGTGATGTGAAGCTAAATAGAAAGACACTTGTATAAACTGAATGTCATATGAGATGGCTCATGAAGACCATAAACATTTTGTAATCTGATAATGCTGACATGGATAGCTAAATGTAACTAGAAACTAGGCCAATGTTGGCTACTTTAAAAGATGGAGATTGGAATTCATATAAAAAGTCCCTCCAAACTAGAATCAACTCAGGAACTTAGGTACTTAGTAAGAAAACTTGTATGAAAGTTTACTTTAAAGTGATGCCAACCACCTATAGATGGAGTAAGGCACGCAACTACTGGGAACATGTAAGAAAATGTACTGAACATGGAAAAGAGAAGACCCATGTGCCACACATATTACCCCCAATAACTAGTGTCTGGAACATAAATTCTAAACTAAAAGTTGTATCAACTACCATGTCTAAAATATAAGTGGAAACCCTCATTCCACACATGATTCCCCCTATATCAAGATTCTTTGAGTGCAAAAGTGCTAAAAACTATTAGATTCTGGACTGTACTATTGCAGTAAAACCATGATTGAACTCACCCCTCTACCTGATTTTGGAAAAACTAGAAATTATACCATCTGGACACTAGCACCAAAAACTAGACACTTTGGGGTCTAATACTATAGTCCTATTTTTGGTGCTATTATCTACAGCCAAAACTAAAAACTGGACTGTGTTCTCTATTATTTGCCTAATCTAGCCTACCTATGCTGAATTCTAGAATCTGGACTAAATTTTTTTAAACTATGTTTTTGACCAGTAAGAGATCTAATCTCTATGAAAAAACCCATGTTTATTTCCCCCTCTTTTAAGGGTAGGAATGAAGACCCTTCAATGACTTCCCTTAGAATAGTAAGCCCTGTAAGTTTGTTAAGCTACAAAAATGTTTTATATAACACTGATATTCATGATCTTAAGATATAGCAAAATTTGTAAAGAAAGATTGTTAGATCCATAGGGGTATGCCTAGATAGATATAACAATGTAATATCATGTGTATACGAGAAATATGGAATGTAAGATGTTAGTTTTTAGTTGTTAGTGGTATGGAGGGATGGATCATGATGTCCATCATGGCATCCAAGAATAAAGGTAAATATATGATTGGAATCATGACATTGCACATAAAGAGAAATGATCAAGCAAATAATCATACAAATCAAGAAGCAAGAAACACACAAGGATGGAAAAGGGTCCAAATAAACATGCAAGGCATATAAGGCATGTTCAAATGCTGCATACACACATAAAAGGAACAAGCAAAAATTGGCACAAGGGTCATACACACATAGAAAAGCACACACAAAGGACATTGGTAAATGTCCAAAGGCACACACATATAGATAGGAGCAAAGGACATTTGGAAAATATCCTAAAATATAAACAAGAAGCAAACAGGAACTAGAAAATGCAAACACATCTAGCTAATCAAAGTGAAGAGTGGAAGCATGCAAAGTACTGGAGGAAGTAAACATGCATCTAACTCTAAAAAGCGAGAAGCAAAAGTATACAAGATATGTAATACAAGACTAATGTACATGCTATGAAATACAAAGTGTGATAAATGCTAATGGATGTCTATGTAATATATGTGTAAGGAACATATTATAACAAAATGTCTAAAGTGTGTAGTGTAAAAATGACATAACCTAGATGGTGTAGTCATGTAAAGTGTGCCCCCAGTGGGTAGATGTATCGATATGTAACTAGAATTTAGACGTAAGATGCCCCCTCGATAGGTGGAGTAAATTAATCAAGGATCTGGATGCACTGTGCACACTCAAATAAGATCAAGTGAAGCATGGTAGTATAGATAAATCGACAAACAAGTAGCATAGAACAATGTAATGTAAGTCTAGCATAGTGTTTTAGTAATGTAGGAACCTAGATGATGCATATAATTGACATATTTTTGTATTTTTAGAATAAGTTATGTATAGTCAAGAAGAAGAGGACTATATAAAATCAATGTGATAAAGGAAAGTATGTACAAACATAACATCATAATATAATAGATACTAGGCTAGGGGTGGGAAAAGATCCCAAGATGGAGGCTACTGGGGAAAAAAATGGAGGAACAAATTACAGCCATCATCAAATGTATAGAGATCATCATCATTAGTATTATCATATGATATAAATGTTGTGTTTTTGGTGTCATGAACTCGAAGATGAACTTAAGGTTGCTCTAGTGGTGGAGATGATATTGTTTCTCTTGGTCATTCAGCCCTGTTGGTGAGTGATTTCATTGGAAGTGGTGTTGGTGTTACTAGTGGAGTTGTGATTTGAATAATGCCTTGATTTTGTAGTTTATCCAATCATTTTTGTAAAGCTATATATGAGTTTGTATCATGGCTAGTGATCTTGTGAAAAAGGCAAAATGGCTTACCTTCCTTTTTTGATAATTTATTGATAGATCTGTCGTACTATAGGAAGCTTGATTAATTTGTGATCAAGTAACATCTATAGTAAAATCTATGGTTGATGATGTATACTACCTGCCTGGATCTAAACGACTATCCTTTTCATTATAGAAGTAACCATGTTAACTATAAGATGCTTAATAAGTGCTCTAGAATCATCTCAATATTATCTTGGGCCAATTGGTGTAAAGTTTAGTCCACATAGATAATCATCTGTGAGTGTGGGTGTTATATCATCATTGTTTGAGGTAGCTTGGGAATTTGTATCAACATCATGCACGTAAGATAACTCTAAATTTACCACAAGGGGTAATTGTGATATATAAGTCTCAATAACTATAGTAGGAGAAGGTGATGATACTAGAAGAGTGTATGTATTAGTTTGAGGGGTTGTATTCATGGGAGAAAATGGCACTACGAAAATGGTTGTTGGTGATGGCATAAGTGTAACAAGTGTTTTTACTATGACTATTAGTGTGATTGGAACTATTATAATTGATTGAGAAGATGGAGTTTGAGAAACATAAGATGTGATGGTTTCTCCCACCTCATATGTATGTATTTTATCTAGACGAATATGATGAGGTGGTGACTACATAGTAAGAGAAGGTATCCCATCTAGTGAAATAGTCAAAGATGACTCTGTAATAAATGGTTGATTATCAGTGGGATATGTGTAGAGATATCCATCATGAATGAATTTGGCACATCAATGTAGAGTAAAAGGAACAGCTTACATAGATCCAAGTAAAAGATTATAATGGAGAGGACTAAGCAAAACCTAAAATTAGGTAAGGGTTTTTGGCCTTGCTATGATATCCAATGCAATGGCACTCAATGTTTGTCCTGTTATATCATCAAACCCTTTAATGGTCTTATATGATTTCTACATGGATGCCCTATCTACACCCATATCCTATAAGAATATGATATTGCATATATTTATTCTGGCACCACTATCAACTAGAACTCTCTTTACTACACTAGTTTTAATTTGAATTTGTATGAATAGTGGTAAATTTTGATCAATAACTATTCAAGATGGTGTGTCATATTTATCGAAATAAATGGCATCTTCAATAGTTTTTAGTGTATTAACCACAAATGCAAAATAAGCAAGCTCAAAGTTAGCTGGTATGGAAGTATGAGTGAGTGCTTGATAAAGAATGTCCTTAAACACATTAACTTTTTAGAGCAATTCTAACATTGAAATTTTTACTAGAGTATTATGCAACTTATCCACAATATCATATGCCTTGGTTGCATCTATTTGTGTAATAGGCCCAAGTCAGGGATGGGATTAAGTAGGTGGATTATAGGGTTCCTAGGTGGGTGGAAGAGGGATAACAGCATGTTGAGTAACAACTCTAACCACATTATCCATTATCTGTATAGGATTAGTACTGTGTGTAGGAGGAGAGCATAGATAATTGATAGGGTGGGGAAGTGGGGTAATGGTAGCTTGAGCAACAACTCTAACTGCATTATCCATTATCCATATAGGATTAGTAGTGTGTGCAGGAGGAGAGCATAGATAGTTGGCAGGGTGAGGAGGTGGAGGGATGAAGGGTGCATTTGGGATCTCTGGTGATAGGTAGTAACCTGTGGGATGGTAAAATCAACCATGAAATACTAGTCATTATAGAAGATGGGTTCCATAAGAGATGGGGTAAGAAGTGTCTTAACATATGTAATAATAGTTTGTTGAATATCATTCCATACTAAAAAAAAAAACATGTAAAGCAAAGAATGAAACTTTGTACTAACATGTGATAAACATCATCATTCATGTACATGATATGGCCTATTATAGTTTCCTTATTATTTGCAAGAAATGTAAAAAACATTTGTAAATAAGTATCATTTTTGCAATTTGGTTATGTATGTAAGGTGATACCTCAAGATGCAATAAGACCTACTGTATGCACTTAAGGATTTTTTAAGAATATTATTTGCACAATACTATGAACTTTTGAATTTGAAAATGATTTTTTTATTTTAATATTCGATCAAAATTTGCAAAAAGTAAGAAGAATATTCTAGAAAATTATTGGAAATTAAGTGATGTAACTAGGGTTTGAAATGAATTTTTTTTTCAAAATTAATGCAATAATTTGAAAATTTTACTGAGAATTAGTATATTAGACTTGAAATATATAAGCAAAAATCTAAAAATATTTCTAAAATTAGTAGAATATTTTTCCTAGTGGTCTAGAAGTGGTTTCGTGCAAAAAGGACCTAGTATGTGGAAACTAGGGTTTTAGTGAATTATTGAAAATATTGCACTTAAATTTATAGTTTTTTATTTGTAAATTCCAGAAAAATATGGCAAAAAAATCAAAAATAAATAGCCCTAAAGTTTCTAGGGTTTTTGTGTGAAGATTTGAAATAAGTCAGGTTCACCAAATGTTTTACTGTTTTTGGGAAACTAAGGTTTAATTTCCTAATTAGTAAAGGGGTATGGATTAATCTAGAAAATATGTGAATACAATATATCTAAATTAACCTATTGATTTACTAAATCTATATTTGATCAATTAATTACTAATAATAGCAAACAAGGGGATAGAGAGTAAACTTAGTTGATTTCTAGACTGAGATAAAGGATTCTGGAACTATAAATCACTAAGCTGATTGGGTAGACTGTCAGAAATAGGACCCCAAAGTATATTTTCTCCCTAGACAATAGTGCTAAATATTGGACAATTTGGGTTCTAGCATGATAGTCCTATTTTTGGTGCTATAGTCCTTTCGATCTGCTTCTTCTAAGCTTTTTGGGTTCTATTCTGATAATTCAAGAGGCTCTGTGTCTAGAATCTCAGGTCTCGATCATCTACAAAGCTCTGTGTACAACTAATTCTATCCTATAGGGTCTTAGTTTGTCCTTAGGCTTGACAAGTGGTCTTGAATCAACTAGAAAAAGGGGTTAGTGTGTATTATGCATTGAACATATGATCACACCCCATGTGTGGGCACGTTGCCTATATACCAATACTTTGAGGAGGGATCAAGGCCAATGTAGTTCTCTCAAATTTAATATGTATTGTGAAATCTTGTTTATGAAATGCAATTATTAAATGAATCTAGGCAATCTTGAGATGACTCATGACTTATGTGGGAGCTTGAGTAGGCTAGAAATAGCAGTGGTTGGTTGTATGCATAGAATAGGAAGATTTACTTGAGTGTGCTTAGTGTATTTCTAGCTTGTGCCTTTTGAATGATTTTCAACCCTTCTAAATGACCCTTGAATAGGATTTTATATGGAAACTAATGATCCTAGGTTATATGACTTCATGTTAGGTTGACAAGGAAAAAGATAAGGATCTAGGGAAATCTGACCATTTGAGGCTAAGAGTGACAAGGACAATAGCGCTAGAAAGTGGACACCCTAGGGTCCAGCACTATAGTTCAACTTATGGTGCTATTGTCCAAGGGGATAGGGACCTTGGGGGATAGATCTATGCCTGAGAGAGGAGTATAGGGTAACTGGGGCTAATTCAGGAAGGCTTTGAGTGACTGGGAAGTAGTGAAAACATGCCTAGTGGGTTGTGCAAGCAAGTAGGAAAGACCTATGGTTTGGATGTCATAAGTCATGCTCAAGTTGTATAAATTACATTATTATGTGATTACAAATACAAGGAAAAATGGACTCAATGTATATATATGTGAGGATATGGAGGATTATATCACTTACCTTAGTAATCATATGGATAATATGGAACTCAAGATCAAAGGGCATGAAACTTAATTACACATATTGGACAACTCCCTAGCTTCAAATGACATAGTGATGGTGGCCAAAGAAAATGTGGCCATAGATAATAAAATTATAGAATCTAAGGCAATCATCCTACATCAAGACACATCTTCTAAAGAGATAATGAGCATATATGGAAAACATCTACCTTAAGGAGAGGAATCCACACCTTGATCAAATTTTTGAGAAGATAATTTTTGTTGCAAAGTTAGATAAGTTATGTTTTTCACCTTTCAACATCTTTAGAGTTATCTTGAGGATAAGATAAAGTTATAAAAGAGGAAAAAATGTTGGAAGGATCTTCATCATTAAAAATACCAAACTGTAGTTACCATAGACTATTTACCTTTACTGCATCAACATAGAACATGTCCAGACTAATAGGTCAGAGGCTTCTATTTATTGGGCCACACAATAAGGAATTAAGCCTTATGATAAGAGAAGATGACCTAGTTGAATAAAAGGCATGTCTCACACAGGCATGACCATTGAATTGTAAGATATCGAGTCATATTTGTACCACAACATTATAATAGAGTAGATATAGCAAAGAGAAGAGTTATAATAGAATAGTGAAGACTAATAAGAGGTTACAATGCATAATAACCTTCATAATAGCATACGGTGGTATATTATAAAGAGATTTGATAACCTTCTTTTCAAAGGTTATTATATCAATATAAATAAATATAAGTTAGAGTAAGAATTATTGTGTACTATGTACTAATTACTCTAAATAAGCACACCTATTTATTATTAATGAATGAATATGATGAGTTTCTAACAAATTCTAAACTTTGTTTCACATTAGTCCTAATTAAAATTAAATTAATTAACATAAACATCTATATCCAACAACTTCATATTTTATGTCAAAAATCACATGAAAGAGGAATGGAATTTTGAATTTCATTATCAACATTGGAAATTGAAACATCCTTATTTGGAGAAGGGGAGAAGGAAGGAGAAATAGTTATCTTTTCTACCTTTTTAAAAGTAACCTCACTTTTGAGAGGAATACTAGCTTTGTTATGAACACTTGAAATATCAACATTTTCATTGTTAAAATGAGAAATAATAGGATATACATATACATTTTCCACTTATAAATATCAATATCATATGTAAAAGGAATATTACTATAATTAGAATGCAAGTTTTGAGATGCACAATTGTCATTTTCCACATGTAATGGAATTTTAATCTTTTTTGCTTTATATTGTGGAATTTTAAAAAGAGAAGTAGCAAAAGTTTTTGATAACCTAGGATTAGTCTCAAATAGTTAATCACCAATAAGGGGTTCCTTTGGAATTATATTATTGATTTCTTTCACTTGATTTGGTAGAGATACAATCAAAAGAGTAGGGGAAGAACATGCATCTACACTAATTTCCTTAACATTTTGATCATCACTTGCATAATATTATTCATAACCATCATGGCAGTAATAATTGTCATCATCATTATAAAAATAATCATGTTATTCATTAGTATCTAGCACACAATCTTGGTAATTTTCCCATTCAGTATTGTAATTATAAGGAATGCCTAAGAATGCATCAACTTGATGAGGGGGAAGAGATTCTTTATTAGCCATTTTAAATTTTTCAAAAATTAAAATGAGAACAAGAGGATAAATGAAAACTAATGCTAACACATAATCCAACATAAGAGGAGATTAGAATTTAATTTGAAACCCTAAGAAGTCAATTTTAAGAAGGAAACCCTAGGGTCAAAAGCTAAGGTTTGACTATGTTCAATAAATAAAATAGGTTCATCAATATGTTTTATTAAAATTTTGATTAATAGAGTTTAATCTAATATGAAAAAAAATAAATTTAAACTAAATGAATAATCAAATGGACATTTAAATATGCATCTACTTACAAATTAATGATATATGAACAATTAGGGTTTTCGACCAAAATAGAGAGAGATGAGCAACTTATATTTTTATAAAAAAGAAAATTGTAGGTGACTATGTATGAATATGAGATTGACTGAGATATAATTTTATCTATTTGTGTTACTATCATGATTTCCTAGGATAATATCGATGGATTTAGAATATGGCACCATGTTATGTTGTCCTTATGGATCATTATTATCCAAGTCTCTCTTGCAATAAAAATATAAACTAGTTATTTATGCAAGTCTACCTAAAGATATGTTTTAGCCTATCATGGATGTGTGGTCATATGTTATAACTAGTATTTCACCTTATTCTCTTCAAATAACCCTAGTGAAATCCTACACACAAACTAAACGGGGATCAAATACAAAAATAGGTAAAAATGGGAAAGTCAGAATGGCCAAGCTAGTCTCAAAATCCCATTGAAATGAGTGCTAACTACATATCCCCAAAATAAGGACCTCAAATTAATGTATCCCTCCCTCTAATGTGTGTGTGTGTGTGTGTGTGTGTGTGTGTGTGTGTGTGTCTGTGTGTGTGTGTGAGTGTGACTAGATCATATACGGTGTGGATCTAAATGTTCTTCACTTAGGCCCTTTTTTTGTCAAAGCATGTAGTCTAGATATGATATTATAAACTTCAAATAAAATGTAGGTGTTAATCTTGTTGTATTATGGTTTTATTTATTATGCTAGTGTTAAATTTATAAGTTTTATATATAAAATGCCTTAGGGGACCTTTTAAATAAAATATTCCCAACCTAAATTTTTAAAAACTAATTAACATGCCAACCAGCTCCAAGAAGGGTAAAATCATCATAAAAAGGGACCCAAAATAAATGTGTGTTGGAAGGGTTCTAAAATGTGCTTTGGATAATACCAAACCTTTCAAATAGCCCAGTAGGGTGAGATAGTCCAAATAGGATGGTACTATCTAAAAACAAGAAAAACATAGAACAATAAAACTTCATCAAATACAGTGAAATTAGTGTAAAAAGAGTGATAAAAGAGACATAGGACTAAAAAACAACATGCATCAATGGGATCTTGATTCAACATTAGTAGCTTCTAAATTCAAAAGTTGTAAAAGACATAATACTTTTGTTTGCTTGACCAAATTTGGGTGTTTACATAGTGTGACTATCACACATACTGATGTAATAAATGGCAAGTCATAGTTGATTGTCTTATAATGTGACATACTTTGTATAACTTTATTTTGATATCTTGGAATTCATTATAGTGGTGTCCCTCTTGTCCACACTCAATACACCATATAGATAACTTAGTTTATTTGCTTCCTGAAGTTCATCTATCTTACATAATATTACATCTAACTTAGCATCAATTTTTGTAATGCTAGGAGGGTATTCTCCATAGTCCTCTATTTTTTCAACTCTAATGGTAGTAGTTCTTGCCTCAAATATTGTGGTAAACTGAGCTTAGGCTATAGTAAGCTAGATTTTTCTTCACAAACCTTGTACAAACCAAGTAGCTTTGTTTGGATCCTAAAATCAGAAAATTGCCCTTTTAATCACATTTTAAAACTATCAATCATATTTCCATATGAGTTCTCCAAGTTTTTATTTGTTTTATTTAAAATATTGGATGGTTTGGATAACACACTTCTGTAACTTTAATTCTCCTATCAATTTATATTTGACCTATTGAAGGGTTATAGATGCATGATTATTATTAAAGATGAACTCTAAATATAAATCGGTCAAAGCTCCTATAAGTTCACACATCGTGTCTATATCATCTATCACTCCTTTAACCTTCCACTATATTTTAAAGGTCAAAAGTACTACTTCAGGTCAATTGACCCATTATATGACATCAAGGTAACAAATGCTCCTATAGGTAATGATAAGTTTCCTATGATTATGCTAGTTATGAATGGTTTGATTGATGATTTCACTAGTATCTATAAACTCAATATGATGGTGCTTATAGTACCAAGAATTTTGAAATAAATGACTCTGCTATCTTCACCTCCACTTTCCTTCTTATGATTATCTAATATTTTTGTGACTTTTTCAAACCACTTTGTAATTATTGTTAACTCTCTAAAACAATTTGGTCTACTATTCTCAATAATTAAAATAGGCATATAAGATACATTCTGTTGGAGTCAATGAACCATACTTAAAGTATCTATCATGACCATCCTTGAACTTATGTTTCATCATTGATTCTTAGAAAGACTACCCTTCCCATTCCAAATATAATTGTTTCCTTTGTAGTTTCTCACTAAACCTATTGTTAAGTTGTTATAAATGCCCTTCAACAGCCTCTTCGTTGTTTCTTTGTTTTATTACCTCATCTCTTTCCATGTTAGTTTACAATTCTTGATCAGTCTCTACATTATATATGGTTCTTTCATTCCCTTCAATCTCTTCCTATGTTTTCTGACCTTCAATTTTGGTTTCTTTTTTGGGAGGTCTATTTCCTCCCCTTCTCTTTGCAGCTTCCCTTCTAATTGTACTCGTAACTACATGGTGGCTCTTTGTCTTCTATAGAGTTTTGCTTGTTTCATATTTTATGTTATTACATCTCCCTTTGAAACCCCATAAATATTTTATCATCTTACTTCTATGTGGCATCCATGCTCCACGTTTTGGTTTAAATCTTATTCATTTAACTCCCTTTGATTTGCATCCCCATAATGCCCTAAGTGACTATTTCATGTTATTTGGAATCAACACCATGGCCTTTTCCACAACTAACATTTTTAACATCATATGGAGTCATTTGAAAAAAATCCTCTTATCCCTCTAACAAACAAATCATATGCAATTTCAAATGTAATATACCCATGAATAGTAAGTTCTAAAATGTACCTATCAATTGCAACAAATTCAATGTTTAGATACATTTTATGTCAATCACACAGGTCCATTCAATGTTAAGGTTGTGCTTTCATTACAATTTTTCTTTAATTTGCATAAAATGTTCTATTTTATGGGGTCTAAAGCAATATTACTTGAGTCTACATAGCCATGTTGCTAGCAACTTAGGTAATTCACACTAGAATATTTCATATATTTATCCATGGATATGATTAAAATAATCTCCTCTACAAACATTCATATTCTTATAATTTTTATCTATGAACTTATGTATCCTTGCATCTAGCCAAATCTCAAGGTCTCTTTGACTAGGTAACCATTTCAACATATTAAGGTTCCAACAATGGAGCCATTTTTAGTAGCAGTCCTTGGAATCTCTCATTAAGACATGCTATATGTTGTAGTTCATGAAATTTTCAATGAGACGGTGAATTAATATAAGATTTTATAGACCAAATTAAGGCTAAACTTGGTGCAATAAATTACATAAGACTTTCTTCTTTTACATAACAAATTTATATGCACGTATTATCATTCTTATTCTTTTATGTAAGCAAATTAACCATTAAACGAGAATGCATTCATTCACAAGAAAGTTATACTTGATTTAATATATATTTTTATAAAGTACAAGAGACGTTCTACATAAAGTTACATAATCAAACTATTCACGAGAATTCTTTCTCTCTCCAACTAACATTTCTTTTTAAAAAAATAATATATATAGGCTTCAAAGAGATTATTGCTCTTCATCTTCTTAATGCTTCCTTTTATGTGTTGAAGTATTCTAGGTACCTGTTCAAACTTCCATGTGTTTCATCAACTTAGACAAGTCTATCTTTTATATAAAATATGTTTCATACTTAACTTACAACAATATGTACAAATTATACTTCACACCTTCCTACTAACGTAAGGATATTAAGGTTGGGGCTTAATTTCTATATATTGATATTTTAAGGAAGGAAAAGGGATCATCTATATTTTATAATTGTAACTCTACTCTCAAGTAATTTTCCCCCTCAAAGAGGCTCGTAATATCTAAATATAAGCAAGGTTTGTGTAATTATTTCTAAGTTCATTGAGTAATGTATTCCATTTTCATATATTATTATTATTATATTTGATTTATTTATGCAAAGAGGTTCATAACAACATTGATAGAGTTAGTATTATCCCTCCTTTTTTAACCCCTACAATTGTATAAATAAATCATAAGTTACAAAATAGAAAATGCAAAACAATAACAATGTCATTGAAGTGTTCTAAAATAGGCCTAGAATTTCAACTTAACCATGCATGTCAATTCAAAAAAAATTGACGGATAGCTCTTTTAGGTAACTATAAAATGTAATATTTCCTTAAGTCTTTGTCTTCTTACAAACACTACCATTTATGTAACTATACATGTATTTTTATAACAATATAAAACTAAACTATATATAGTTGGATAGAATGTTTTCTAAAACCATTAGCAATTATAAATCTAAATATTATTATTTAAATGAAGGGAAACTTAAAAAAATTACGATCTACTATTTTTTGTGTTGGAATTATTTACAGTCAACTAGAATTTCCCCCATTCATATATGGTTTGAAGCACTAAAAATAAGTTGTAGGTCATCGATTTATAGACTAATTGCTAAGTGTTCAGTGATCAAATGAGCTAAATATCTTATCTATTTATAAATGAACAAGTTAAAAATATTGTATGTTAGATTATGATTTATTAAGCTTAAAATTGATAGAATCAAGACTAATCGTGTGCATTGTGTAACGACTATATTGACTAGAGTGTAGGATTTAAAATTTAAAATATTTTCCACTAGTAACCATATTAGGGTAATGGGATTGCAAGAAAAGTAAATATATTACAAAAGCTTGTAAGAGAAAGAAGAGGGTAAAGCATAAAGCAAAAAAAAAAAAAAACTTATTTTACTGAAGGAGTTAATTTTTTTGGACATCTTTAACTTGACAACTCGTGACTCTTGAGTAATGTAATGAGTTAGTTTGTGCCTCTAAAATTTAGGTTGAAGAAAACACCTTGAAGTTGAATCATGAGGTAAAGTGTTACCTTATGTCTCTTAAAAAGTGCAAGTATGTGTTGGGACATTTCTTCGATGAATGAAGTTACACATCTTTGATCTTCATAATTAATAAGATATCAAAGAGAGCCCAAATTTTTTTGGAAGAGATAATAAAATCTAACCACATATCTCATATTACATTGGACCCCTAAATACAAAATTCTCATAAAATTCTAGAAAATTATTATAAAATTTACATACATGTTGATGTCACTGAATATAGTCCTGTGACTCCATGCAATGGTAATGAGAGAATACCTACAATTGGCCAAAGGAAATCTCAAACCAAAACGAGACCTTACTGTATTTGGTAGGAATAATTTGCCCATCTTCTTTTTAAGATAGTGCTCCAAATAGCTATGCATATTTGTTGAAAACAATTTAGATGGTTTTGTCCAAGTTTATTTTATATAGGTTATGTAGATCTCATCCCTATGAATATTTCTTTACAACATGTGGGGAAAAAGTATTAGGAGTTAAAAAGACATAAATTGAGCATAGCAAGTGTTTTTGATCCCTCAATGTAAATATAATTTCATAAATGACTGAAAAGCCTTAAATAAATATTTATTATGCGCAATTGTTATATGTGTTATACTTCTTAATCTCTAAAACAACCTCGCCACATAAAATACTGCTAAATATCAAATTTAACTAAAATAATTGTATGTGAAATTGACCATTTTACTCTCAAGTTTTTGGATAATACAAAAATGAGAAACCTATCACCTTAAATGTAACCAATACTATCCAATCTACGTCCCCAAATCTCTAAAACTAAAATTTGGAAAATACCCAAATTTTCATTGACATCATGGAGCTGAAAAGATTCTATCTTAATACAACATACCATTGCATAAACGAAACATATGGAAGAGAGGAGCATATTGTAGAGACTCGAGGATCAGCTAAGAAAATTGGAGTTGGAACTTGGGAGGAGCGTTTCCCAGAATTGAATACCCAAAAAGATGTTGGCGAATACTGCGCGTGGTTTGTTTGTTTGGGTAATCTAAACATGTATTACAGTGCCCATCCGAGCGTGGTGAGCGCTTCGTTCCGAGGCAGCCGAGCGTATCAAATGAAGAATATCCGGAAGATTCTGCCATTCTCAGATTTCTTACGTAAGAGCTCGCCGTGTCACGTGTGTGCGGATTTACGTTAATGGGGATTCGGGATTCGTCAAGATTAGACATGAAGCTTCTTGCTCTCAGTACAAAAATGAGCAACTCGCTTGTCAGCAACGACAGAATGAGACTGTAACTTCATTTTAGTCACTCGAAATCCGGTGGCTGTAAACATTCATGGCCGATCCATTTCAATCCTCGATGACGAAAATAAAAGAAAGCATCGTAGGACAACTACAATGACCGTCGTTTACTTACAGGCGAGATCGTTTGCAACAACGCTCGAGGCGGTAACTTCTCTTTTAAGGGAGGATGACGTCACATGCCTATGTAGTTTTTTTTAGGGCATTGTACTCCACATCTGGGTTGTGTAAATTTGATATTTTATATTAATGTCTACGAATAATTATAACTGGGTAATGGGACTGAAAAGACCAGTACATTTTATGTACAAGCCTGAAAAAGGGAAGATAGATTAAGAATAGATAAAGAAGACCAGAAACGAAACAAAATTTATGCCACATGTGTTGAGTTCATGAGATCATGCACTCGACAAATCTTAAATTTTAGGTGGACTCATTAGCTTGTTTGCACCCCAAAGGTAACAGTGCAAATAATAGATCAGCGCCTTAGAGTCTCTTATTATCAAAAGTTTCTTCTCAAATAGTTAGACTCTGTACACGGATATTTTCTAGGTTATAAAATAGTCCGGTTAAGGTGATGTCAGCAGGCATTTTCCTCAGCTTTGCGTACATGACAGATGGTCTACACACACCACATTGCTAAAAAAAACCATGTTAAATCATGTCTGTTGTCGCAGATTTTAAATTAAAAACTTGTATAAATAGATTTTAAATTTAAAAAATAAGTAATCTTATAAGAAATAATAAGGTAATTGACATATTTAATAACCATGTCAGATATATTGTCAGTGACTTACGTTATAGTTGAGCATGCATGGAATGTTAGTATGGTCAGTGTACAAAGGGCTCCAAGCGCATTGAGAGCATGCTTTTAGCTCTCATATGTGGAACCTAAGTAGTTGTTCCTTATTTTAAAGTGTAGATATTTTTTTAGTAGTTTTTAAACATCTAATAATGCATGAGACCACTCCAACCAAAATTATAGATGCAGTAGCCCCAGCGCAGAACCCCTCCCAAGTGTAGAACCCCTCCATAGTATTCACTAGATGGTTAAAGAAGTGAGTTTGTAAGTTAAGACCAAGGATTGTCCTAGAATAATGTTTGAGGAAGCCATATGTCCCTAATACACATATATGATCTCCATAATGAATAAGAGCTTGTGTTTTATCTTTTTAGTGCATTGGGGTGATTTACCATTAACATAAAGATTAAATGAATTGGCATAGGCTACATCTAACATGAAACAATCCAAAACAGAATTCAGATCTAATTGATGTGTAAAAATAATAAACTAATATAAATAAAACATTTTGACAAACAATGAACTAGGCAAAATAGCAAAAGTGATGAAATAAATATGCGTTCATAGAATATTGAAAATTTGAGATTAGATATGGGTTGTGCAAGTGCTTGTGCAACCTTGTATGAAATATAGATTCTTATCTCTAGAAGAAAGGATTTGGCTCATGTTTATCTATTGCTGAATATGCCTTAGTACAGATTCGACCATTGAATTTATTCTAATTGTGTTTCTATCAAATTTGTTCTATTGTGCCAAATTCGATCTATTGCATTGAATTTGTATTGTGATTTGTTTTGGATTTTGATTTTTTCTTATGTAGGTGTGATGTATGATGCCATACAGTCTGGTATTTTTAATTTTTTGAATTCATGTGCAGTTTGTTTAATTTGATTCTTTTATGTCTTTTTGACCTAGTTTACTAAAAAATGCTCAAATGAAGAACAACAAAAGGGTTATGGTTTGGGAAACCTCAAAAGAGTTGCAACTACATATCCTAAGATTTATGTATTTTAAATGAGGACTGACATACCATAACCAAGAAGGAATTTCTCCAAAAACACTGTTGTTAATTAGTGTCAATGTTTGAAGTGAGAATTGTGTTGAAATCTAGGGTGGAATTTGACCATCAATTTTACATGATAGTGATTCTAATGTGGATAACTAGAAGGATGAAATCCAAGTTGTGTTGATATTTAATACATAATTAGAGAGAGACAAATAAATATATGTTTTTAAGGTTATGACATAAAGTTTCAAAAATTGTTTGGTGGTGGTTTAGTGAGAAAGATGCCTTTTATAGAAGATGGAAATGGTGAAGAAGAATAGCTTTTATTGAAAATATTTCCATCATCACAGAATTCAGTAAAGGAGGAAAGTTGAGCAAATGAGGATAAAATAGCCCCATATAGTTGGTTAGCAAAGTGATCCATAAATGAGAGCAAAAAGAGATTTCCCAAGGAGACTAGGATGTTATCAGTTAGCTGATTAGTATGAAGTTGTACTGGTCCCTAAGAAAATATAGATTCCCTAGAGAAGTTGGTATGCTTACACTTAACTGGTTGTTAAAAATGTTAATATCTTAGAGAGAAGAAACTTTACCAAGGGAAGTTGGTATGCATCCATTGAGATCAATAGACGTGAGATAAGAAAGCTTGCCTAGAGAAGTTGGCATGCTGCCACTGTGTTGGTTGTTGAAAAGGCAAAGATATTGGAGAGAATAAAAGCTCAAATGAAGAACAATAAAAATATTATGGGTTGGGAAACATCAAGGAAGTTGCATCTACATATCATGCACATTAGAATCAAACCCAATGTAGTTATTTGTGTCATGTAAATGGAATATTGAGTAACTACTTTTCTTCCTCTTCTCTAGATATGCAATACAACTACATGAAAAAACACTTAGACCTTCTTTTGGTACAATTGGATGTAAATTAGATGAATTCATAAAGCTTGAACTAGTTAAATTATCAAAGTGGAAGACTTCATTAGCAAGTTATAGTAATATATATGACAATTTAGGCTCTAACTTGAAGGTAGGAGAGGATCAATTGCTCACTAAACACCTAGACTATTCTTGATTGATACTTGACAAATGACTTGAGATGACTTGGTATATATAGGGATATCTAGGACATGGCATGTGCTAAGGCCAACCATGGAAATGTGTAATAAGATAAAGTCATGACACATGAAATTGGGCCAAGGTGGGAATGACCCACAAAAAGGCATTGGACAAGTCACTGAACTAGTCTCAAGAGAAGTAGATGCCCATAATGTGGAAAGTTTCCCCAAAAATGTACAAATTATACTCAAAGTTGGAAAAAAATGGTGATTGTTGAAGACATGTAAACGGCTCAAAGGCTAGAGAGAGGCTAGTGTGGGGTAGAAAATATCATAAAAATATATAAATATACACAATGGACTAACTGTGAAAAATGGGTATTAAACACTATGAAAAAGGGGCTTGTACCAAAATTGGATGTCTACATAATTCCCTTACTTTGATGTGTGCATGTGAGTGAATGCATGTGTGCGTCAAAGTATAAAAATACTAATTTAAATCACATTCCTTGACTTATCCATGGAAGGATGGATGAATTGAATGATGCTTGAGATAGGCTCTATCCACACAAATTTTATCATTTCTTTAGAAAATCTAACATACTTTAAAACAACAGCCAATTACAACAAGTAGTCAATGTCATATCTTGTCGTAACAAATATAAAAATGCAACTAAACTTTTAAATAATACAAAGAGTATATACTTTCTTGTATGTAAACCACATTGTTGTAAATTGTATTAAAAAAACTCATTCTATTCATTTTAATTATAAATTTTAAGACAGGTTGTAATGAAATTACTATACCATTAATTAAGTAGAATCATTGTATGATTGAAATTAGAGAAAAATAATGAAGTGTATGACTAAGACACTTTGAGGGGGAAACCTCAAAAACATTACAATAAGAATAGAATTCACAATATAATGGTATAATACTAACCACTAACTCATATATATATATATATATATGTATATATATATATATATATATATATATATATATATATATATGTATATATATATATATATGTGTATATATATATATATATGTGTATATATATATATATATGTGTATATATATATCTATATATATATATATATATATATATATAGATATATACACATATATATATATATATATATACATGTATATATATATATATATACATGTATATATATATATATATACATGTATATATATATATATATGTATATATATGTATATATATATATATATATGTATATATATGTATATATATGTATATATATATATATATGTATATATATATGTATATGTATATATATATATATATACACCCTCATTAAGTTATGAAAACAATGTAGGTTGACCCTATTAACAACATGAATCTATAGAAATGATCATAATACTTGATTAAAGGTTGATTTAACCATAATTCAACCAAACATATCCCAATACATGTTTTAAGATAAGGACATGACATGTTCTTTCCCTTCAAACCAATGTTTTCTTCAATGCTGAAAATCATTAAATGCTTTTATAAGAATGTTTCATCCTAACATGTTACATCTTCACTGGATAGATTGTTTCACTTGATTCTCTAAAATCACCCTCATCTGTAGCCTCTTAATGTGTGTCTGAATTATTCCATAAAGATCCAAAATGATACTTCCCTCCTCATCAAGCTTTGGTAACTCTGTTCACACTAAAACTCTTTGTCCAATGATATTATTTAACTAGTAAACATGTAAGACCAAATGTATTTTTATTGGGCAAGGTAACTTTAGTTTGTAAGCTACAGTACTAATATTCTATAATATTTGATAAAGGCCATAATATTAATGTGAAATCTTTTTATCCTTTTTTTTTGTTTCAAGGACATTTTATTATAAGTCTATAAATATACAAAAATCCAATCTTCAACATCAAATGTCTTTCACTACAATGTTACTCAGCATGCTACTTCACATAGTTCTACACCATTACCAATCTCTCTAAGATTAGAGAGTACCTCTTTTTGGTTTTGATTGTGTTCTTCAACTACTCAAACCTTTGGTTGGACCTTCAAAGATTAGGTAATTGTTAGTGGATGGTACCCATATAGTACAAAAAAATGAGACATTTTTTATGAGATGTGGAAATAAGTGTTATACCATTATTCTGCTAGAGTCATCTATTTAACTCATCTTTCTTGTTCATCTAAAGTAAAATAACAAAGATAAGCATTTGTCAACTACCTCAGTTTTCCCATTTGATTAGGGATGATAAGATGAGCTAAGACCTAGTTGGGTACAAAAATAGGATAATGTCTCAATCTAAAAATTAATAGTAAATATAGGATCATGATTACTTATTATGATCTTTGGGGTCTCATGGATATTATGAATTGTATCCATATATGTTGTTGCTATTGCACTAGCTAATAGATGTTATAATGCATAAAAATGGGCATATTTTCTGATTTTATCCAAAATAACCCTGATTACATTATTCCGATCAAACTTTGGTAGCCCTATGATGAAATCCATAGAAACCTCTTCCCACCTCTAGTTAGGAATAGATAAAAGTTGTAACAAACCCGAGGTTTTGATTGTATCTCCTTTATTTTACTAGCATATCATTCATTCTACCACAATTTTATAGAATTCCCATTTCATCCCTTCCCAAAAATAAATCCTTCTTGACTTTATGATATGTTTTTAAGAACCAAGAGTATCCACCTACTAGAGATGCTAGGTACAACCTATCCTTGTACCAAATATTCCCATTTCCACAGAAAAATATCTAACACACTCAAATATTTTATAGGTTTTGAATAATATCCTTTGTATTTGCATCATTCTCCCACTTTGATCATGTTTCATCCACCTAGTTAGTCTATAATATGGACATGATGCACAACATTATCTCTATCGATTCATCCTTCCTCAATGGTGCATCATCTACAAATTTCTATTTTCCTTTCTTATATATTATCTAAAAATTCATATCTAAACATCTCAATGACCCATTTTTTTATGACAACCTCTGCTCCAAGAATTATTTTATACTATTAGAATATGTCTTCAATGTAAAGTGTCTTCCCATAAGATATGGCCTACACTATTTTACTCTATGAAGGATGGACACCATTTCCTTCTCATAAATAAGCTTTAACAAAATCTTACCTTTATTTTGGTGACTCTTAAATGTAATGGGTCATATTTCTTGCATTAGTACCACTCACATGACATACTTTGAAGCATCATGTTTCACAATGAATGTTTTGGAGAAATTTAGATTAGATAGAATTGGAGTGGTGCACATGGCCTCTTTAAACTTATTAAATTCTCATGTGGCTTCACCATTCCAATCGAAGGATTACTTATTCAATAAGGTTGTGAGTGGAGTTATTATATTTCCATAATTTATCACAAAATAATGATAGTAACCTATGAACCCCAGGAATCCTTGGGGACTTTTTAGGGTTTTAGGCACTTTCCATTCTACCATAGCCTTGAATTTATGAGTATCCACCTTGATGCCTTTATGTGAAATAATGTGGCCCAAATACTTGACCTATTTGACTCCAAAAGCACATTTGGAAGGCTTGATATAAAGTTATTTTTTTAATAATATCTAAAACCTTATTCATATTATGTAATTGATCCTCCCATGTTTTAATGTATATTAAAATGTCATCAAAGAAAACCAAGACAAATTTATATAGAAATGACTAAAAAAACAAAGTTCATCAAACTCTAAAATGTATGATGCATTAGTGAGGCCAAAAAGTATCTCCATAAATTCATAATGGCCCTTATGCATTCTTAAAGTTATTTTATGGATATCCTCATCTCTTATTTTGATTTAATGATACCTCAGAATGAATATTGAGTTTTATAAAACAAATAACACCATGGAATACATCTATAAAATCATCAATTGTATCAATAGGTAAATTATAGTTGATGGTGTACTTTTTGAGTTCCCTATAATTAGGACACATGCACTAGGTGTCAACCTTATTATGCACC